>BSBK01006723.1:365000-720000 GCA_027943335.1 Chamaecyparis obtusa | reverse complement strand
CATCAAGGAGAACCACAGAGTATATCATCATATATCATCAAAAGAATGTTCATCAAGGATCCAGCACATCAAGTATATCAAGATACAATGTCATCACAAGTGGTACATCAAATGTTTCGATCAGTCAAATAACATGAAATATGAAACAGAGGACATCAATGAATAAATCAGTCATCAAATAGCATCAAGACCCTATAGCCTTAGATCCATTTGGACCTCTACCATCCTGTGGAGGAGGAGCCTAAGAAGTGCCTGCTCCATCCTGTCTCTGAACAACCATGGCTGACACAAACTGTTGCAACAAGGAAGCAACCTGATCCAAACGACCCACAACAGTGGACATATTTGTCCTCATAGACTGCATATCTCGAGCTAATCCATCAATACGATCACCCTGTGCACCCTGTCCATGATCCTGTGGCTGTGGAGCTAGTGGAGGCATCTGTGGAGCACCATCATCCTGCTGTGTTGCATCATCATCATGCTGAACCAAGGCTACTCTCTGTAACTGTACCAAAGGATCCAATCCCCTAGGAATCTGCCTAGCCGCATCAACATGAGCCTGTCACTATCATCTCTAATGCCTATGAACTCTCTACTGTCTATCTGCTCTAGGTTGCCTAACAAGTGCATCATCCTGATCCCTAGCTCGTCTATCTCTGCCATCACCCCAATCATGCCTATCCCTCACCCATCCTCTACCCGCCGCAACTGGAGGATCTCTATGTCCTTGTCCTCTCCTATGTCTACCATCTCCACCACCATCACGTCGTCGAGGAATAGGCTCGATTGGATCAGTAAAATGAATAAACTTGTTGCAAGCCCACCAATCTGCATACTCATGAGACATCCTAGCATCAGCTATACCAAGAAGTATCTCCCATCTACAAGTAGTCATACCCGCAATCTGATCTACGACAAACTCATAATCAATGCAAGGACCCCATAGAGATATCTCTGCCTGTACTCGAGCATATAATGCATTTCCCTGAGGCATATCTTGTGTCTTACCATACTGTCTCAACACTCTGCCGAAGCAGAAGCGCTCAATAGTAGTAGTAGTAGTACACCCAATCATCTAGCGAGGGGTGAACATGTATGGTAACTCATCATCATCCTCTCTCCAGTGCTCACAACCAAGATAGGGATGCCACTGCACCTGATCAAGATCATCTATCTGTTTGCGCTAATAATCCAGGTGACCTAAGTGATGCTGAATCACCATCCCAGTATAAAGAAAAACATACAGGGATCCTCGACCACGAGCCCTATCAAAAATGGGCCTAGTAATGGGAAGATGCTCCCATATCCACAACTGAAGAATAATAGCACCGACTGACAATGATGCACTCTCTCGATAAACCAAATCATGATATAACTGAGCAAGGATGCAAGAGCCCCAATCAAAACGTCAAGGATGAGCAAGTAAATCCTCTAATATCCTACCCCATCCGATAGAAAAACTGTGACCTCGCTGGTCGGGAAGAAGTAAACCACCAATTATTGCACCCAGAACCGCGTGCAATGTGGGAAAGGAAGCAAACTGAGGCCATGTGATAGTATCCCCATCACCTATAGTGTTGTCTCTAAATACTCATCGGCAGATAGTCGAATCATAGATAGAGTCGTAATATACCATCTCTCCTTTGCACGGGATCCATAGTAATTGATACACGTCCTCGGGCATGATCGACATCTCTCCATAAGGCAAGTGGAATGTGTTGTGGTCGGAGTGCCATCGCTTTGCCACTGCAATCAGTAACCCATGGTTTAGTTGAAACCATGGGAGGTCAAGGAAGAATTTCAAACCACACCGCTCTATCACACAAAACTCAGTTGTTGTGAGTGCCTGACCTAAGTCAATAACTCATGATGCAACTGACTAGACATATAGAGTAGGGCAGTGAGCCTGTTAGCAAAGCAAAGGAATCATATTGGTACATCGTATCAAGGAATTATCTCAAGTCAATCTCATCAAAAGTATCAAGTATTCACACCAAGTACCATCATTCATTTCTCTATGTCTTGAGAACGAAGTGGCAGTATCACAATAATATCGATTTTCACATTGATTGATTTATCCTATCAATAACTATCCTAAACAGATTGACAAATCATATTCTATGGTACCACTATCCTGATATCCTAAACCAATTGTTTTGTTGATAGTAACAGACCTACACTAATCATCTGAATATATCATCAAAAGTTATCAAATTTGTCATCAGATGCAATCAAGTATAAGTGTGAAAAAGTACCAATTTTTTTTTTCTTTTCAAAAATCAGTAGGTGTGATTTTTATAATGCCAGGTGACATTTTACCAGGCGATAACAAAAGTATACCACGCGACATTATTCTAGTGTTAAGCAAGAATTTGCGAGCTACACCACAGTGAATCAGGTTAGGCGACAGTAAATGTCATCCCAGGTGACAGTAAAATCGCTAGGGTTTTCATAAGTGATAACCTATATGAAAAGGGGCATTTTGACCTAGCTATAGGCATGAGTATCCTACTACTAGGCGAGAATCAAAGTTTCCTACGTGAGAATAAACTACATGGAAGCGGGAGAGAAAAGCACAGAGACAACAGTTAAAGGACCTAAGTGACATTAAAACTATTCCTAGGTGAGATTTCCTAAATTCAAGGCAACAATGAAACTAGAAATTGCAATAAATGCTCATAAATGCACCATAAATACAAACTAGAGGTTAGCAATGACTTATCAGAGCTCCATACTCAGGCGGTCTCGCATATCTCCGGCACCTCTCAAATCTATGCTCCTGAATCGACACAACCATCTTGAAATTCACTAGAGGATCAGAGCAAAATCACCAAAGATGAAAAGTAAAAATGAATAGAAAATAAGGTTTATCAACCTATTTAAGGTATTTTGACCTAATTTTGGAGGTGAAACTAGACATTGACCTATCTTGACTAATCAAACCAAACCAGGGCAATTTCTTAAATCATGACATCTTATCAAATAGTCAGAAATGAAAACATATTCAATTAATCAAACATCATCAAAACTTTCAAATCAAGAAATTAATATGTTTTAATTTCTGAGGGGGCATTAGGGTATCAAATTGAAGTTGCAATCAAACATCATGAAATCAGTGGGGCATCATAATTTTTTTTTTATCAGCAATCAGTACCATATCACGTCAGAGGCAACAATCAATCAATATCAGTGGCATATCAGTTAATCAACAATCAAGAATCAATCAGTATTAGGACTTAAAAGAATCTTTGAATCAATGTTCTTCGCACATCAATTCAAAGAGGGGCATTTGCAGACACACAAAATTGGACAAATACTTTTAAATGACAAAAATCAATTGAAATGGCTCAAAATCATTAAAATGCACTAAAATAGACATAATTCAATAAAGTTGGACAAAATCAATTAAAATAAAGGAGAAATTAAATAATGATGTTAAATAATTAAATCAAAACTTAAAAGGGCCAAAAACACTATATAATTGATTTTAATCAATTAATTGCATAGTTGTTTAAATCAAAAATCAAAATGAACCTATTACCCTTCCATGGCTAAATTTAATTAACTAATTAAATTTAATAAATCATATTTTTTTCAACAAAGTGATCAACCAATGAAAATTGAGAACAAAAAGACATAAATCACTCAAACATTTAAAGTGTCCAAAGCTTTGAGACCATTTAAAGGGTTGTCCCCTCATTTGTCCCCCCATTTAGGAACAAAGCAAAGTTTTTAACTCAACCATGGGATAATCATGATTACTTTAGTCTACCCCCTACCCTTGGACAATTACTATAAGTATGAGGCATTTTGGAGAGCATTTCCATCTTAGACTTTCATTTGCAAAGCATTGTTACTATAGGCAATTGAGAGCATTCTAAGAGCAATTTGAGAGCATTTAGATCAAATATCATTGTAATTTGTCAAATTGAGCTAGATTAAGCATCATAGAAGCATTTTAGAAGCATATAGAAGCATAATTTCTCATTTTAGAGGTGTCACTAGTGAGGATTTTACCTGAGAGCTTCACTTACCACTTCTTTCTAGAGATCCATGAGATGATATAGGTTATAGTTTCAATTTTGAATATATTTCCTTTGTATTTGATTTAAATTGATGCTATTAGATCTTAATTTCATGAAGGTGATATTCATCCTCACACAATACTATTTTTGATATTTTAGTTTGGTTTTACGATGGATGTGACTATGGTCTAAGACACCAACCTTTTTAGTTCCATCAACTACAGTTTTTCATGGAATTCTTGAACTTAATCTTTTAAATTCTTGTACATTGTGAGGATTTGTGTTCACAATTACATGTTTCTTAATCTCGGTTGTTGCCTGTTTTGTTTAATCCTCTATAAGATGACTTTCCTTGTGTGGTGGAACATTTCATGACTTTTTTTTACATGGTAAGGTTGCATGTTTCCAATTTTTGTAGCTGTTTAAATTAGTAACAATATGTAAGATTAAATTGAGTGGCTTCTATGTAAGATATGCACTTTCTGATCTACATTTTCTCGTGTAAATATAGTAAAATCTTTATCACTCTAGATGGGATTAAAGACTTATGGGATAATCAATAATTAAATATTGATTTTTAGAACAAGCCAATGTTATTTATGTTGTAGTAGTAAATTGATGTTAGCATTAGACTAATACTATAAAGAATCATAGAAGTAACTTGTGTCAAATCATTATTATATGTTTATGTATTGTCTCAATAAATAACTAATAGAGTTAATTATTTAAATATCATATGTGTGGGGAAATTATTTGTTAACTCGTAACCAAGCATGATTAACTTGATTTTTGAAATCATGTTTAATGAAAAGTACTAGTATATGCATGGTATGATTATTCTTTAAAGGATACTAGCTCAATAGAAGAGCACCTGCTTTACAAGCGGGAGGATGGTGGTTCGATTCTATTGTGGCCTAATATCACTAGATATATGACTAAAGTAATTAAAATAAAACATATTAATTTAATAAATGGAAGCAAAACGAGAAGCATTTTTAGAAGCATGAAAGAAAGCAACAATAGAGGCCAAATTAGAAGCAAACTAAAAACAATCTTGGAAGCAAAAATTGGCGTTATCTAGGAAGCAAACAAAGAAGTAATAATAGAAGAAATTTTAGAAGCAAAAAAAGATGCAATAATATAATTCATATTAGAAGAAACAAAATATGCAAAAATGGAAGCAAAGCTAGATGCAACAAGTGACATTATATCGAAAGCAAAACTAGAAGCAAAATTGGAATGAAATCTCGAAGCAAAATCAAAAGTACACTTCGAAGCAACACACGAAGAAAAATTAGAAGCCAAACTAGAAGCAACAAAGGACCCCATAATGGAAGAAAAAAAGACATCATAATGAAAGTAAAACCCGGTGTCAATTTGGAAGCAAAAAAAGAAGCTATTTTCAACACCATACAAGAAGAAAAATAGGAAGCAAACTTTTTCAACCCAAAATCTGACACAACATAGATGACACAAAACTTGATGCAAAAAAGGAAACCAAATGTTGGAGGTACTTGGGTGCCGACTTTTGGTCTAGCCCAAAGGCTTATTTCAAGTACAAAAATACACTAAAAATCGACGCAATTTTAGGTGCTAATTGCCAGTTTTGTAGTAGTGGAGTAGCCATGGTTCAAAGTTGCCAAACTATCAACACCAACAATAATGAAAAGCTCAAAAGTCTTATAATAAATAAAATACAACATGAGAAAAAACCAAAAAAGAAGGCCAAATTACTTAGAATAAGGAAAAAACCACATTAAAGATCTCACTAGTCTCTTCACAAAATTATATTACGATGTGAATAAAATAAATAATTGTCTTTGAAAATCGTGCAATTTATACCAACAATACTCACATAAATATAATTTATTTTTTAATTTGTAAATAGGTAATATTTTATTAATAATAAAAAATAAAGATTTTACATAATAATGAATAATCATATCTGAGTAGTGTGCCAAAATTATCAACATTACCTCCATAATTGTCACTGCTAAGACAAGCTACAACTTTACTATAAACTAAAAATTTAGGTTGCACAATACACTACCACCTTATATTCCCATATGCTTGTATATAGTATACAAAAAAGGCATGCCCAAACAAAAAAGTTCCCAAATCCTTTCCTTCACCATTAAATTGTTTACAAGAATGGGCTACATCTGTTAATCCCCGCCCAAACCCTACTCGAGAAAATACTTAATATCATTATATTCCCATATGCTTGTATATAGTATACAAAAAAGGCATGCCCAAACAAAAAAGTTCCCAAATCCTTTCCTTCGCCATTAAATTGTTTACAAGAATGGGCTACATCTGTTAATCCCCGCCCAAACCCTACTCGAGAAAATACTTAATATCATTATCTTTTTAAAAAACTTAAAAACTATTAAACTTGATAGAAGCTCTTGTTCTTTCTTGATGTCTTCTTCAGCTTCCCCATGGGTTTGTTGTGCTAGTAGTCTTGTGGCTCGTACTTGACATTCTTGCCAATCTTCTTTGTAGATTTTTTTGCCTCCTTTGTCTAGAGCTTATGGGTGAACAAAAAATCCTTCAGGGAATCCAACCCTATATATGCCTCCTTGCAACACTCCTCCCAGTTACTTGTAGCACTCCAAATCAGAATAGATACAAAGGTGGTTCCTCTTCTTTCACCTTCTGTGAATATCCATATTGGGTTCACATACCAACCCTAGGCTTTTCCACAACTAAAATGGGCTTCATTCCAAAACACCACTTATGGTACACACACTCTTTCATTACCCCACAATGTATCTTACTTTGACCCCAATTCCAACACCCAGGCTTGAAGGCTAGTGCAATGTTAATATTTGAGTGACATCTATGTTCAAACTAAATGAATTCCTTACACAATAAGATGTCAATTATTTTCTAGAACAACAACTCATCAATCTTGAAAACTCCTTTCAATCACTTTTTAGATACTCGACAATCACATTGGTTGTTCCAACAAAGTGTGAAAGGCAAACCCTCATTTGTGAGAGCTAATTCAAGAATTTTTTATCCTATCTTGACTGAATAGTTACCTTGTCAAGATCCACACCAAATGATTTCACCAAAATCTCCTAATAGTTTTATCTCCTGAGAAGAAAAATACCCCTCAATAATTCCATATTGGTTGTATCCAAGTTTAGTTAATCAACTAATTTCTATTTCCATCCTATTCTTCTATCCATAATGCACAGAGACACAAGGGGAACATATAAAACTTTGAACCCGTGAGATCCAATTTGAGCAAAAACCAAACTTTTCCAAAACTTTTAACAAGGACCTATCCACTATATCACAAGTTTTATGGAAATCAAGCTTCATAATTTTTTTTCATGTTTTGTTAGCTCTAATGGTACGAATGGCTTTGCGACCTAGAACGATACATTCCACTTTGGCCCTATTTGGGGCAAACCCACAATTTTCCTATAAGATTATTGACTCTAAAGCTTTTTAAGTCTTTTCATTTCTAGTTTGAATTTTACCTTGTATACTATATTACATAAGGATATGGGTTGAAGTTCTCAAAGGATTGTGTATCTTCCTTTTCCAAGATTAAAGTAATTAGAATGTTATTGAAATCCTTCAGAATATAACTATCCTTCCTAGACTCCTCTACAATAGCCCATAATTATTCTTTCAAATGGTCCCATAATTCTTGGAAAAAGACAACTAGAAATTTTTATGGCCCTGAGGCTTTGTCCCATTCCATGGATAAAAGATCTCTTCAACTTCCTTTAAAGACATCAACTCTTGAAGCATCTTATTGTTGGATTTGAGATCATGTTAGGGATTACATTTAAAATGTCATCATTTTGATCTAGCGCCCCAATGTCTTCCTTTGACAAAGGTGCTACAAAACATGATACTACTTCTTTGTTGATTTTTGAAATATCTTGAATCCATGGACCGTTTTCTTTCTTAATGGAAGTAATTTTATTTATCGATGTTCTGGATTTGACCAAATTTTGGAAGCATTTTGTGTTGTGATTTCCCTCCTTCAACCAATTTTCACTAGATTCTTGCCTCTATAAAATCCCTTCACATGCAAGAATTTCAACGTATTGGGAGTGAAAGGCCTTCTCTACAAGAAACTCCACCTCCTCTATACCATCCCTTATGACCTTATTATTAAGGGCTTCCAACTATTGTTCTAAAAGTTTTTTCTCCACAAAAATATCTTTAAAATGCATTCTATTCTATTTTTTAAGACTTAATTTTAAATGTTGAAGTTTCTTAAAGAAAATTAAAGCTTTCAAACCTTCCCATTGTGGAGCATTTGAAAATCATCCTGAAACCAACTCTTGGAAACCCTCTTCAAGAAACCACCTTTTTAAAAACTTGACGGGCATATTAGAGGTATAAGTGATTTGATCAAGAGAATGGAAGTATATGGGTTTCAAAAACTAGAGGAAGTGTAGCCCAATTGCCCACCATAAAAAATCCATCCAACTTTTTTCGCTATATTAGAAAACCCCTATCTTTGATTTATCTATGTAAAAGATCCATTGGAGGCTTTGACTTCCCACAATCGATTGTCTAGACTAAATTCCTAAAAATATTTTTGAATTGCTCCCAAAGTTCCTTTACCTCCCTTCTTGTCTGCAAGTTCTAGGGTCACATTAAAATCACTGTTATTGATGGAAATCTTCTGTTCATTTCTCTGTAACAAGCTTGAGATATTGTCCCACACTAGTCTCTTTCCTTTGTCCTAGTTGGATCATGTACATCTAACAAAAGAAAATAACCTTCAATTGTAATCAAGTGCACATTTTCCGTTTGCCAGTATTTTTCTTGAGATATCCATTCCACTTTTACCAATATGCGACTCCATAAATTTCCCAAACCTCCTAAACTTCCTTTTGCCTCGGCAAAAAAAAAACCACTCCAACTCTTCCAATATTTGAACAACCTTTATCCTTCTTCTAGATTTAGTTTCATTTCCTACATTATCAACATATTAGTTGATGATTGATCAATACACCACATAATCGATTAACTCTTATTAGGGGCATTGTTGCTTCTGACATTCTACAAGAGGAACTTCATTGTTGTTTGGGAAGTAATAATTCTTGCCTAGACCTTAATTTGCTTTGTCCCTTTGCATTTCTAGCAATTTCTAAATGTTCCAAATTTGATTTGCATCCCTAGATTTTTTTCTCGCCCTTCTACCTTCCTCTACTTGGCCTTGGATTGACTAATTACTCTCTTCTCCACTACCCCCTCAATGTTTTCCAAATTAAGAATGTCCTCTTCTTCTAATAAAACTAGTTTTGCAGCATCACCAAACTCTTCCTCCAAAGGTTTAGCTCTTTCTTCAACCTTTGATAAGATAGGCTCAAAATTTTAGAAGGATACATATGAATGTCTTTAAAGGATCTGGGTTGTTCCCCTACCATGGGTGAACTATTGTCCTTGTGTTCAATCTTTTTAGGAGTCTCCAAAGTAGCATTCCAAGAATTGAGCCTTAGGGAAGGAAAGGGTGTGATTTGGATGAGGACATCTTCCTTCTAGAGATTTAAGAATGCAATTTAATCTTTTGATACCATATCTACTCCCAACACCTATATGAGGATCATGGGTATATTCTTTCATATTTCAAAGTATGTTGAAAAGTTATGCTTTACATTGTACTCTATACTTCCTTGGATTACTTTTGCATTGCAATTCTATGCAAACTTTAGGGTTTTATCCTTTCTAGTCAAATTTCCTTCTTTGCTAAGATCTTTTGCCTAATTTTTGACCATTTCAAAGGCTGAACTAGTCCCATGAGTCTCCTTTTTAGTAATTGGGACCTCTCCAGGCTAATCACTAAGCATTAGTGACAACAACCCATTGTATGTGACATCTTGCTCCTTGAGATCCTCCTATTTTCTACTGTGTTCTACCCCTTTTAGTTGAAATATTCAACTTTTTAGTGAGAAGGTCTTATTCTAAAACCATACCCTTGTTATCCTTAATGTATTATGCCTCGCCTTTGTGTGACCATTTCTTAACAGATCTTATAATGCTCCATAATCTCTTCCAATTTAATCTTCTGCCACCATGCACCTTCATTCGACCAAATTTCTACTACACGAGGTAAAGGGGGATGGGGTTTGCAAGCAATACATATGTGGGTGTACATTCTGTAATCATTTTTCTCAATCATCTCACTAGCCTTAATGAACTTCCCCATCTTGTTGGCAATAAGTTTGAGTGTTTCCAACTCCCAATATTCTCGAGGGAGATTATAAAGGTGAACCTAGATTGTGAATTCCTCCATGGAAGCTTACAAGGGATTAAAATTAAGAAACCAATCCTAAAAGGCCTGATATCCCCCATAATAAAAGGCCCATTGTTTAAAATCCACTCTTTTTCTCTACCATTTTCACAAATAACAACCATTTGGTAGGGTTTTGGGCCCAAAGTCCTTACCCTATTTTTTATCACACCACTTACAAACCCTAGAAAACCTTGACCAATCTCCTCCCCATTTCATAAAAAAAGTTTTTTCTTTCAACATTTGCATTGATTCACAACATTCCAGAGATTCTACATGAATGGTGATCACTTGATTCTTCATCGTCTTTGGTTGGTCCTTGACCATTTTTGAAGAGCTAGGTTGTCCTTTTGGGTGCCAAACCTTTCCTTCTAGGCTTTTGGTTCCCCCATTGACTCTCGAGTAAATTTTTGAGAAACCCAATCTATTTCTTTTAGTTTTGGGATGACCATGGATGTCTTGACGTCTATCTTGGATTTTACAATTCCCCCTTCTTGGTTGATCCTCCCACACCTTACTCAGTAGTTGCCATGGCAGGTTCTTTCTACATTGACCCGAATGCTGATGTCTACATTAGTAGACTCCTCCACTCTGGCCATCATGAAACCCTAAACCTTACCTTTTGATGCCATTCTTGTCCTAAAACTCTTATTCATTATATAAATATAATTCCTATTAAACTAAAAATAATTTATTTTAGATAAATAAGTGCCTCATATTCTATCAATTATAGAATATACACATATTCACAAAGTTAAATAACATTAACAATAAAAACCATGAAGCAACAAGAACAACACTATAAAGAAAAAAAAAAGATGAGATGACCCACGACACAAGGATTGCTTTAGAGCCTCTCATATGAAAGGTCTCAAGTTCAAAATTGTATAATTAAATAAATAGAGAAAAAACAAAAACACTAATAAAAAGTATAAAAAAGGTTTATCATTCCATTTATCCCACAAGAGAGAGTGGCCTTTAAAAAATTTAAATAACCTCTCCATACTATCAACCGCTTTAGATGTTAGGTCACCCTCATCCCAAAGGTGTACTTGCTTAAACCCCACTATATCGACTAAAAATTCTCCGCTCATCACGATATATGAGCTAGCATAATTTAAATTTTTCGCCCAAAGCACCCCACTTCTTTACCCAAAGGCCCGGTCACCGGGAATAAGGGGTCAGCCGCGCACAGAAAGACAGACACCTGTAAGTCGAATTGCGGTTCAAATTTTTTGGCCTTTTTTCTGAGATGTGTACAGACGCTAGAAAAGTTTTTGTACTGTCTAAAAACAAAAAATTACGCTGTTTTGAATGCCTGCAAATTTGGTTGCTCAAATAATGGACAGGTATCTTTTGGGGTGTTTAAAAAGAATGTTCAACATAAGTCCTGGACTTGAATTTCTAAAATATTGTAATGATATTTTTTATTTTTTTGCCTTTTTAACAGGCAAGGAAGATGGGTTTTGTTAATTATTTGGTAAGGATTGATTTGGAGTGAGTGCAGGACGGGGTTTCTGATCTTACGGGCCTCTTTAATTAGGGTTTGAGGTAAGTTTTTCAAAAAATTTTACTTAAAATTTCAAAGATAGTGTAATTCTTAGATTTATTGCTTGCAGTGCGTTTTTTGGCTTCGGTATTATGTGTTAGTTGTTTTGTTGTTTATTAATTTGAATGGTTTTTAAGCCATATGAATTCGAGGGTTTTCTTTTCGCGAGAGAATATTGAGTTAGTGAAAATGAAGTTAAGCTATTGAATAGGTGTTGTTTATTTCATTACTTTTTTGTTTCAGCGAATACAAATTCTGATAAATTTTTTGATTTCTTGGAATACTTGATTTTACTACCTATTTATTTGAATCTTTGGTCAAATGGATTTCGAGTGGGTACTGTGTTTTATCCTTGTAATTACACTTAAACTAATTTATTTCTTTTGTCATTACTTGTATTTCCTCGTCTTTTTGAATTTTGCAATGGTATGCAATATTTTAGGAAAACCTGTCTTTTTTGTCCATGTTTTTGAATTTTTAAATAGAAATCAATTCTAAGTCGGTGGTATTTTTTTCTTTTAATTCAAGGATTTGAATTTCTTTAAGTGAAAATCAATTTAGTTTTTTAAATAGGTATGTATTTATTTGAGCGCTTCTCTGATCTATTAGAATTTTTAAATCTTGGAAATGCTGAAGTTGTTTTTATATCTTCAGTTTTTAATTCTGATAAAATGTTTTTTCTTTCCCAATTATTTTGTAGATTATTTAAGTTTCTATTTTGTTTCGTTATAGTTCCTATTTTTTGAGGCAGCCTTGGCTTAGTTGTAATTGCAATAGTGGGGTGGTATCTTTATAGTCAATTTCATTTCTATATAAGCTTTCCAAATTTGACAATCTGCTTAATTCGTGGAAACTTAAGTAGTTTTTTTAGATAGTCAGTTTCACATTCTGATATAATGCCTTTGATTTCAAATAATTTTTAGGATTTGGATATTGTTCTTAAAATTTTAATTGGTTATAGGCCCCTGTTTCGTGAGGTAGCTTTGGGCATAGTTGCAATGACTTGGGATATTTGCTCGTTCAATTTCATTTCTATGAAAGCTTTCAAATTCTGACTATCTGCTTTATGCTTGAAAAACTGCTGAAGCTTTATATATATACAAGTTACTTTCAAATTGTTGTAAATTCTGTCTTTTGATTTGGGAAAGTCCCCCATGTTGTGAGGTAGGCTTGGGCTTAGTTGCAATGCTCGAGGAGTATCTCTTCAGACAATTTCATTGTATGTAAGTATAACCTTTCAAATTCTGACAATCTGTATTGTGCTTGGAAAAATGCTGAAGTTTTTTTAAACGTTTATCTTTCAGAATTAAATTTCTGAGAAAACTTGTTATTATTAAAATTTGTTTCGGCGTTTTCTCATTGTCTTGATTTGGGAAATTCCCTACCTCTGTGAGTTAACTTTCAGATCATTCAACCAAGGGATATCTCTGCAGCCAACTTTTAATAAAGTGCGTTTTTTTTTTGAAATTGCTTTCATGTTTGTGTAATTTTTCTTATTCATTTTGGTTCCTTTTTGGAGCAACTTTCTGCTTGGTTGCCGCAGCCAGGGGTATCTCTTTCATCAAATTCACTTGTTTTGGTTATGCCATAAGGTATTTTTACCAACATCAACACTTCATGTTGTTTTCTAGGATTTGAATATTGAGCTTCATAATGATTTCACCAACTGAGCTCATCCTATTGACCAATTGGTTTTTAACCTTCAGATTCTGTCAACTCGCATTATTCTTAAGTTCTTAACAAATGCCAAGCTATTCTATAATTTTTAAATTTAAGTTTTCAAATTCTGACAAACTATCCTTTGTTGAAAAATTCTGCAGTTTTTCATTTTATCAATGTCAATTTCTGATAAACTGTTTTATTTTTATAAAATATCTGGAAGCATTGTTGTTCTATATGCTTTTCTTTATTTATGTGTCCGTATTTCTCTTCAGGGATGAACGGGATCTGAAAAATATCAGTGTTTTGATGATTTTTTAAATGATTTAATTTGACCATTAAGATTTGTCACTTCTAGTTTTCTGTTGTTTCTAGATTTCTCTTTGGAAACAAAAAAGATCATGTAAAATATAATAGGTTGCCGATCTTTTTTATGATTCACTTTGCTCATTAAGTTGGGTCTTAAAGAAAGAAGGGAAACTCTGTTGCAGAGAAATTGATAGAACATAAATGTTTCCAGATGTATCATCAAAATTAGAACCTGTGAAAAGAATCTCAAAGATCTAATTTGCTTTATTTTTAAGATTCCTTTCATTTTTTAAAGTTAAAACTTCTGGATGTTAAATTTTTTATCAGTTTTGTGTGTAGTAGTTTAATCTTAATTTCAAATTGTGTAGGTGTATATATAATCAATGTAGATATAATTGAACTCTACACAGTTCAATAATATGAATTATTTCTGTTATATCTCACAAGAATGTCACTGAATTATTTATGTCAATATTGATCTACAAAATTGATATTCAATATTGAATCTCTCTCTACAAATATTGATATCAATATCAATATGACTTGCTGCTGTCGATAAACTCAAGCACAATCTGTATTGAAGACTGAATGTATGTTGATCACTATTTTTCCAAAAATGATTTTGATGTCATATAAATATCTTCCAAGGTCTCACGAGGAGACACATCTCTTCGTGAGATTGTATGTCTCACGATACGATCTCACGAAGAGATGTGTCTCTTCGTGAGACTAATCTTAGTACCGTGTAATACAAAGTAATCGGCTTTGAGTTTGTATAATTTCGATCTGCATTATGAGGTGGTCGATACTGTTATCGACTTGAGATAATATTAACATCGGCTTGCAATATACGATAGTCGATATCGTTATTGACTTTGTGATTATTTTGTTATCAACTTGTAATATATGACAGTCGATATCATTATTGACTTTGTAATATGTGATAATTGTTATCGTTATGTATGATAGGTGTTATTGTTAACGATAACTATGATAGTTATCAATGATAACTATCATAGTTATCGGTAATGATAACTACTATCATATCAGTCATAAACAATTACAAGTTTGATAACAATTTTCAGTGAATTCTGAAAACAGCAATAACATATATAATAATAATAACATACATAATCATAATATAATATTGTATGTATAATCAGATATTATCTAGTGGAGGATAGATATCAAATGCTTAAAGCTAATAGGTCAATTGAGCATTTGATTTCATCAGTTAGAATAATCTGACCGAAGCTACAAAACATTAACACTGGATTTATTTACATATATCATTAAAAATATGACAAACTGCTTTATTGAATTCTAGTCTCAAGAAATCGATCTCAACAATCTTGAGGTTTCCTGATCTGATGAACTAGTTTATTTTGAAAATGAACTTCAAATTGGGTTTTGAGCTATCAAGTTCTGGTAAACTGCTTTATTGTTTATCTATTTTAGATTAATTGGTTGGGGATATCTGTAGGTTCTTCTCTGGAAAGAAAAAGCTTAAGCAGTGCAATATATAGCAGAGCTACAGCAGTACCAAATATACAACCCAAACAACCATAATGGCCACGAAGGAAAGTGAACAAAAATAACAGATCAATTTTAAGGCTTCACTGAAACATAATTAAAACTCCAAAGATTCAAAGTATAAGTAAAAGAACCACAGAGAAAGGGGGATGGGCATTCCCTGCCACTTCATCCCAGATGATGCCTGACCTTGTCCAGCAATGTCGACGATTCACACCCAACTTGCTTGCTCACCTACTCCGTTGCAAGGATTTGGAGAAGATACGACCAGTGAGGAAAACACACCCCTTGAAAATTTGAAATACTTCCTTGAGTCATCATAAGGCCCTCCAGGACCTTGCCAACATTATTGTAGTAAACCTTAATCAGAAACAGCTCATGGCATACATATCTTTCCTCCTTAGGGTCTGCCATTCCTTCTGCTGTTGCCCCAACTTTCGTAGGAGGTGACTCCATCATCAGCAATGGCTTCTCAATCTCTTTAACCCAGCTAGGCTGAAGTGACGTATAGATCTTGCCTGCGAGCTCGCGGTGATTCTGCCCCAAGTTAGGTTACTACTTTGTGGATAGTACTCTGTCGACACGTCTACGGATAAGTGCACATTTGCCCAAAGTAAGACTTTTTATTTTTATTTTTATTTTCTTTTTAACTCTGGTTTTTTCATTCTTTTCCCGGCTATCCTGCCACCTCATCCGCCATCTCATCACTGCTATGTGCTTTGTGCCACGTGGCATCATCCAATTTGCCGAGCTATCTTCCTGGTTGCCACCTGTATTACATTAACCCAGGACCCGCCAACGCCACGTGGCGCGATCCCCTCTATCCAGCCAAGGCAATCTTTGCCATGGCGGGATAGTGGGGACCGTCGATCTATGATCAGTGAGCCCACCACGCCATGGCCTTCAAAATTACACTCACCGCCGACCACAAAAGACCCCACCATGATGACGTCAGCACCTACCGTGTGCACGTGACGTGTGGCCCCCACGCGCACTCAATACTCAACCCACCACCCAAAAGGGCCCACGCCTCTAAGGCAACTTAGACTATGAGTCTTAACACATAAAAAGACTGAAATACTTCAACTCCCAGTGAATGTGGGATATATACTTTGCACTGTTTTTTAAATATCAAAACCCTTCACCAGTGTCTGTGTGCGGCCTCCCCTTTTGTCTTGTGCATATGCATATATTACACACGCCATTGCAAGTCTTTACCTTATGTGCAGTCCCCTTGCCTGCCATGTTGCTGTTGAATATTTAGACACCTCCTTTTGAGCTTTAAGAGCCTCTTTCAACACCGATATCCTATGCAAATACATTGCATCTGGCTGAGTGTCTGCATTTTCATTACCGCAGTCCTTCGCAAATTCCCCCGCACTCAAATCACTTGAAGATTGTGTATGAGGAAGTACTTCAACTGTAGTCTGAAGTTCTTGATTCACATTAGTTAACACAACCTGGTTAGTACAATCTACCGGGGAATAAACATATAAACATTGCTCAGATTTCAGCCTGCTGTCATCTAAACTTTGAGAAAACAAAACAGCAGATGCATGTCGTCTTATAACTCCATACTTCATATTACACTCAATATCCATAGCAAATTGGAAAGCATGATACAAACTTTGTGGCTGCTTATCCCTCAACAGGAAACTCATTTTCTGGTCATAGGTAGCAAGATAAACAACTAAACATATAGCATCATGGGGTCTACATTTAACTGGAATCCTATTCAGCGTTTTCATAAATCTGACATTAAAAGCGGGAACTAACTCCTCATCTTCTTTGTGAATACCAATCAGGTTAACCAGTAAATCATATTCACCTTCCCATTCTTTAAAATGTTCATTAAATGCTGATTCAAATTCCTCCCATGAGTTGATTGACTGAGGAAACAGAAGGGAAAACCATTCTCTAGCCTCTCCAACCAAAGACCGAACAAATAACTTCATGATCACGTCCTCATGGGAAATTTCATAATCTTCTACAAAATCAAGGAACTGATTGAGATGTTTTTCAGCCAACTCATTCTTTATACCACTGAACAAGGGCAATCTCTCCCTAATCTCAGGAGGCACCACATTTGGATAACCCGGAATTCCTTGAAAATTTAAGGCAGGGTAAAACTGAAAACTAAAATTCCTCTTACCCTCCTGCTGAGATGTCATAAGAGACATCCTATCACTTGACGACACACAAGGCTGGGCAAACTCAGAATACATTTCCATTTATAACCAATAATGCTTTCAACCTTGTGGGTAAAACTTTAAAAACAATCCACACACCAACACATAGACCGTAAATCTTTTCTGAAATTTAGTGTGCAAACATCATTTCCTTCCCTCTAACATAATGTTGAAAACCATTAGATAGGGAAACATTTTTTCACCATTTTAAATACTGAGCTGCAAGATTACCTGGAATACAACTGATGTAGCCAAGCTTTGAAATCTGATGTATTGCCTTTGAGAAATCACAAACATTTCACTGATCTTGAGACTGAGTCGCCACCTCTGTGAAAGAGGAAAATACTTTATACACTTTACTGATCACTTGCAGACTATCAATGAATTCTTCAGCAGTAAAGTCACACTCCTGCAATATGTAAATCTGGATTTGAAATATATGCTACTGATCATCATACAGAGTCGCCACCTCTTTCAAAGAGGAAAATAGAACAACATTTAAGCCTCCTCTGCAGCATCAACTGCTCTGTGAGGACTTCTGTCTCTTTCCCAGGCTTCGTCAACCCTCAGAGGAGCCCCACCTGGTTGATTCTGAGCCTCAATTTGATTCAATCTCTGCAATACCTGTTGCAGTATCTCCTGATGGTTTCCAAGTGCCAGGCTGGCTCCCACATTACCTCCAGGGTTTACATTCCCTTCCGGATTCTCATCCCCTTCTGGGTTTGCATTACCTTCTGGGTTCGCATTGTCACCCTGATTGACCTCCTCATTATGTTGCGACATATGAGGGGTGCTATGATGACTCTCCCTATTGCTATCTTGACCTCGACCTCTGCCCCTAGCTCTCCCACGACCTCTTCCATGGCCTCCAGAATTCCTGCCTCCCCGGGTCCCTCTAGTGATAGCTGGCATCCTGAGTAGGACAAAAGATGATATAGATATTTAGCGACAAACACACATATAAGAATGCACAGTGGAATACATAATTAGACCCGTTAACTAAAATGTTAACATCCCAGAGCTCCCTAGTTTTCAAACCGGGGCTCTAATACCAGTGTAATGCCCTGGTTAGGACATTAATATAAAATAGCCAAAGTAACGAAAATCACACAAATATTATTTTTTTTAAATACAAGAAGAGAACCAATCGTATAATTGCAGAATAGACACATTAAAGATACCATTCCAACTCCTTTAATATTAATATAAACTTGTACATATAATGACAATCAGGTTCTACAAGACCCGCACATAAAACCCATATAGTTTCAAGAACTTAACCACATTCCTTATTACAATAAAGACTCAAAGTCTTTTACACCGAAACAAACATGATTGAATCAATAGTAATACATCAATTGCGTCTACCAAAGGTAACACGCCTTCTAGACCTCCAGAGCCTAATTGCTCTAAGTACATAAATCCAAAACGTTATATGATCAGAGATTTTCCTCATCTTCGGAGTTTGATAGTAGATAGTCTCAGACATAGCGCACCCGACCAAACTCCCTGAAACAACATCAAAGATAACGAAAACAACATAAAGTAGGGCTTAGTAACTGAAGTAAAGTAAAGACTCCGTGAACAACCTGCATCATTTGTCAGTATCTGACCATAACATAAAATATATCAATAATAAACCTTCAGAAATAGAATTCAGCAACTGAACTATTATCTTAACTCAAAAATCAACATACTAAATTTATTCTATAAATCTGAATAAACAGCCTAAAACAATACCAATTACCATCATATAACAGATCTGTCCAGGTAGTTATCTGATTAAAATATAACATGAATTATACCATATCAAGGTCATGATTCATCCAAAAAGGTTCACATGAAAACTCATAACACGAATGTGATCAGAACGTCTTCTTGATTCACAAACACCAAACAGATCTGGTCTAGAAATAGAGATATAACAAGGTAATGAGTGTCATCATATGTCACACTTCTAGACTGCTCCTGGTCCATAATATTTTAAGGCGGCAACATCATAGACAGGACATCCACATGGATCCTATAACTTCTTCGTACAGACAGAAGTATAGACTTGTACCGTACAAGTACCTTCTCAATCCATTCCACGTTAAGTACAACATGCCAGATATGGTTGAGGTACCCTTAGCATCTTTTTAGTATGAAACCCATGCCCATAGTTTTATTTAGTTATCACTTGAAAATTAAGAAATTTTCGAGTTCACTGGATCAGTCACTTTTGGACCTCCGTGATATCCCAATAACCACTCCCTTTGTATACATATTTCTAGCCATATACACACACACACACAAGACAAATGCTACTTCTAGCTTGACAGACATTCATATTGTATAAAAGAAGAAGTAAATAACATAACATTCACATCTGTCCTCGAGAAACACAAAATTTACTTTCCATACAGAGTAGGCATCATAAAGTATCTTTGTTTTTCAACCACTAGTAAATAACCACAGATCATATTTATAATTTTCATAACTTTCCATTTCACAACTTCAAGACCAATTTTAGTATAATCACAAATGTTTCACAACAGACAATCCTTGATTAATAACTAATCACAATGTTAATTGTTCAATCTGAACTACTCAACCTCCAATCATAACAGTTAATTATATAAGGAATGAGCATTGAAAAACTTACGCAAACATAAATTTATCCTTTTTCACACATGAATCTTAAGAAGTGATGCATGTACTTCTTCTAATATACTATACTCCAAAATATCTACCCTGTTTTTCCCAAGTAATGCCACCCCTGTTATCTGATACATTCTCCATATTATAAATCCTAATTCCTAATTGGTTCCTATCAAATTTCTACATAACCTATCTGCTCCATGGTCCCTGACAGAGTGTCTGTCTTCTATGATCAAATACCAGATTGAGGCTTTCATTAACACTGCCTATGTTTAAAACATCTGACCCCTGTATTAACAACTAGGAAACAGATAACTCAACCCACAGAGGAATCCAAATTAAAACTATGATTCCCAAAATCAAAATGTCTATAAACTTTTAGTAGTTAACCTACAAGTAATGAAACAGATTTACCAAATCTATTTCTGATTAGCAGAGGCACATAATCTAAAATTCATTTGAGAGTATTGTTATCTACAGTGTCCCCAAATATGGCAATGAACATTTTAAAATCATGATTCAACTAACCCTCTGACAACACCACTAAAATAATGAAACAGAACACAATTTGCAACCTCTGAGAGGCAGTCTCAACTTCCTCCAAGTCCTGAGGACACTGTTGTTTATATGTTCTTTAATAATGTACTGTTAAATACACTATTTTAAATCTCATGGTACAACAACCTCAACAACATCTTGCAAAATAGTGAAGACACCAATTTGATTACATCATGGACAGTGTGAATGATGGATGCAACTGCACCCATCATCACACATCATTTTGATGTGTGATGGTGGATGTGGTCGTACCCATCCATCCCCACTACCCTCTGTGTATCCTAAATTCATATGCAGAGATAAAGATGAATATGATACATTTAAAGAAATTCAGAGATCCTCACAACATTTACAATAAGGTTATAACTGACACACCACAGGAGTGCTGCTACAAAACTATCAAGACAGGAGGTCAAACTTTCCTCATTCCCTCCTTACATCCTATCCTTGTCCGCTGCCTCCAAACGAGACTGTGATGGAAGAGATCAATAATTGCCATTCCACAACACCAATTACATCTCTGCCCTAACTTAGAAACCAAAACTCCAAAGCTAAAAAAACTGAGCTTAATTACTCACAGAGCCAGTGCAAATTCATAAGAATAACTCATACATAGATACACAGCCTAAGTAACTGGATTCCTAATGCTGAGCAGTGCCCAATAAGCAATAATAAACCCTCATTACAGCTACCTAGAAGCACAATAGACCCAACAAAAACTATAATGCCTTCAGTACCCATAGAGTGAATATCATAACAGAACCCCAAGAAGGAGAAACAATAACTTCATCCAATACGAACAATCATGCTATCATCTGAAATGCAGAATAGCTAAGATATAAATATCAAATAGACACAATGCAGAAAGATTCAGAGGTTGGGGTAAAGGAATAGCCCCCTACCTATTTTAAAATTGCAGAAAAGATGAAATGGAGATCCTTTTGCCTTAGCCACAACACTATTCCCACTGAGTTCTTCACCTAAGACTCCAAACAATGGCCCAATGCTGCTCTAAGCTTCCTCTTTCCAAGTAAAACTTAACAAAAATCACCAGTAGCAACTTCCAACTCAACTAGAACCAGAATACAACAAGAAATCGATACCGTTTTCCATTCCAAAAGGCAGGAAAACTTAATACCCAAAGCCAGAGGTCGGCCATTGAAGACATAGAACCGTTTCCTCAGATTAGGGCACAATTCTAGGCCACAAGAGTGAGTAATCAACTGTCACTCTTCAAAAACATTCAAAACTTCAACATAAATCCAAGTTTATAGTAGAGTATGCGGTCAAAGATAAGTGGTGTAAACACAAACACTGAAAGTATTCCAGCCCAAAGTTATGGAATGAAACTCGGTACCAAAAGCCAAGTCCATAACTATTATCAACAAGCCATGCATTTGCATTGAATGCACAATGCCCGCAGTATTGAAGACAACTGTTAACTATCTCAAAAGATCTATTTACCAAATGGTGTTCTCAGCATATATCTTACATAAACATTATGCCAGGCAAAGACATTAACAAATATTCCAACAAAGAACCCCTCCTTTAGGTCTAGGTACTATTATCACCTTATCCCTAGGTATTAGGTTTAGTGTTAGGTTAGGTACTATGAATTCTTGTTGGATTGGTTCAGTGCCTTGGAAAATTATTTTTATTGTGACGATATTGCTGATAAGATGAAGGTTAAGATTGCTAAATCTAGGTTGAAGGGGCATGCATTGTTATGGTGGTATAACTTGTAGGCTGATAGAGTGAAGAAAGGTTGGTCAAGGATTCAATATTGTCCAAGAATGATGGAGAAGATGAAGGATAAGTTCCTTCCTGAGGATTACAAGTTTCAGTTGTTTAAGAAGATGCAAGGACTAGGACAAAAGGAAATGGATGTCTCTAAATATACTGAGGAGTTTCATAAGTTGGATATCAGGGCATCACATGATGAGGATGTGGAAGAGAAAGTTGCAAGGTACCTTGGAGGATTAAGGTACACTATGCAAGATGAAATGTTCATGGCTACACCTAGAACTGTGGAAGAATGCTACAGGTTGGCCATGAAGGCTGAAGACAAATTGGAAAGAAGGCAAGATAGGCAAGGAGGTGGAAGAAATCAATCTAATAGAGGAAGAGGAGGCAGGTCCAATAATGGACAAGTAAAAACTAATGACAAGGTAAAAGAATTAGTTTCTGAAACAAAACCAAGAGGAGGCAGATTTGGCCAAGGTAAAGGCAGTGGTGTCTTCACAGGAACATGCTTCACATGTGGGGCAGTAGGGCATCAATCCTACAAGTGTCATGAGAAAGGTGGAGACTACAAGAAGGATGAAAGAAGAGTCAATTTGACTCAAGAAGAAGAAGAGGACAAGAGGGAAGAGAAGGTCTCATTGAATGCTGATCCAATCGTGGAAGGAGATTTCTTGATGGTAAGAAAGGGTATGGAAACTAAGCCCAAAGTTTCACTTTTTAGAACAAATTGTTTGAGTCATGGCAAAGTTTGTAGAATGATCATTGATTCAGGTTCATTTGATAATCTTGTTTCTTATGAAATGGTGAGAAAACTAGGATTGAAAACTTTTCCACTTGAAAGGCCATATAAGGCATCATGGGTTCAAAATAACCAAAGCATTGTTATTAGAGAACAAGCTCTTGTTGAGTTTTCTATTGGAAGGTATAGAGATAGGGTTGTTTGTGATGTAATCCCCATGACTTGTTGTCATATTGTCCTAGGTAGGCCTTGGAAAGCTTCTAGGGATACCATTCATTATGGTATTTCAAATAAGTATGTTGTGTGCAAAGATGACATAAATTTTACTCTCAACCCACTATCTTGTGATGAGTTTGAAAGCAATAAGATTGTTTGTTTTGGGAAGGAGTACATTGGTTTGGAGGTATAGAGGAGACATGAAACCATGAGGACAGAGATGGGTCATGGAAGGGCCTTAGTAATGATGAAACATCCACTTGAAGATGAGGAGTTGCATACTTCTGATTTTCAGCAAACTAGGAAGGAAGATGGAGTACTTATTGGTACTTTGTAGTGTCCTATAGGATCACCAATGATGAAGGATGATGCTATGTTTGTAAGGGATAGGGAAATGGATCTCTTTGATCCTAATATGAAGATGTATGGGCAGTTTGGGAAGACACAAAGTGACTGTCCTAAAACAGTAACAAAAAGGAACAACATGGAAAATGAAAAAAATCTAGTTTTTTTATTTGGTACTTAATGACTTGAATGCAGGTAATAGACATATGAAAGATGCTCAAGTATAGAAGAAGAACATCTGAGTACCTTCAAGGAGAATGGGAGGTCAGTGAACACACAAGCTTAGCTCTTGGGACAAGAGCTTCTTTAAAGGCGAGGTATATGATGTAGGAGCATCCAATCAACCAAAGACACCTAAGGGTCAGAGAATGAAGATGGAAGACAAGGGCACATCTCTCCAGTTTTATGCTTTTTTTTTCATAAAATTGTAAGTTGGAAATTCAAATATTTGAATTCCAACGACTATATACCAAATAGAGGGAAATGAGTTTTAGTGTTTAAAAGCATTTGTATCCAAAATAGACTGATGGAAGTTGGTTGATATGGTTATTAGACATCCTATATAACCTATCCCAATGGAGGAGAAGCCATAGTACGACCTGGTACAACAACTGTACAGACATATTGGAGTTTTAAGCAATAAAAGTGGTTATTCTTGCATTTTTTTAATTCCTTTTGAATGCTTTCATCAATTTAAAGTATTGATATATCTTAGGAAATGGTTTTGAAATTGATTTGAATCCATTCTACATCATTTTGGGTTGCATTTGAAGGTTTCTCAGTGACTGTACCGTGACAGTGCTTGATTCTACATTGTTTTCTTAAGAATGTAATTTGATTCATCCCCTTTTTGTAATCTCTGTGGCTTGGGGATGAATCAAAAAGGCGTATTATATAAACCTAACACTTATACAATGCAAGAGTAATTGAAAATTTCAGGTGATCACCAAATGAAGGGACTGTTGGAGCATTTTTGTGAAGGAAAATGATGCCATGGGTATAGCAGCAGCACATCTGCCTTAATGAGACCATGTTTTTATGACATATCTTGTCTATATATGTCCATGCGAAGGTGTTGGACCCATAAATCGAGTATGGAAGTGATGGGAAGTTGTAGATTGAGAAAGCCCTAACTTGAAGAGGGTTTTGAAGCCAAATTTGGGGCTTTTGGTCTTAGAGATTGTTCTGATCTAATTCATTTGGGATTTGGGGGTTTTTAGTCATATATTGACTCTTTCCAGGAGATGAGACCTTGGGAGTAAGTATAGAGGGTAGTCCCTTTGTTTAATGACCACTTTTCCATGCATTTGTGAGGCCTAAATTGGGGTTTTTGGGTTGTCAAAAGGTATGAGTCTAATTCCTATTGTATTTGAGGGTTTTGAGACGTATATAAACACTATTCAGGAGTTGAGAGAATTTGGTTAAGATTTGAAGGGGGTTGCTTTGTTAAAAGTCCACTTTTTATGCATTTTTGTGACCACAGTGTGTGAACAGCAGTACATGCTCGAAAACAACCTATACCAAGTTTCACATATGTTGAAGTACTTGGTAAAGAGTATCCAAAAAGATAATTACTTTGTCTTTTGGTTTGGAAATATCAAAAGTTATTGGACCTAGAAGGCCATTGGAGGGCTACTAGGGGGACAATTAGCCCTGTTGGCAGATTGGAGGAAGATTGAAGAGTTTTGGTTGATGGGACTTGAAGAGAACCCTAAAACCAGTTGAATCCACTTTAATATAGTCTAAAAACACCACAGAAGTGACCTTGAACCATTGGGAGTCCTGTTGTCAAGGAGTGGTTCATATTGTGGCTTTGAAGATAGTTGTCTTGTTGGGAGAATCCTTGTATTTCCCTTATAAATTTATCATCTCATTATTGTCTTTGTAACCACCACCCTACCTCTTCATGACATTTCCAACAATCTCCCACTTTGGCATTGCTGGAAACATATGGTATGTGAAAAACCATCAATCCAAAACCTTGTGGAGTCATCCTTTATTTGACGACCTTCTCAATATCCTCTGAAAGGCTTTTCTAAACCAATGCTCCCCCTTTCACTGACATTCCTTATTTGTGAGGTTTTTTCACATATACATCTCTCCCCCTTTGAAATCAATAGAAAAGGCTGCCAATAACTCATAGATATCTCTCCCCAATAGGTGCAAACTCACCATGATCTGAGAACTTATCACTTATAACTACTCCCCTTGAGGAGTAGACCACTGCAACAAGTCCAAGAATGATGAGGCGGTCATAACCAATGAACTTGTGTACTTATGCACGATTTAAGAATCTCCATAGGTGGGCATCTCACCCCAACCATACCTCTGAAATAATCAAAGATATCTTTATTCAATGGCTTTGTGAAAATATCTGCAATATGTTCTTTTGTGTTGATGTATTCAAGTTTCACCACCTTATCTGCGACCTTGTCTCTTAGAAAATGATATTTGATATCAAAATGCTTACTCTTTGAATGTTGTACTAGATTATTTGACATGCTTATTGTGCTAATGTTATCACAGTGTATGATAACAGTCTCTTCAGTGTTGACATCAATATTCTTTAGCATATGCTTCATCCAGATGACCTGTTGACAGTTTATTGATGCTACTACATACTCAGCTTTTGATGTTGACTGAGACACACAATCCTGCTTCTTGCTAAGCCAAGAGACCAATATTTTTCCAAGGAAGTGTAGACACCTAAATCTGATTACACAAATACGTAATCCTATTTAGCCATCTCTTGGAACATTATGTTGGAAACAAGATGATACTGAGAGGGGAGGGGTGAATCAGTATCACAACACTTAATTAATTTCTTCAACCATTTATCAAATGTAATGCTTATGATAAATAACCATACAACATATATCAACATAAAAGCATACATGAACACCAAGATTTGTTCTCGAGGAAACCCTGTTAAGGGAAAACCCCGGTGAGGATGGAACCGACAAGATAATCTGCACTATATAAATGTTACCTTGTAAGGAGTACTAGCCTTGTTAGGTGATGATTAATACAATAGTCAGGCCCTTCAATGGACAAACATTGTTAGGAGTCTATTACAAATATCCCTGTTAGGAGTCCTAGAGCCCTGTCAAAAGCTTGCCCTGTTAGGAGCATAGAAACCCTGTCAAGGGTGTACAACTATCCTTCAGCTACAACCAAATCCTTTCCTTCATAACCTGGTTTCTCAATATTTCTCTACCTTAGGCAGACAATCCACTGCTCTCTCTCTCTTTGAGCATATATCTCGCATTATCTAATCATTCCACACACTCTCCAGGAAAACATCTTTCCTTATATATAAATTACATTTCATAATTACATAGAGGTCAGCCAACAAGTACCTCCTTACAATAAAACCCAATCATATAATTCAAGGCAACCTTACACATGTCATCCCTGAATACAAAATAATAATTCCATATTCTCTGAGGTCGGCTCCAATACATCTTTGATTATCCAAACAATAATCAATGTGCCTAGTCGCTAGGTCGGCTTCTCCTAAATTTGCACGTTGCCAAACATATCCTCCAAGGTGTTAGCCAATACATGAGCATGCTGCGAACATGCTAAGCCTTCAGTAGGTTGTCTTCAACATTAATCCAAGGTCTCTTGATGTCATCTTCTGTCATAACCAAGTTATTACCTCTGCATTGCATCATGTACAAAAGATTTCACTGTCTCTGGTCCTGTAGACCAGTCTTCACCAAATCTCTTGTAACTTCACCATATGAACTCCATATATGAAGGGATCATATATGTACATTGTTGATGCATGCTGAAATCTGTCTCTAAGCTCTCCAGATGTAGCTCAACAACTGGAGCACACTAAGTCTTCTGCAACCCAGTTCTTCTTCGTTGTCTCTTGTCCTGCAAACCAGTGTTCACTAGCGTGTTGATAACTTCTTCATATGACCTCCAAATCATCTGCGGTCATAGCTGGATACTATAAACTCACCCTGGTAGTTGTCCTTAATCCCACTTGGTGCATAGTGCCAATATGATGATTCTATGTCTTCTGCAACTCTGTTCTTCTTCTGTTGAATATTTGTTGACATCAATGACAAAACCTTGTCCAATGATACAACATTTCCAACAATCTCCCCCTTTGGCATTGATGGAAACATATGATATGTGAAAAACCATCAATCCAAGGATTGATTCTATTTATGGAATCACCCTTTTATTTGTGGAATCACCCTTTCTTTTACGATCTTCTCAATATCCTCTGAGCAACTTTTTTAAACCAAGATTTTTCACATATATCTCTCCCCCTTTGACATTAATGGAAATGGTTGCCACTGACACATGACTATTTCTCCATGATTATCTTGATCTAAGAACGGAGATTAGACCATTACTCCCCTTGAGGAGTAGACCCAGTAGTGATTCATCTTCTTTTGCAACATTCTCCATAGTGCAGAAGTGAGTGCTGAAAGATTAGGTCTAGATAACAATACCAATAATGTCTACCAATACATTTGACTGAAGATACTTTAGAAGTACTTGTTGTTCATAACATTCTTCAGAAATTTGAAACAGGTGTCAACTATTAATGACAAAGGAATGCCACTGATGCAATCTACTGTCCGAGTCATCTCTGATATCAATGACAAAGGAGAGTGATTGATCCCTGAATGTTTCTTCAAATAGGTGCTCTGATATCACCAACATTTCCAATTGTTTTCAACTATTCTTTCATCCGTGATCATTGATCCCATATGGTCATCATCAAAGATGTACGGTGACTATCAGTATTTGTATCCAATCCTATTCTTCTGTTCACAAGGTAATATCACTAGTTAGTAGATACAATTTCTTACTTTCCTCCTCTATGTCATGTTCTAGACATTCCACATATGTTTTAGTTCTTCTAACTTATCAACAAGAGCTGCCATAATCTTCTATAGTCATAGTCTCTGAAGGTAGTAATCGCAGTGTTGAGGAGATTTTTCAACTAGAGCCAACTAGCTCTCCTAGGATGCTTTTAGATCCTATTTAGGGTGCTCTTCTCTACCCTAATCTGGAGGTTTCTTCCTTAACCTCTTCCCAAGAATCCTCTCAACAATTTGTGTTTAAATCCTTCATCAACCCTTAACAAATAGCTTGCCTTCCCTTGCTCCTATAAGTGTTCTTTTTGGCTATCTTGCTCCTAGCCCTGTGTGATGTCTTCTAGACTCCTAATTACTGTCTTCTCACTAGTCTTGGGTTCCTTAAATGCCCAAACCACTCAACTTTTCCATCGCTAACAAGTTTTCCCATTGTGTAGGGCTTGTAGCCTTTTTGGCACAATTAGGCCACCTGTTTTTAAGGAAGTTGGTCAAACCTTCAAAATGTCTTAAAGACCCCCAAATGTAACTTAGGATTCTTAAAACCAAACACCTAGGCTTCAAGATTTTTGGGGTTTTGGTTCCCTGTACTGTCCGTATAGTACTGTTCTGCAATAGGGTAAAACATAAGGGTTTATGACCAGTTTTGCCTCTTTGCTTTCAAAATCCATTTAAATGGATTTCTTGTAACTCCACTACTTCAATGAAGGCTCTGAGGGCTTCCATCTTCACTTTTCTACAATTGGATTAGGCAACCCAATCCATTTAAGACCTCTTCTAGTCTTACCTCTATCATTTTTCTAGCCGAGTAGCCTTTGCTCTCGCCCAGGGCTTGCATGCAAAAATAGTAAATCTAACACTACTGACCCCTACATCTCTATGTACACTATATACAAGGTGCTCTACTTGATTCCAGGAGGCCATAGGGATTTAACCACTAGAAATCAAGTTAGAGCCCAATCTTCCATGATGCCCTGAACAGCACAGTGAAGTACCTGGATACAAAACAATTTATTTACAAGAAACAATAGAACTCAAAACCAAAACAACTCTGAAGTAGAAATGTTCAAAAAGTGCCAACAGTTCATTCCATGCTAACAAGAAAGTTCTTTCAATCCATTGTCTTGGATGTATTGCCAAAACTCAGTAAACTGTCACCACTGTTCACACCAGTTTCTCCTTCACGCACTTCAAAGTTCGTACAATGACCTCTGACCCCAAAATTAGGGTTTGGTTAGTCTTAAATACTTCCATACCACAAACCCAATCCCTTAGGTTGGAATTTAGATCCTATTTGGATTGATTTCTCAAATTGAGGAAAAGTTGCAAAGTTGTCATGACAACTTTTGCAAAAAGTTGCAAAAATGCATTATTTGCATTTGTAGCCATCCAGACCAAGTTAAAACTATCCAAATGGATTCCTAAAGGTTTAATACAACCTTATAACCCAATTCCACACTCCTTGGAGTCTGAGCCAACCTTTGACCAAGTTTGACTCCTAACACACCAAAGGACAAAAACAAAACCAAGGACTCAAAGTGCTAAAGAAGAACACCCTAAACTTAACCACACAACCACACCACTCACTCACACCATGGGACTTTATCAACAGTCCTTTATTACACAACAAAAATTGGGAATAGGATCTTCATGACTGTAAGGTGCTCCTACATCATTCTACCCCCCTGCACAAACAAACAAGAAAGAACTTTAAGGTACAAAAGGAGAGAGGGATTCTAAATTGATCCCATGTTTCTTGATGTCACCTTCAGCAACCCAGGTAGCCTCGCCTTCAGGTTTTTTGACCCATTTGATCAGATGTTCTGTGTACTCTTTGTGCCTAGTCCTCTTGTAGACCCTACTGTCCAATATCCTCCCTGCTTGTGGTTTGCCTTGTATAGGTACTTTCAGATCTGCCACATCATTCCTAACCTCTGTACTGCACCCTTGTTCATTCAGAGGTGGTCCTTTGTACTTTATCAGATCCTTCACATTAAAGATTGGAGAGATAGACATCTCCTTGGGCAACTCCACCTTATAAGCATTAGGACCATATTTCTCCAGAATTCTACAGGGTCCTATTCTTTTCATTTGAAGCTTGCTTGGTACCCCCTTTTGCAATCTAGCTTTGTTCGAGAAGACCGTCACTAAGTCTCCTACCTCAAACTGTAAATCTCTTCTCCCTTCATCCTTCTTCTCCTTAAGTTTTTGGTTAGCCTCCACCAATGTACTTTTTACCTATTCTTGTATCTCCCTCATGGATTGGGCAAAGTCATCAACATGACCACTGATTCCCTCATAACCTTTCAAGTCTCTCAACTCCATAATGCCTCTTGGATGTGAACCATAGACAATTTCAAATGGACTCTTCCCTATCACTCTGTTTGTGCTATCAGATAAGCAAATTCTGCTTGTGGAATGACTTGCTCCCATCCTTGCTCGTACTCCTTGGTTAGACACCTAAGAAAGTTGCCAAGAACCCTATTAATTACCTCTGTTTGTCCATCCATTTGAGGATGATATGTAGAACTCTGTGCCAAATTGGTTCCGAGGGTTTTCCAAAAATGCCCCATAAATTTCACATCCCTATCTGCTACTATGCTGATATTTGCTAGTATGCTGATTGGAAATCCATGGATCCTCACTACCTCTTTGAAGAAAAGATGAGCAATGTGACTTGCATCATGAGTAGCTTTGCAAGGTATAAAATGGCTCATTTTACTAAATATGTCCACTACTACAAACACACTATCCAACCCACTTGGTGTCCTAGGTAAACCTACTATAAAGTCCATACTTATGCATTCCCAAGGCCTATTTGGGATTGGTAGTGGCTGGTAGAGGCCTGCATTTGAAGATGTTCCTTTAGCCTTTTGACAGATCCCACATTGCTCTGCATACCTCCTTACATCCTTTTGCATCTTTGGCCAAAAGTAGAACCTCTCTACTAGATCAAGAGTCTTATTTAAACCAAAATGCCCACTCAAACTTCCATTATGCTTTTCTTGAATGAGATTTTCTCTCATTGAGCCTCTTGGGACACACAACTGTTTGCCCTTAAATAGTAAACCATTTTGTAAGGTATATTCAACATACTCACTATGGAAATGGTTTTCAAAATCAGAACATACCTTGTAGATGACTAAAAAGTCTGCATCTCCTTCATATAGATCTTTGAATTCTTCAACACCTATGCTTTGTAACTTGATTTCTTGGACTATAAGTAGTCTTCTATTGAGTGCATCTGCCACTTTGTTATTCACCCCCTTCTTGTGCTTTATAGTGAAGGTATAGGACTGCAAAAACTCCATCCACTTGATATGTCTTAAACTGAGTTTTTCTTGTGTGTTTATATAGCTTAATGCTTGGTTGTCTGTGTATACAACAAACTCCTTAGGCATCAAGTAATGCCTCCATTTCTTTAGGGCCTGCACCAATGCATAAAGTTCCAAATCATAGGAAGAGTATCTTGACTTAGCATCATTAAGTCTTTCACTAAAGAAGGCTACTGGTCTCACTTCTTGGCTTAGGACTGCCTCCACTGCCACATTGCTAGCATCACACTCCACAATGAATAATTTATCAAAACTTGGGAGAACTAGGATAGTTTGAGTAGCTACTTCCTTCTTCAACTTTTCAAATCCCTCATTAGCTGCTTTAGTCTACACAAATTTGGTTTTAGGTCCTCCTTTTATGGTATCAAGGATAGGGCACATATTTCACTAAACCTTCTTACAAATTTCCTATAGAACTGAGCCAAACCATGGAAACTCCTCACTTCAAATGCTGTTTTAGGCGTAGGCCAACTCAAAATAGCTTCTACCTTTTCCTTGTCCATCTTCAAATCACCCTTGGATACTACAAAGCCAAGATACACTAGTTCTTGTTTCATGAATTCACTCTTCTCAAGATTGATAGTAGGCTTCTCCTCTTGTAGTTTCCCAACACAATCTCCAAGTGTTTCAAGTGATCTGCCTTTGTCTTGCTATAGATTAGGATATCATCTAAGTACACCACTACAAACATTCCTATGAAATCCTTAAGAACTTCATTCATCACCCTCATGAAAGTGCTAGGTGCATTTGTAAGACCAAATGGCATGACCAACCATTCATAAAGCCCCTCATTAGTTTTGAAGGCTGACTTCCATTCATCCCCTTCCTTCAATCTAATTTGATAGTATCCACTTTTGAGATCTATCTTGGATAAGTATTGAGCACCCCCTAAACAATCCATCAAATCCTCTATCCTAGGAATAGGAAACCTATATCTTATGGTTATCCTATTTATTTCCCTAGAATATGAACACATTCTCCACTTACCTCCTTTCTTGGATGCCAACACAACTAGTACAGCACATGGGCTAATGCTCTTTCTGATCAAGCCTTGGTCTAGCAACTCTTGGGCTTGTCTTGCAATTTCCTTGTTTTGTTCAGGTGTCATCTTGTAGGCAGCTTTGTTTGGCAATGTTGCCCCTGGCACAAAGTCTATTTGATGACTTATTGCCCTCTTAGGTGGTAGGGTGGCTGGTGTACCTTCATTAATTATGTCCTTAAACTGATCCAAAATGTTCTTTACTTCTGCAAGTATAGGTGCTTGTTTAGTGGCTTCTTCTTCCTTTGGCTGGACCAAAGTCGCATAACCAACTCCTTCATTCTTGATATCTTGTAAGAATTCCTTCCCACTCATAAGTAAGGCATTTGCATCTTCCTTCTCCACTACTTCATCCTCTATTATTGATTAGATCTTATATGTCACCCCACCTTTCTTGAATGTATACCTGTTGTCTTTGCCATGGTACACTGCATCTTTATGGCATGCATCCATTGGAAGCACATCACAAAGGATTCTGTCATGGTACTTTCCTATTGTGAACTCAAGCCATACTTGCTCATTTACCAAGATATTTTGCCCCTTGTTCAACCAAGTCACTCTAGAAGGACATGTGTGGGGTATCCTTTCCAATTTCAGTTTTGTTACTACCTCCTCTAAAATCACATTATTTGTGGATCCAGAATCTACAATGACTTTACATACTTTGCCAATTATCTTGCATCTAATTCTAAAAAGTGCCCTCCTTTGCTTTTTCTCATCCTTTTTAGGCTCTTTAATCAAGATCCTTCTAAGCATCAAGTTCTCTTCCTTCTCTGAATCAAGACTGGACCCAGATTGTTTGCCACCTTCTTCCTCTTGCATAAATGCTATCTTCTTCTCTCCTTGTGAAGAAGTAGGTTTATCCGGGCACCTATAAGCAGGGTGACCCATCTAGCCACAATTGCAACATTTCATAGAGGCAAAATGTGAGCCTCTCCCAAAACCACCTGATCTACTTCTTGCATTGTTTTGGAAACCTCTTCCTCTGCCATAGTTTCCCCTATTGCTTGGTTCTTGCACCTGTTCAATGAGTTTGGAGTCTCCTTGTCCTCTGCTTTCATTTCTTTTACCACTATTACCTCCTCTATGTCCACCCCTTGAGTCTCTACCTCTCCCTCTACCTCTAGAACTAGTATCTTGTTTCGTCCTTAGTTTATCTTCCACTTTCAATGCCATTTGCTGACAACCATGAACTATGGTGGGAGTGAAAAGACTCATTTCATCTTGAATGCTCCATCTAAGGCCACTTAGATTCCTAGCAACCTTGATGCTCTATTCTTCCTTGACTTTAGCTCTAAGGCTTAATTTGTGGAACTCCTCTGTGTAAGTAGCCACATCCATTTCTTTCTATCTAAGATTCAATCTCTTCTTGTGTAATTGCACCTCAAAATCTTCTGGTAAATAGGTCTTTTTTATTTTGCTCACCATAGCCTTCCAACTTGCTATTGGACGTTTTCCCTCTTTGTCTCTTTCTTCTTGAATGTAAGTCCACCATGTGAGAGCTTGCCCTCTCAATCTTGATTTTGCCACGTTTACCTTTTGTGCCTCTGTGACACCCTCACACTCAAAATGGTTGTCCATTCCCTCTATCCATTGCATCACCATTTCTCCATCCATTCTGCCAGTAAACATGGGTACTCCTTCTAGGGCTTTACCCCCAATAGCTCTGATTGCTCTAAGGAATTGTTCATCTTGTGTGGGTGGATCTGGTATAGGGACTTCATCTTCTTCATCTTCTTTTCCTTTACCTTTCTCATCATCAAGTTGTTCTTGAACCTTGTCTGTCTTTTCTGCAATTACTTCAAGTCTTTCTTTCATGACTTGTAAGGATTCCTGTAATTCTCTATTCTTGTCTTGCTGTTTTGCCAACTCTTTGGCTAGTTCAGCATTGGTCACCATGGTTGTTGACCCTGTAGATTCAATAGGTTTGTCCTCTGATTCAGTAGGTTGAAACATATACCCACAAGCCTAATCAATGGCTCTGATACCACTTTGTTGAGGAGATTCTTCAACTAGAGCCAACTAGCTCTCCTAGGATGCTTTTAGATCCTATTTAGGGTACTCTTCTCTACCCTAATTTGGATGTTTCTCTCCTTAACCTCTTCCCAAGAATCCTCTCAACAATTTGTGTTTAAATCCTTCATCAACCCTTAACAAATAGCTTGCCTTCCCTTGCTCCTATAAGTGTTCTTTTTGGCTATCCTGCTCCTAGCCCTGTGTGATGTCTTCTAGACTCCTAATTACTGTCTTCTCACTGGTCTTGCGTTCCTTCCATGCCCAAACCACTCAACTTTTCCATCACTAACAAGTTTTCCCATTGTGTAGGGCTTGTAGCCTTTTTGGCACAATTAGGCCTCCTGTTTTTAAGGAAGTTGCTCAAACCTTCAAAATGTCTTAAAAACCCCCAAATGTAACTTAGGATTCTTAAAACCAAACACCTAGGCTTCAAGATTTTTGGGGTTTTGGTTCCCTGTACTGCCCGTACAGTACTGTTCTACAATAGGGTAAAAAACAAGGGTTTATGACCAGTTTTGCCTCTTTGCTTTCAAAATCCATTCAAATGGGTTGCTTGTAACTCCACCACTTCAATGAAGGCTCTGAGGGCTTCCATCTTCACTTTTCTGCAATTGGATTAGGCAACCCAATCAATTTAAGACCTCTTTTAGTCTTAACTCTATCATTTTTCTAGCCGTAGCCTCTACTCTCGTCTAGGGCTTGCGTGCAAAAATAGTAAATGTAACACTACTGATCCCTACATCTCTATGTACACTATATACAAGGTGCTCTACTTGATTCCAGGAGGCCATAGGGATTTAACCAGTGGAAATCAATTAGAGCCCAATCTTCCATGATGCCCTGACCAGGACAATGAAGTACCTGGATACAAAACAATTTATTTACAAGAAACAAATGAACTCAAAACCAAAACAACTCTGAAGAAGAAATGTTCAAAAAGTGCCAACAATTCATTCAATGCTAACAAGAAAGTTCTTTTAATCCATTGTCTTGGATGTATTGCCAAAACTCAGTAAACTGTTCACACCAATTTCTCCTTCACGCACTTCAAAGTTCGTACAATGACCTCTGACCCCAAAATTAGGGTCTAGTTAGTCTTAAATACTTCCATACCATGAGCCCAAGCCCTTAGGTCGGACTTTAGACCCTATTTGGATTGATTCCTCAAATTGAGGAAAAGTTGTCATTAGCAACTTTGCAAAGTTTTCATGACAACTTTTGCAAAAAGTTGCAAAAATGCATTATTTGCATTTGTAGCTATCCAGACCAAGTTAAAACCATCCAAATGGATTCCTAAAGGTTGAGGGTGTGGGAGTTACTTTAATATTATGGTGCACATCTAAATGAAACAAATTGCTATGGATTGTGGAAATCTAATGACTACTAAGGCTTCAATATATCAACGTTGACTAGCATCTACACGATTCAAAAACTTGGTTCAAAACTTGTACATCTATGCTCGACGGCCTGTTGATGTTTAGGTAGCTTCTGTAGAATAATGTTTCTATATGTTTATTAGAGGAACACTTATGTATATAGGTTATTATTTGATCTATGCCATATTACATTCATTAATTATATATATATATATATATATATATATATATATATATATATATATATATATATATATATATATATATATTGTACTTTTTATGTAATATCTACATTAATAGTTAATAATAACTAAACCATCTTCATTATCACCTTCAATGTTGGTGGGATCAAATTTGAGGAATATTCGTATATTCTCGTACCTTTGGTTGAGTGTCGATTGATGTCATTTATGTGACGATCGGGCATGATAATGGACGGCCATATAAATACCCATCCATGTTGTACGTGATTGGTCATGTAGCTCCTACATGGTGGGCCCCTTTATCATCTTGGTCGACGGTGATATTGACTATGTGTATAGAGCTTAGTATTATAATCACTTTGTGTCTCACTTTACACGTCATACCCTTGACCGATCATCCTACGTCGTAGACCATCACATGCAATTAATTATTATGCGGTTTAATTGTTTATGTTGGGGTCACATGTCTAATGGGACGTGAACCCCCAATGGAGTCACTCCCATCGGGGATGTGACTCCTCTTCTCCATATTTAAATGTAGCATTTTCATTTCAAAGAAAATACAAGATTAGCAATTGCACCTTGGTGTGCAATGGGTACGTCAAAGATATTTGGAAGGGTACATTGAAATATGATTTTTGGTTAGTAGTGTCGAGTCGTTTAGATAATGAATTTCATATGTTGTTGTGTGATTTGTTATATATTTTTTGAACTTTTAAATTGATTAGAACAAAATTAAAGTATACAGAATTTATTAAAAATAATATTTAAATTATTTTTAATTAAATTATAATGTCCAATAAAAGTTACAATATTAAATTAATTTGCCATAGTGGAAGACTAAAAATATATTATAATTTATTTTTATCTATTGTGTACATATGTAATTCTTGTATAGGGGAATGGGAATGAAATTTAATTTTTTAATGTAGGTAGGCTTTGAAACTTGCTAAATTTAGTAATGTAAACATTTGGAAATTATAATAAGAAGAAGAACAAATATTTTGTTTTGAGCTAATATTTTATTTGGAATTTGATATCAAATTAAAATAAATGAATTTGATTTGAGTTGAATTTATTTTATGTCTATTTAAAATTAATTTTAATTTTCACATACCAAACAAAGGAATTATAAGGTCTTTAAAAAAAGCCCAGAGATTTCAGAAATTCTCACTCCACTTTAAAGAGTGTAGAAACATATTGATTAGTGAAGATTCTAGAAATATGTTGGACGCTGGAGAGCACAGTAGCAAGCTAATGAGAAAAACATATATAGCTTTTATTAACATTTATTCCCTAACTTCTCCTATGAGGAAGATAGGAAACTTTGTTCGTATACCTAAATATTAAACAGATTCCAGCATAAGAACAATGAAGATTTATACTTCCTTCCCCTTGATAACGGCAAGAAAAAACTCACTAAAATAAGAGTAAAAAGAAAAGGGCACAACCTCTGGTAGTCTAATCGACTTCTTCTATCTTGCAGCCAACACCATTGTCGAATTTCGTCACTCCATCGCCATACCCTACACTCAAGAACTCATCTGCCACCGGTCTGTCGTTTTCTCCCTGTTACATTTTGGCAATTATTGGATTGCATAAAATCTCCTTCTCCTTCAATTTGTCTTCAAATTCGTCCACCTCTACATACTAATTGTTGTCCAACCACTTAATCGCCTTGTTAATGGTTGTCTCTATCCCCTGCTTGTCTATTGGATCCAACTTCAAATATCTTATGCTTGTCTGTTGTCTCTTCAATTATAAATATAGTTTATTTTCATCTAAAGAATTAATTTCATGCTTTCTTCCATGAAGAAAAAATAAAAAGATATTTTGTATACTTGATCTCTTCAAAACTGCATGCTTATCCTATGTCAAATAAATCAAAATCATGTACTACAAAATCATCGGACGGCTTAAACATGACACACTAAGCTTCATTCCTAGACTAAAAGTGCTAGATAGTCAAAGTTGACTTATTTTTTCCAAGCTTAATTTTTCCCTTAGTGTGTGTGATGTTTAAGGGTGGCCCAAAATCATATACTTAAAATGCTCAAATGAAATGTTAAAATAAGTAAAACTTTACACCTTTGAAGTATATTAATTTAGGTTTAGGAAGATTAAAATATTAACACATTTTAAACATAAAGAAAATATAATTACATCTATTCGGAAACGTATCCATGTTTTCTGTTTTACAGAAAATAAAAACTGTTCACTTCAAATGTTTGCATGACAATCAATCGAAACATATATATCTAAGTCAGAATTGTTTTAAAGGAGTAAAATGAAACAAAAAATTCAAATGCTTTAGCAAACACAAACAAGGGAGGGATTTATATTTCATTAGCAATTGACTAAATATTGCTATGTACAAATTATATAACTAAGTCTTACGAAAATTCTCTCTCAAATTTAAAGAGAGGAAATCAGTTGTAGCTATTTAAGAGAAGGAATTCATCTATAAGTGTAAGTTTATTCAATATATTACATAATCAACAGTAAATATAAAAAGTGAAAGATTATTATACTTTCTAAATAGAATAGAAAAAGCTAAATTAAATAAGCGACGACATTAGCGGTTAAAGTAGATTGATTATAAACTTATACCTTTCTTGAAGAAAGCTAACATAGGAGCTGGCGGCTTGCTTTTGTACCCTCTCGAATGTTTTCTAAAACTGAAAGCACATGAGGGGACAAAAACTGTTCGAAACTGACACTGTAGGTCTTTATCCAAGGCCAAGACCAACATCTTGATAACTGTTATTTTGATATGTTTCTATGATGCCCTGCATCTGAATCTCGGTCCATTCACTCCGCTTCGGAATATCAATCATTACAAGGAATTCACTTAACAACCCCAAAGTGGTGAAGAATTCAGGATGATGTAGCTTCCAACATCCCCATGTAGCATAAAGAAGTGCTCTCCTGATCTTTGAATTTCCATAATATGGAGATGTGTCGGGCATCTGTTGCACGATGATACGTTCGATATTGTCATAAGTAAAGTCCACCTTAGTGAAGTCCACGTTGCATTTTCTCCACCAGCTACACAAGTGCTTGTCTGGTCGACTGTCCATTCACATTACTTTCTGACAAACTTGTCAGATCCTGGATGATATTAAGTTTGCAGAGATTTTTTGGCCTCAATTTTCTTCTCTGGCTCCTCATCCTCCACCTTGTATTTATCAGCATCCTGAACCATTTTTTTGATTTCCTCCTTTCTTAGTCATCACTTGTCATTAGTAATGGTAATCATGTTATTCAGACCGACAATCTTGACTTCTGCCGAGAAATTCAGAATTCCATTCACGTCAATGTTGAGGCACACATTGATCTACAATACTACCCTGGGCAGGAGAAGGATGCTATAGAGCTCAAATTTCTTGAGAAGATTATTGTGTCGAGTTCGATCCCCCTCTCTGTCGTACATCCTGATAAAAATTGCAGGCTGATTATCAGAGTAAGCGGAGAACATCTTCTCGTTCTTTGTCAGAATCATTGCGTTTCTCTGAATAAACATTGTCATCACACCACGGATGGTTTCAAGCCCCAAGCTAAGCGGGGTAACATCAAGCAACACCATATCTTGCACCTTCTCATTACCCTGGCCACTGAGAACAACCACCTGGACAACAGCGCCATAGGTGACGGTCTCATCGGGGTTAATACTCTTGCAAAGCTCCTTCTTGTTGAAGAAATCGTGCAACAATTTCCTGCACTTTGGGTATACGAGTCGAACCCCCAACCAACACAACCTCGTGGAAATTTCCCTTCTCCATTTTTTGTGTTCGTCAAACACTTTTCCACAGGCTCCATACACTTCCTGAACATAGATCTATTTTCATTTCCTCCAATATCTTTCTTATACATCCTCCTGAACCTGGGAACAAAATGATTTACCATTTTGTTATCAAAATCCTTGCCTCCTCGATGCCTATCACCAGCCATGGCTTTAATCTCAAAAATCTCCTCCTCAATTGTGAACAATGACGCATGAAAGGTCCCTCCACCAAGATCAATGAAAGATCAAAATGTTATTCTCCCCTATAGAAGAAGTTTTCTTGACCAGACCATAAAAAATGGATGTTGTCGTCGGCTCATTAATAATCTCATCACATTGAGCCCCGAAATGACCCTGACATCCTTCATCCCCTACCATTGCGAGTCGTGCATTCCCATGTTCAAACAAATTCTCTGCAAATGAACGGTCTATTTTTCTCTACAGAGAGCTAAGAAATCACAGCGCACAGTATTTCCTAACAAGCCTAAGCTTTTAGTCAAAGGAGGCACACAATGGATAACATGTGGCGGAAATCCAACCACCAAAAAAGGTTTTCCACGGTGCCGAAAACAGACGATCGGGATTAGTTTGATCGTCTTGCAACCCTTCTCCATCTACTTGAATTGTTGATCATGAAAATGAGGTCTTTACATTTCATATGAGAAACACCTTCGGCGTAATAACCTCGGAATATAAGACAGTTCATCCCAACATCTGCAGAAATATCATTGACTTCATCTAGTACGGTCTGTTTCATCATCTTACCTGTCAGACAAACAGAATCAATCAAATCTGACTTATTCAGTGAATTCATTGTGGTGGGCCTTTGTAAGGTTACATACAAAGATATTGTAAAGAGGATTGAAAAACACATATAATGTATATTGAAAGTATTTTATATGTATGGGATTATTTTATATTAAATTATAACAAAAGGCTTATCAATCGTTGTTTGAAATCCATCAAGTTAAATCAAATAAATCTGATAGAAAAAATCAACATGGATAGTGCTTCTGTTCTAATACCACACCAAGTGTATATGTGAGCCAATAATGAATCATTTCAATTACCCATACTTTATGCTAAATAGCGTTATGTATGCGTGGTCTCACGGGTGTATGAAGTTGTCTTCAAAGCGCAATCCCCCAACACTTTTCTTCATACCATTGGGGAAAGAAATATTGGGAGGGCCAAGGATTTTCTTTTGCATCGTGCCTTCCATTTTTGAATTAACAAAGCATTTGCCGGAAGAAGCTAAGTTAGGATTGTCTACAGAGACCTTCTCTTGCAATGTTATTGCGTCTTTCTCTCCTGCATGAGATTCATCATCTGGTTCCACTGAAATCCCAACTTCTAAACTGACCTTTGGGAACATCTTTATCCTTATCATATTCCTCTACTTCTTTCACAGGAAAACCAATTGTTTGGGAACACACGTCGTTCATCTTTCTCTGCTTTCTCAAGATGCTCCCACCTTCAATTCCCTCATATAAGAGTTATATTTTAGTTATCTATATGTTTTGGAGGAGATAGCAAATTCAGAGACTCTTGAATTGCATCATCAACCAAAATCATTTATGTTCTACTTTGACTGTCTTTAATTGGTTCCAATTTAGACTGTAAGCAATTAGGAACTTTTAACCCCCCAACTCCCACTTCCGATGCATTGTTGTTCTATTATTTTCCTCCAGACTCTTCAAAGTAGATTCTATTTTCATGTTTTCCTTCACTCTAATAAATGATACCTCTTCTGTAGCTTTTTATTTGTAACCATCTTGTCATAAAAATGTATGGATCGTTCGTTAGTTTGAAACTTTTCACTATATGTCATTCTTTGATTAGGCATTCCAACAAATTAGGGTGATAAGACTTTACTAGAATGCTTTTGAGTAGCCACCAAACATATAAAGAAGATTAAGAATAGTGCACAAATGGATACTGAAAATTTGGGCTCCATCACAATCTACCTTGCAAGTAGATTGTTATTTGAAGGGGAGGAGAATTATAGTATGATCGAGAGTCTCTCGAAATGGTGTACATTGTACATAAGTTCTAGCATTACCTACTAGCGACCCCATTCACATTTTATGAGGACCACAAGGCGCTCATGTACCTGGCAAACAAACTGATTATTCAAGGAAGGGTGAGTAGGTGGTTGCTCCAGCTACAAGAGTTCACCTTCACAATCATACATTATCACTGCAACAACTGTAAGTTACATCAGTGCTCATACTCTCTGCACAGTCTCCAAAAACAATTCCCCCCTCAAGAGAACTGATTTTTTCGTGCATTTTGGTTTTGCAATTTTTGTTCTTTCCAAGATATGTGTGTTTTTGAATTTTCAAATATAAAATACTGAAGTATGATGGAAAGGAATTACAATAATTAACTATATGAAAATCATAACTAATCAGTAAATCAATGCTGCAATTTATTATCTTATGCTCAAGGAATTTACAAATTATAAAATTGCATGTTGATGTTGACAAATTGAATTGCAACAAACAAATGATGATGGTCATGAATAATGGGAAATTTCTCTTGTATGAAATCACAGCCACCTTGAATGACCACTGTCTGGCCTCCACCGCTAACTATTGAAAGAAAAAACATACGCCAATCTACGAAAATAATAGGCACCAATTTGCAGAGATAGACACCATACTTGAAACACATATTTGTCTTCCAAAACATATAGATCACAAACTAGAAGGCTACAAATGTAGATGACCATTTCAGTTCAAAAGACCAAATCCAATTTGCTATACAAAAGCAACAAATTGAATGCTCATATCAGTCTTAGAATACTGATTCACTCGCTTTACAACAATAGCAATCGATGCAAAATTAAAGAGGAATCAGTCCTCAAGAAATTCACAAACTCAAACCCTCACCAAAAAATATATCGAAGCAAAGACAAGAATGCCTTCCCTTCTCACAAAGAATTGCTTTTATAATAAATAAAGATGACTTCTTTAAGACACCTTTCTCTTAAGAGCCCCTTTTTTTATACTTAGGCACATAATTAAATAATACAATTTATTAATTCCCTTTGACTTAAAAAATGATCTTTTCAACCATATTATGATATTTTGACACATAAAGTCATTGTTTCTTATGCCCATGATTTAAAACTTTTCAACCCGGTTCCAACAAGCTATGACACTAAGGAGGCCAATATACAATACCAACAAAAATAACAACCTCAGTATATTTAATTGAATAATAATTATAATTCACCCGTCGTGCGAAAATGACTAAAGAAGCATCATAATTGAAATTTGACAACACATGAGTGATCTTGATGATGAAAGGCAATGAATAAACTTGATAGGGTTACCAAAAATAAACACTCCCTCCAAGATTCTTGGAGCCCAAATCAGAAGCCAGAAATAAAAACTGAGAGCATCACTCAACTCCTCTAACTCATATGAGCTTATCGAAACCAACTATTGACTTACTATAAATATTAAGTCCCTCAAAATGGAGCCAAAACCCACCATAGGCCATTGGAGAGCCTATTGACTCCACAACAAGGTCCTCTAAACACCAACATCAACCTACAGCGACCCAATAATAGACTAAAACCATCAAATATGTCGCAACTCAAAAATAGGGACATTACATTCCCCAAAAGAGTCCCCGTCCTTATCACCATGCATAGCATAAGATGAGGAGGCAGGTGGGAAGTAGTACACAACAATGAAGATGTCCCTCGAATGTGTAGTCAACTGGCCAACCCAAACCCACATAGATCTAGCTGAGTTCTCTGAGTAAACCACAAAAGTTGAACCCATCAAGCGGTTACTAACCAAACAGGGGACCCCACTAGAACCTCTGACCCCACCCAACCATCTGATGCCATCCCTAAAAGTTGACATTCACTAAAAGTTGATAACCCCTACGAGAACACAAGCAAAGCTCTCGTGCATCTTGGTGACCAAAACAATGTCAGCAAAATCCATAGCATCATGGAGAAGACCCATGGACCACAAAGTACCATTATCATTCCAATAGTTGACATGCATGGAGCAACCTAAAGGCTCTCTCATGCTTAATTTTCTTCGTGATCATCATTTGGCCTTGGAGGTCGGACTTGATCCTCACCCCGGAGGGAAAGAATCCTGAATAATAGCTATGAGATTCCCAATAATAGCCCACTTCCCACTATGCCTAGCCTCCATTATGAAGCCCTCCGAATATTTCAGCTCTACAACCTGCAATTTTGTGAGGTCCTCGTCAAGGTAGATCTTCGGGGGAAAGGGAAAGAACTTCCTCCTCGTCAAGGTAATGTATGTGATGCCAGCTAATCGCGAAAGAATAACCCATAGTGAGAGGCTTGCAGGGACAAGGAGGAGGAAGACCCCGAACCCTTAAGTTGAGTTCCCAATTCCGCTTGACTCGTTCCTCCACCATCTTGGCCTAAACCAACTCCTTTACTCCAAAGATGGGAATTGGGTTGATTGAGGCCAACTTCAATTGCATCTCTGTTTCGGATTCAAGGGAGCATGTTTGTGATCCAGTTCAAATATGCTTCTCCTTTAGATCATGAATTTATGATAAATGTGTCTTGTTACAATCAGATAGGTTTACGAGATCACCAATCTCAATAAGAGTGAATTTAGCGGAAATTTTCATGCCATGTTGGGCGTTGGAATCCAGTTATTTTCTCATTACTGTCATCATCTCGAACAGGGAATGTACTATCTCCTGTATGTAGCAATTTTCTGCTTCAAGTTTAGTGATCCTATCAACCATACGTTGATAGGTCAGAGAAGTAGAAGGCGTTTGTGATGCATTGGAGGTGGGGTCTAAACAAGAGCAGTCTTTCAACGATCTAACCATCTAACAATCAGTTTGCACTAGAGCCAAACTAACAGTCAACCAGAGACAAGCAACATGACAATAATAGTGAAGCGCTACCCACATGTGAGACAATCATTGTCGACAACAACTTTTGACCAGAGCTAGGAGCAGCACCCACTATGTCTCAGATAGCAGCAAAAAACCAAAACAAGTCTCAGACGACAGTAGGAAACTAAAACAACCACATACAAATGCTGCAAAAGAAGAGCCAGCGCTCGTAGTAGCGGGGAGGAAAAACACTCAGTCGCACGAAGCACAAGAAGGAAAGCTCAAGCTAGATAGACAGGTGAGAAAGACAAAGTTTACAAGGAAGAAAGCTCAAGAAAGAACGTAGAAAAAGGCAAGGAGACATGGGTCGAAACAAATCATGGAGCTTTGCAAAGACAAGAAACAACCCTACAACACCCACGAGCAACAACTGACAGGGAGAGAAAACACAAACACCAACAATAGTGAATGCAGCAAACAACCAACCATGGACATCAATCAATGTCCTCGCCATGGAGGAAAGATGTGACGTGGATCTAGAAGTAACAAGCAGAGAGGCTATCGTCACTTACAAGATCATTCGCAGGTAGAGATATCGCGAGATAGAATAAAAATTGAACAAATTTTGACAATGTAAGTGTGCAAAACTATTGCTACAGGGAACATTAGTCAAACTTGGAGAAGTTATAGCAGGCTTGTGGCAATATTCATTCCCCCAAAAGGCTGTACAACCTCCAACTAAAGCTGATATCACCTAGGGCAGAATTCTCCAGCATATTTTATCATTTATTTCTCATGATTGGCTTGACTTTAAATCACAGAAGGGTTTGAATTCTTAGAAATTCATTGACATTCAATTTTGAATCAAGTTTGCCTGATATGAATTTATAGCTAATTATTTAATATGAAGAAAGTTGATACCAACGGTGTGTTTGATTAGTGTTGGCAGCAATAAGTAACTTCGTATTAGTTTAGTTATTTTCAAAAAATTGCATTGTTTTGCATCATTATTGAGAAAATACAAAAAATAAAATAAATGAAAAGCACAACATAATTATAAAAAAAAAATCAAAATATTAGAAAAACCCAAAAATTTCCCCTACACTAGTCAAAGTTGGAGAAATTGCAAACTGAACTGGGCATTTTTAGCCAATATCCTACTTGGCATCTTTCAGATTTATCAGAGCAGTGATCCTGCCAGCCTGTGGGATTGGTGAACACTTCTTCACATCCGGGTAAAACAAGGGCTCACAAATATTACACGTGCAGGGTAGCACAGGACATTTGAAATTGGGTATAGGAAATCCAATAAACATGGGTGATCTTCAAGGTAGTGCACAAGGCCAACAAGAGGATTTTGATAGAGAGTTGATGAGGACTCTCATTACCAGTCAACTGAGGATAGTAGAGGCCTTGGATAGACTTCAGGATACACTTGATAGGATGGAGTTGAATCAGCGTAGAGTTCAACATGGTAGACATGGAAGAGATAGTAGATCAGTTTTAGTTGCAAGTAGCCATAGGAGAGCCAGATCCCTTTCATCAGTTGGCAATGCTTTGGGATTCCACAAACAGGAATGACCATGCACACATACTACAAATAGGCCATTATAGCTGCACTTCCCTCCTAGAGAGAAGGCAATGGCAGACCCTTTGGAGAAAGTAGGATTTCAAAAGACCATATTAGTAACCACAGATGACTGAAGAGCTCTTCCCCCCAGAGGTTGGAGAGGTATTTCCATTGCCTCAAAGTGCAGGGATAGTATGAGATTCAAGGGAGACAGGGATCCTAGGCGACAGTAGAAGAATGACCTTAAGTGAGCTACTGACAAGCTCAATTTGGCTCTATTCGATGGTAGTGGAAGTGTTAGTGCACAAGCTTGGGTGCACAAGTTGGACATCTATTTATCACTTAAGCCTATGCCAAAGAGAGAGGCGATCCAATTTGGGGTACTACACTAAGAGGGATGTAATGTCCCCATTTTCAACGAGCTCTTGTAGATGACTGATTCGGTTCATTATAGCGACCTTCCTGAACAAACAAGATGATCAGGAGGTCTCAGTGATGGACTTACTATTTTTAGTAAGTTTATTTCAGGCGGTTTTATCTTTGGCAGTGCAGATGGTGGCACTAGCTATTGGTCATCGCCTGCAACAGATTGGGTTATTTAGTGCATGAGCTTATATTTATTAATTAATTATTATAAAGTTACAAAGTTTCATTATTATAATAATATTATAAAAGAAAGTTGCATTTATGAAACTTCTTAACTGAAGTGGCTTTTGGGAAACTGTGGCCATCGAGAGATTATAAATATGGGCCCATTTGATGGAAAAAGCATCGATTGAATTTTTTTTGCTTTTGTGGCTTCGTGACTTTTCTGAATTAATGGTTATGTGCCCTTGTTGTAGTATAAGGGTTTGAATTCTGAGAATTTCTAAGGTTCTTGAATTTTGTGCCCTTGTTGAGGCATAAGAGTCTGGATTCGATCTGCAACTAAGGTATTACAGTTGTTCTTCTCCTCTCTTTTTTTTACTCGAGTTTATTTCTCCTACTGTGTTTGTCTGTGACTAAGGAGAAGATCTTGGTTGGTCACTGTGGGTGGAATTCTTGGAGTTTCATTATTTTCATTCTGAGCATATCATTTGGAGGTTCAATCTGCATTAGTCTATTACTGTAATCCCTTGAAGATCACATTTTAAGGTAGTGCATACACCAGCAAGCTTTGATTTCTTGCGATCAAAATTATGGGCAGCAATCTGGAGCATTTATGGTTTCTAACATCTGATCAAGCAACATTTTTGCATTAATATCCGTCGACGACATCAAGGAAGGCCACTGGAGTGATTTAGAGGCTGGAGGGAATTGGTTGGAGGGTCTACGATTTGCTAAACATGTCTAGCAACCATACTGGGTGACCACAGATTCATTTCCTAAGGGCCACGTTGCTGCATTTGCACCTGCAGCTGCTATTCACACGCCAACAAGGTGATTGGAGGGGCGGCATCCAGGGAGTGGGGCTGTTAATCAACAGACGGAAAGGAACTTTAGACTTGTTCATAATACCTTGCATACTCTAATAAAACTTCTCATTCTCAAAATCTCCATATTTCTTGCATTCATTCAACACTGAGTTTCCCAACAATAAAACCACATCCAAAGGAAACTTCTCACTGTCTCTCTGACGTTTGTCAACTGATAGAGTTTGTAGGAAAACTCATTTGATTACAACAGATTTATATGGCATCATAATGATAAGGTTTAGTGTGTATTCAAGACAACCACCATAGCCAGGAAGGTCAAAACATAAATGAAGTTTATAAATTTAACGCATGTAAAAGTACTTTCATCGAGGTTGCACGAGAATGTATACCCAGACCCTTTGTACATGTATCCTGTATCAGGTACTTGCTTGGGTACGTACTCTACAACTGGAAATGCCATGTCAACTCAAAATTGTTTTCCCCCCTTGCAAAACGTTACAAAACCTATCACCAGATTAAGATGTCTGATTCTTGTTTCAGTTTTTCATTTGCATATCAGCTTGTTCTTTATCAAGCTTAATTCAATACGTAATCAGTTTAAAACTTTTATAGAATATTGATTAACATTAAATTACTAAACTTTTTCTAATTTTCACTGTTCAAGTTAGAAGTATAAATTTATCATTTGTAATATGTCCTTCTATGATTTATGATCTTATTGCTCATATTCAAAGTTTGTCTTCTTTGTTATGCATCTAAAGTTTAAACATTTAACATATATATTTTGACTCATGACTCGTATGTTCAGATTTCTCGTTTTGCTTGGGTACGTACTCTACAACTGGAAATGCCATGTCAACTCAAAATTGTTTTCCCCCCTTGCAAAACGTTACAAAACCTATCACCAGATTAAGATGTCTGATTCTTGTTTCAGTTTTTCATTTGCATATCAGCTTGTTCTTTATCAAGCTTAATTCAATACGTAATCAGTTTAAAACTTTTATAGAATATTGATTAACATTAAATTACTAAACTTTTTCTAATTTTCACTGTTCAAGTTAGAAGTATAAATTTATCATTTGTAATATGTCCTTCTATGATTTATGATCTTATTGCTCATATTCAAAGTTTGTCTTCTTTGTTATGCATCTAAAGTTTAAACATTTAACATATATATTCTGACTCATGACTCGTATGTTAAGATTTCTCGTTTTGAAAGCTCAATGCCATGACTCAAGACATGTATTTTCAAAACCCCCTCACCTGTTTTAAAAATTAGTCGTACTTGTACGCAAGTATCCCCATGCCTGTACAACCTTCACTTTCATTAAATCAAATATTTCTAGAACATTCCTTGTGAATCCAAATTGTATGTGTTTTGTACTTGATGGATTGCATTTTATTCTGACCCCTCTTGAGACATTTGTTCAAACAATTGGCAGGCTTATGTATGCTTCCATATTTTGAATGCATGTTGAACAGTGCATTTCCCAGGTATAATATATGAGAAAAATTTCCCTTCCATTAAGCTTTTGTGGATGGTCGCATCATGTTTGGATGTGCTCAAAAGTGCGGCATTAGTTCAAAATATCAAGGGCTTCCTTTCAAAAATCGGTTTTGTACCCATTCAACAGCTATTTCATTTAATGAGATGCTATCTGAGGTATTTTATCAAACAGTTGGCTGAAATTGTCTGTGCATCCACACTTTACTTTGTTTATCTTTCCACACTTTGTGTGCACATTTATCCTTCTATAACACTCTTGATGGATATCTATCCTTTTTTGTACAGACCGACATAGATAGTCGAAGGCGGTTTTATATTTGCAGCTACTCATATTTTCTTTGAGTGTCTAAACCACTCTCAACAGATTTGTTTCGTGCACATCTTGCAATCATTTATTGAAATGTCTTGAGATATGATCTCTTTGCTGCATTCTGTAAAAACATATCACCTGGGTCACTGACGATTCTAATTTTATTGTGTTTATTCCAACAAGAGCATTTCCAACTCCAATATCTGGCAAAAATTTGTGTTACATTTCAATGCATGCCCATACCATATTGCAAAACTTCAAAATTTTGTGTGCTGAGAATAGAGTTCAAAAAAAATTCTCAAATTTGGATTTACGGTAACCATGAAAGTTTCTAAAGAGTTTCCATCAATCCCATTTTGTGCTTATGCTATAATAATAGCATGGAAATCAGCAATATCCTCGAAACTGTCTATGCAAATGACTAGGCATTTTGTCTCTGTCCTACCATTATGTAGTTGTCTGGAACATTCCCAGTTATAATACATGACAAAAATATGCATTTGACTGTCATTGGCATAGATCCCAATTCGATCCAAAAGGTTCTTATATTGGCATGGCTTTGAGGGTATTTGATATGATCCCGAATTACATTTTTTTAAAATCTTTCTAAGCCATTTTTAGTCATCGATTTTAAGTGCAAGTTTAATCTCATTATCATTTAGTTTTCCACTTCTTCTCTTCTTCAGCCCGTTATGAAAAATGCAAAAGAGTAATTCTGTGATTGAGCTGTGTCATATCATTTATTTTAGAATTTTAAAAATGTCTCATCTAAAGCTTTTTGAGGTAGACTATGCTTTTATAAGATCTCGATAAAATAACAATCACTGATGCCATCCATTTCAATAATCTTCCATATGCACACTTATGACATTTGCGATGGAGGAAGGTATCCCTTCAATTTTACCTTCTATACATTTTCTCGAGCCAACCTACTTCCATTCCATTAAAATGTCGGAGGAATTTTGATGAGAAGCTGACATATCTTTGAGGAATTTTGACAAACAATTGGCATGCCATGTCTTGGTTTCAGCGTGAGAAAATTGGGAGGGAGCAACCATGGTTGTGGAATCGGCTTCCACACCAGTCAATTGTTTTTATTCACAAAGTTTTAAAGTCTCATCAACAAATACATTTTGCGGGTACCCTACAATAATTACATTTCATGTTCGTGGGATGCCATTTCTTTGTGACACTTTTTCATATATGTCAATGAGCTGATGATTCCGCATTTTGCAGGCATATCTCCACTGAACATGGTATTTCATGATAGCACATTTCTTTGAGGCTGAGGCAATTGTCAAACATTTCAGTGTTATCCTTTCTTCCATATTGCATGTGTTTAAAGTGTGTACCGCCATCATCCGCTCTGTATCGAGGCCGCATATGTAATCGAGGCAGAACAAGACTTACACTATTACAATATGTCCCAGAGAGCTTTATTAATTCAAAGATTATGAAGGATTCCTTGCAAAATCCCATCTGTGCACATTCTGCAAAGATAGTATCGATGCCATGTTTTATTTGCAGAGGAAATGCTATTACATTCTACATAGCTCCATCAGTCGAGGGCAAAGAGGATAGGGGCAAAGGTTGTGGAACTTAAGCTTTCACAAAATTACCCTGCGCGCATCCTAGAGAATAACATATCATCCATGGCAGCCTCATGGAGATGATACTCCATCGTATGGTGCATTCAATAAGATATACTGCCATTGCTTTGAGACATTTGGACACAATTCACATGCAATGCTTTATTTCGCATAGGCATTCTGTCAAGCAGCTTGTGGGTACAGGTTGCAGCTTTGCATTTTAAGCATATTTACATCTGCTCCATGAGATAACATTAACATTCCGAAGACGCATTATGTCGAGCAGTTGGATGAGCTTGTTGCAGATTAAGGGAGATTGGCCTTATAGAAGACATGATGGAATTTTGTCAGACATTGGATATCATTCACATATGTGAACACACACTGCGTATACATACATTATTTTCTGTTGCAACACCACCTCTGACAGTGACACATCTTGTTGATCGACTGAGGTCAAAAACTCTGCATTTTACATGTATTCTTTTAATTTCATTCTTTGAGGTAAACACTGTTCTGATAAGCTGCTTCTTTCTCGCCATTGCACTTTGTGCACGCGTTCTGTAATTATTTTATTTCTTTGCATTTTACTACTCAAGACTCCACACTTTGACCTGTCCATCTCCCTCTATTATGTTGGGATATGAAGCCCAACGGTCACGTGACTGTTCATTCTCCCTCTTCACTCTTTGTATTCCTAGAGCTCTTTATAATGGTTGTGTGCAACCCATGCAATTGTATCCAGATATTCGATTAATATAGTGATTCCCTACTGGAGTGTGGACGTAACCACAGTTGTGGTGAACCATGATAAATACTTGCGTTCTTTTATTCCATCTGCTTTGTTTATGTTTCATTCCATTTATTTGCTTGTTTAATATTTAGAATTTATATCAGAGCCGAGATGAGCCTACAGCGGAGATGGAAGACGGTGAAGTTGATTTTATCATCAATGAATTTCTTGGAAATTTGGGCTCGGTAGAGAATGAGGTTGTGCCTGCTAAGAACAGAAAAATCTGCCATGTGCACTAGTGGGATGGCAGGGAAAATAACCCTGAAGCTGAACCAGAAGATTTAAAAGCTCTTAAATCTAAGCTTATTGCAATTCTTGAGCGCATAGGTGCACATAAGAAAGTTGTCATGGAAGAACTGCGGAAGCGGTCAAGGGAAGATAAGATTGGCGAGTCTGTAAAATGCTTGGTATTGGCATATTATCGAATGGCTTCTCTTATTTCTGGTTGCAACCTCAATGACGCAAATAATTTTGCATCCAGAGTTCATGGGATTTGAAGAGCATGCAAAGTTGCAAACGAGAAGATTGCTGTAGAAGAAGATGAAGGGACAAACCAGAAGTTTTCTATGAAAGAAAATGAAAGGGTAGACGAGAAGTTTGCTGTGAAAGAAGATAGAGGAACAGACAAGGAGTTCACCGTGGGAAAAGGTGAACAGACAGACAAAGAGGAAGAGAATTCGTTGAAGGGGAGACAAATAGTATGCAGGGTTTTCGAGATTATGTGGCTTACGATGTGCCACAGATGTCTATACCAAATATTGGGGATGTTTGCCAAAGTAGAAGTCTTTCTCTCAGCACAAAAACATTGTGGCGTGAACCTGTCTGCAGCCTCAAACTGCCAATAGAGGTCAATTTGACCACATCCATTCACAGAGCAATGAAATTGGTTCGCAAGGTGCAAATAAAGTATAAACACTGGACAATAGGCATAGCCCGACCCTCAACCAGCACATAGTTTTGGAAGCACTGGAAGATTCTATTCGATCCCCTGTCATCGCTCATCAGGTGCGAATGGAACATGGGAACAACCCATTTCTCCTAGCAGACCCTTCACGCACGGGTGAGGTGGACTCCACGCAGGAACCTCACCCGTTGGTCTTTCAGCACTAATCAAAATACCACAGAGAAGTTGTTTGATATGCTGGACAATATACTTCGTCCTGGAAACACAAAGATACCAAGACCTTTGTCCCATTCACTCCAAAGGAACTTGGCTGCTGATGACAGTATAGTTGGAGTCAAACACTCCCAGACTTGCGCTTTCTCACATGGCACAAGGTCTGCAGCCCAAACAAGGCATCCACAACATGATCATGTGGATAAAACCATTAAGAGAAATATTGATTGTCTGGGGGGGCATTTTATTCGTCACAACTCACTTGACCAAGAAATCGCTTTAGGGCATGGGCAGATTCGGAACCAAATGGACTGAATGGATAGTTTTGGGGGAAAGTTGGAGGAGGCTATTGATGTCTCCAGAAAAAGGACAGTTGTGAATCAAAATTTTCTGCAGCAATCTCCAACTATTCAGACCAGCTCAATGATACTTATGGAGCTTGCGTTTCTGGTCATGGCACTCCATCCTGTGAACAGACCAAGGAAAAGGATGAGGAGCTGACAATGAAAGTGCAGGATCTGCTGTTGCTTGAAACTGCCTGTGGCATGATGACCACACTTATTCCAAGGTATATGATGTCTCTGATAGAGAAAGAGCAGGTTCTCTGCACTTACTTCGATAATCAGCCTGGGGCTTTGATCCAGGCCTACGAGGGCAAAGAGTGGCAAGTAGGCCACCATAAGTTGGTTTTCCTGGAGGTGGTCAACCCCCAATTCTGGGTTCATATCCTATGCCTGATCCATCTGTTGGAGGCACTCCTTTCGAACAATTTCAACTAAGGCCACCAGCTCCAAATTCAGTGCCAGAGAACAGGATGAGTGCTCCAGTTGCATTGGATCTCGGGCAAGGAAACCAACACAATCCAGCAATAGCAGTTTCTCTCAATGCTGATAATTGGGAGAGAGTATATGAGAAAACGGGAGCGAGTATATGAGAAAACTCAGCCAGGCCATATTGTCATCCAGAATGACTTGGAAGAGAAGCCGGTCCAAAGTATAGAATGGCTTTTAGAAGATATACAGATTTATAAAAGTCACAGTTATACTGGTAAAGAGGCCGTTGGTGACTATCCATTAACTATTCTGCCGCCCATTAATGGACATTATGAGGAGCTTCTAGATATAACGGGAAGCATTAGAACAGAAGTTGTTCAGCTGTTATATTATGTTCAGATTGACAAAATTTGGAGAAGATTAACTCGCACTGTTCTTGAACAGAGTTTAACAAAGTTGAAGTCTTCTCAAGGTCTGGTTATGATGTAAATCAAAACAGGAAGCAGGGATGCCACGATGCATGGCTGTGTCGGTTGGACTTCACAGGGGAGATTGTTGGGATATGAAGCTCAATGGTCATATGATTGTTCATTCTCCCTCTTCACTCTTCATATTCCTAGAGCTCTTTATAATGGCTGTGTGCAGCCCATGTAATTGTATTCAGATATTTGATTAATATAGTGATTCTCTGCTCGAGTGTGGACATAGCCAAGTTGTGATGAACCACAATAAATACTTGCGTTCTTGTATTCCATCTTCTTTGTTTACGTTTCATTCCATTTCTTTGCTTATTTAGTATTTACACATTGGCTAATAATTCCTTTCCCATGGTTCATGATCGTGCATCTATATGTCTGAATGGTTGCCCAATTCTTTTCCTGTGATTTGACTGAAAATGATTTCACATTCGGCTGGTTCCAACATTTGACACCAAGGTAGTTATAAAATTTGAAATGTTATGAACCTTTTAAAAACACTTAATTAACTAAGATGATGTTAATCAATCTTTTCTTTCCAGGGTGTTTTATAAAAATTAACTAACCGTAATTTTATTTTACTTGACAGGTTAATGAATGTTGTGATTTACATATTTTCAAAAGATTAAATAACCTTTCTTTCTTTTCCAGGTTAATGAATTCCAGAAAAATGCTTTTGAGTGGGATGACCTTTATAGAAATTCAAATTCAAAAGATTAAATAACCTTTCTTTCTTTTCCAGGTTAAAGAATTCCAGAAAAATACTTTTTGAGTGGGATGACCTTTTTAGAAATTCAAAATACGGGGCGGAGATGGAAAATATAAAGATATAAGGACAACAAATGTTAATTAAAATACTTAATTACAGTATCAACAAATCTATTTCAATTATTATATAGTAAACTTACCATATAAATATGTTGTACATACACTTAATCAATCTATTTCAATTATTAATATATCTCATAGAATTTGAGGTATTTATAAGGTATGTTTTATTCCCTACAAATATAAAATATGAACATGTATGACTTGGACCAAGAATCTCCCCAATGAAACATCCAATTCACCAGCAAAGAAATTGTAGTTGTGAGGCCACATATATCTCCATGTCTGATTTTCTACCACCCTCTGCCTGATAGTTCGACTGTTCTGCTCCACTCACTCCTAATAAAATCGAAGGATATGTTGAAATTTCTTCCCTCACTAGAAACGTCATAAACATAGATTCTTTCTACTGAATCTATTGGTTCAGGATTTAGACACAAGAAACCAACTTAATGAACTTCTTAATAGTATATTTGTGTGCTAGCAATGATAGATTTAAAATCTGCCAAAGTCTCTAACCCAATTTCCAAAATGACATCGAAAACTGAAATCTTGCACTTATTTGGATACACGCAGTCTTCCTCCATAATTATTCCCTAATCCTGACTGTTTCTAGAGAATGCGGGTCAATTGCTTTCTAAAAGTCTATAAAATGGAGAGAGATATGAGTTTGGAACTTGCACGCGATTGTCCAAATCCCCACAAAATCTTATCACAGAACTGTTTGTGAGTACATCTTCTCTGTCATACAGATAATTGTGGTGTTGTTTTCTCATTAATCTACAGGAAACAATTTTTTTATAATCATATCTATGAGATTATGAGCTTTGAAGTTTGTATGCTATTTGTACAGGTTGGGTTACAACTTTCCTACCATGTGTTACATTTGGACAGGTGGTTGCACATGTAGAAGGGATAGATTCATGTCAAATACTACTTTGAATACTACTTGCTTTCAATGCAAAATCCATTTTTTTCTTCTGAGACTCTTGTTTAATGGCGGACATGTAAATTACAGGTTGTTGTATATAAGGTGGTCTGTAGGTAGTGTTTTGCATGTTAGGAATGAAAAAAATCAGGTAACTAGTAGTTGCACTTCAACAAGAAGTAGAGGTTATGTCCATAGGAATATAAAATTGTGCATTGTATTGAAAGGAAGGAAGAAAATTTCAATAACTTATTTGTCAGTGGTTGTTGCCAGCTTTTATTTGCCTCAAAGAGGGAAGAACAAAAGCAAAATAATGTTTTCATATTTTCCACGAGTGCACAAGTTTTTGTTGTTCAATATGAATGTTGGATTCTTGAAATTGGTTTGTTTTAGTTGTTTTCTACAAAATATAAACTGACTGGAATAGATTTCTGCAATAAAGTGAATTGTAAAATTTAAATTAAATCATATAGTGAGAAGAATAGGTGAAATGCAATTTTTTATAAAAAATAAAATACATTTCAGATCCTATTGTGTAGTAAATGAGTAAGGAAAATGTGACAGAGATATAGCTGAGAGTTGCATGCCTCAATTATGGCAGGAGCGCATATATTCTTTGAGCTTAGTTGCTCCATTTCTCAAAGAGGCCATTTAATACATATTCACTTAAATATTCTTCAAGAGGCTCTTGTTCTAGTTGCTTCATTTTCTCTTCGGTGAATGGACACACTTCTGCACCTCATGTCTCTATCAATGGCAGAGCATTTTTATTACAAATTTTTCTATTTGGGTCCACTACCACTAGTATGGCCGGATTCAATTCACCTCTGTCTTTAACAACCAGGGATTTTGTAGTACAGGCCATGGCACTTTTCTTAAAATACTCTCAAACCCAGCAAGATCAGAATCTGGCAGTACCGCCACTTGATGCCGTGTTCGCTCTTGAAGTCGTCCAGTGACTTCTAAGTTGTCACTGACTTTAAGTTTTGTATATAATTCTTTCAAAGACTGGAATGGATGGTCATCCATGAGACTGATGAGAAGCAAAACTGTCTTTCCATGCATTTGATCAACTCCGACCTGCAATTGTTAAACAATGAAAAGATCCATATAAGCTTTGATTTTGTAGAATGATGTTTCTATGAAATTTTATTGAAATTCAAAACAAACATCTTACTTTTTCTGTGAAATTCCTGACGAAAACGACACTTGTTCTTGATTGTGCAGTATTGAACAATGTGCTTAGCAAATTCTCATTGCTCTCCTGCGCAGTTTCTGTCAATTTGTGGAGTTCAGAATAAAAACCAGAGTTGGACAAGAAAAACTCCACACATGAATGTGTAATATCTTCCCATCTGGAGAAGTGTTTACTGCCTTCTTCATCTGTAACAACATCTGTAAGCACAAAATTTGACAAAAATTGGGATGGATAATCCCCATTAGCTTCCAGAAAACTATAGAATAACAAGAAAGGATCAGATTCCTCAGAAGCATATGCCAGAATTCGATCTGCAAAATCTTTTGATAATTGGCCATGATTATTGCCAACATAAATCATTTGGAAAGGCAGAAGCAGGTGGTCATGGCGCACCACAATTTCTTCCAGCAATCTCCATGGACCCGTCCATGAATCTTCCATGTGCTCATACATGATAAGGAGGAGAGTGTTTGGCAAAACAGAGGATAAAGAGAAGGGCTTTTCATGGGAGTCTTTTAGAAGGCATTTCACAGTTAACAATTCTGATGCAACCTTATTCAAAATATTCTTGCACTTCTGCAAGATAAGTAAAACCACGAATTTAAGGAGATCAAGAAAGAGAATTCTTTAATATGCACTAGAAAACATCTGTTAAATTACAAAATCATTCCATTAGTTTATAAGGAAAAATAAAAACTAGATTTTATCATCTTTATAAATTAACTTTGAACCATAGAGCCTAAATCACCTTGCGGCCTGTTCTTACAACAAACTGCCACATTTCTCCTTCCTTCTCCGTTTCCATTATTGCCCATCGCTTGCACAACATCACGCTTCCAACAGTGCCAACCATCACTAATGTTTTAATCTTTGCCACAGTGTCCATCCACTTCCCTTCTAACTTTTTGCACCCTTGCACATTCAAACTTTGCAATGATGCCAGGCAATGGAAGTCAGCAGTCAATTCTTCTAATGAGCGACATTCCATCAAATTTAGCACAACCAGTGACTTTAGCTGACCGAAACCTTCAGGAAGCCTCTCCAAACTTGTACAACAGCAAAGATCCAACGTGGTTAAACTTGCAAATTCCACAAGCCCCCTTGGAAGATTTGTCAGTGATTGACAATGTCCAAAAGAAAGATCTTTCACCGATTTGAGGTAACTACAAAACTCTTCTGGCAAATCTCTCAAGGAGGAACAGCGTTCCATGCTGATTGACACTGGAAAAGAGCTCAGTTGTCCAAAACTGGGAGGAATACTTAGCAGACCCGAGCCTATCAATACAGAGATTTATGATAAACCTGTTTCGAGGGACAGGCCTACAACCGAGAAGAATCACACAGAGAAAATATATTCCTCACTTATCTCCCTCCTTGGATCTCTTAAATTGCTTTACTTGTTGCTGGAGCCTTTCACTTAGTCAATCTCACTGATCTAAGGTCCTCAAAAGATGTTGGTCTCCTGTTGTTAACGCTAATAAGTCTTGCTTTAGGTGGGATTTGTTACTTAAATAGCTTCTTGTTGATTTGTCATTCTTTAAAATTGGTAACAGTTGTTTCTCTGTTTGTGATTGTGTAGAAATTGCTGAGCATCTTTTCTTTGATTATGTTTTTGTAAGATAAGTCTGGAATCCTTTACCTTACAGCTTAGTTGCGGATGCGGATTCGGATTCGGAAGCGGATGGGGGATCCAGAAACGTGAAGTGGGGAAAAAATTTTTTTTGGATACGGATGTGAATGGAAACGTGTGTATATATATATATATATATATATTACAAGTTTAATAAAAAATTACATTTATTATGAGTATAATAAGTTTAACCACCAGAAAATATTATTAACAATACTAAGTTTAATATATTATTTATTAACAATATATATAATTATTAATATATTGTATGCTAAATAATAAATAATATTTATTTAATATATATTGGAGCAATATTATTTATTAGTCTATAATTTTATTAAATTTAATATGGCCGCATTAGTCTACGGATATATGGCGTTTAAAATTGTGTCATTTTGATTTAAGTTTAATAGCGATATATTAAAGTAAAGAGGCAAGTTAAAATCATAGCCGCTATGACAAACACTGCTAACCAGAGACAGTGGGAAGCTACCAACATATAAATCGCCAAGGTGAAGGATACCATCATGGCGTAGAGGGAAATAGGTAATAATTTGGTGCTGAAGGAAACAACAGTCATATGGCCTACCCCATTTGTGTAAACAAGAATGATTGCTGCAATTATAGATGCACAGAATGCAAGAGCATCTAACGCAATGAAGGCTTTGAAAGTGGCGTTCTCCCCTAATACAGCTGAAATTACAGTCAGCCACATTAGTTTCCCCATGCTTTCGCCCGCTTCCAGCATCAGTCCGCGTCCGCCTCCAATTCTAGGGGATTTATGGATGCATCGGTATCTGAGCCTTACAGTAATGGGAGTTGGAACAGATCTAATATCAATTCTAGGCATTAAGTACTTTTGGTTATGTAAATGGGGTAAAATGATAATTATAATATCTTTTGGTTTATTTTTACTACTGAGGTCTCGTAGTCCTTGTGGAAAATGAGAAATAAAGATGTATTCCAGGAAAAGAGTAGGTGGCTCACTGAGTCCTCCAAGAGCAGACAAGTGAAATAAAACAGAAAACAAAGATCAAAACAAGAACATGATTTTATAGTGGTTTGGTAATTGTATACATCCATTTTTAAGCAGGGAATCAATCTGTTAATCAAATCTCCAATTACAGAGTCATTTATAGAAAGCTCTTCGAATGCGAAGAGATTCAAGGGAAATAGAACAGTCATATGACCGTTGGGCTTCATATCCCAACAATCTCCCCCATGAAGTCCAACCAGCACAACCATCCAATGTGGCATCCCCTACTTCCTATTTCAAATCTTAGTGAGCAATGAGACCTTGAGAAGTTCTCAACTTTGCCAGACTTTGTTCTAGCACACTCCGAATGAGACTTCTCCAAATCAAATCGGAGTCAAAAAAAGTCTTCTCATTGATACTGCAACGAGATGCTCGCATAGTTTGCATCATTCTTATAATTGTTCTCATTTAAGACAACATTTTCATCTTCAGTCGCTGCTGAGAAGATCTAACTGTCCTTTGCCCGATTGGATGGCATGGGTATAAGCAGCTAGAATGTTCTGATCTATGATATTATTCTCCTCTATCATGAGAACAAGTCGCACGCAATTTTCACAAAAGCCCGTTTGTTTTTAAGCAAACAACTTCCACTTCTCTTATGCAGGTTCGACAAACAGAATATGCACAGGTATAGCACTGAAATTTGGCAGGCTTCTCACACTCTATGCCAGTGTTCCAAGAATCGCCCATGAATCACCTGAATCGGGCGATTCACGATTCGATTCAAGCAAAACGATTTTTTTTGAATCGTGATCGGCGGTTTTTTCAGGTGAATCGCTTGAATCGCCTGAATCGGATGTCATGAATCGGCCGCGTCAGGCAGATTTGTAAAGTCAAAAAAAAAAGAAAAGTTTGACTTTTTTTTTTTAGGTTTAGATGGGCATTTTCTTTTTGTTTTAACCCTAAAGGGTCTTCTATTTGCTTAGTATGAGTAGAAGAGAGGATCTTCATCTTGTTAGAATAATAAGCAGAAAAATGCAAATATACTCCGACTAATAGAAAATTGATATCCGACCCTTTACAATATTACTAAGTCATTGTTGGCGTCGAGGGGCGCTGCCCCTCGACCCCGCCCTGGGGCGCTGCCCCACAGGGCCCTCGCAAGGGGTGCTGCCCCTTGACCACATCAAGGGCTCTGCCCCTTGACCCCGCCTGGGGCGCTGCCCCAGGACCCTGCAAGGGGCTCTGCCCCTTGACCCCATAGAAAAGTATGATTAGGCTCCACATACATAACACATCTTACATACATTTATGAATGTCTTATGGATCTTCATCTCACATACGTTTATGATTTGATGTCTTATGGATCTTCATCTCACATACATATTTGATATTACATTCTATGATTTGACTCATTATGATAATATGATTTCAGATTTCTATTTACTTCAGTTCAGCTACAATTTACATTTTACATGTAGCGTATGTGATGGATTTATCATTGATGTTCCTTGTTTATGTATGTTAGCTTCTATTTGATGATGTTATACTGTGTTTAAGTTATATTCAATAAAGGGTGTCTGAAATAAGTTTTAAATTGTTAAAATCTAGGGTTTTTTAAATTTGCCGATTCATGGCCGATTCGATTCCGATTCATGGCCGATTCGCGATTCGATTCGGCCAAAACGATTCCGATCCGATTCCGATTCTTGTTTCTTTGCTCTATGCATGAATTTCAACCACAAATCCAGGGTCCTTTTGATTGAACGAAAGTTTGGTATCCTCCCACACACTCTATGTGGTATGTCTTCAGATGTCTCTTGCGATCACAGAGAACCAAGTTTATCCCATCGTAACAAGCGAAGCAAACATCTTCTTCTAGCGTTTGCTCTCTGCTTATCTGCATGACTTTCTCAGGTACACACGCTGCAACAATACCTACGCCTCATGGAACCGACACCATTCTCATCGTAACATCATCATTCTGGGATTGAGACCGTCATATGGCACCCACTTCATGAGATGAAGTTGTTTGCTGTGTTGTTAGCCGTGACAGAGTATCTTGCATTCCAAACGCAAGCCTGCGGCTTTGCCCAAAATCTACATTATTTCCAAGTGATCGTTGCACAGATGTTTGTCCCATGTTCGTGCATGCCACTTCAGCACTGGATGGACTCAATCCATCGCTTGTCTTGTGCTAGGCATAGTCACTTGGGGCAGGAGTACTTCGAATTCACTTTTGCAGGATAGAATCATGCTGCACTGTTATCTCTAATGTGCTTTGGTGACCTTTCAAAGCACCTTACCTAGATGTGGAGCTATCTGCCAAGTCATCCAGGTTGCGTGGAGTTGTTCTGAACTCAACATTGTTATTATTGCCTAAAATCCCCAATTCTGGCTGCCTACGGGAACCAACCTTTTGGGCTTCCAAACTTCCTATGAGTCTGCACTCATCATGCAAGTCAAGCCGCCCACCATCCAAGTGAACAAGATTTGCCAAAACTGCATTAGCTCTTGTTATTTGTTGCAGCAGATGTTTGTCTGGTGTGGTAATCGAATACCCCAGATTATGAGTAGGGGAATTTAGATTTGTCTGCAACCTCCCGTGAATTGAACGTGATGGGAAAGGGCATGTCATCGTAGATTGGCTCAAAATGTGGTTGAGGTGTTGCACCATCTCTATGTGTTCCTCCGCGTCCCTACCACTAGATGACTCATCATCTTCCCCCGTTTCGCCTTCAAAACTAATAACATTATCTTTGTCACTCGATTTCTTGAATGACGGTTTAGTCGCCTCTTTTTCTTAAGGCTCTCTCTGATGCTTCTTTTCCAGGTAATAGATTTCTGCTAGAGGACCTCATATTCCCTGGTTGGCGAGGACACAACCCTAACATTCAGACTTCTATCTTTCAGACTAGTAACTGAACTTGGTGAGACATCACTATTTTAATATGCCCAATTCTTGGCATCAGATGCCTCATTTACATCTTCGTCAAGTTCAACTTCACCCACTACCAATTCTCTGTGCCTTGCCCCCTTAAGCGAATTCTCTTCCACTTCGTCTGCCCCTTCACCTTCTTCCACAGCAAACTTTTCATCTATCACAGAGTTTCGTTCTTCAGAGGTAAATGTTTCTTTGTAACCCAGCTGACACATCAACATCTTATGAACTCTTGAAGCAAAAGTAATTGGATCATCAAAGCTAAAGCTAGAAATAAGAGAAGCCATTTTATAAAAGACCGAAACCAGGTCCTTCACAGACTTTCCAGTCTTGTCCTCCTTTGCCTTTTTCCGCAATTCTTCCATGACTACTTTCTTATGTTGTGCATCACCCATGCATGCAAGAATTGCACTAAGCAATTTGAGAGCTTCCAAATCTTCTTTTGGTTCAGCTTCCCAGCCATCCCACCAATGCACATGCCAAAATCTTTTAGATTTTACAACCACAACATCACTCTCTACCAAGCTTAAATTTCCAAGACAAAATCAAATTCAACTTCCTCCATCTCTAGTCAAGCTCAGCTGAGCTCTGATACGAATTGTAAATATAAAAGACGGACAGAGAAACGAAATAAAACGTAAAACAAAGATCAAAACAAGAACACAATTTTATAGTGGTTCGGCAATTGCCTACATCCACTTTTATGCAGGGAATCAATCTATTAATTAGATCTCCAATTACTCGCTACATGGACTGTTCATAGTCATTTATAGAAAACTCTTCGAATATGAAGAGATTCAAGGGAAATCGAACAGTCATATGACTGCCGAGCTTCATATCCCAACAAGAAACTCATCATGTTTTCAATTGCTATTAAGGCTACTCTTACCATAGAAAATTCCAATGAAAAGTTCGGAGAATTGCTTGACACGCACCAAATTAACATCAAAAGAGCAGAGATTAGATTTGGAAAATTCTGGCCATATGCAAAAGAAAAAATTAAATTTGTCAAAGAGCATATGGAGTTTCGGAATAGATACCATAACTGTACTTATGAGATGCTGTTAGAAGACATGGCTTTAAAGGAAAAAGTTGACTGTTCCAGATATAGACATGAAAGTGGTGGAATCAAATGACGAGAATATGTCCATCCTATTGGCTTCTTTGAAAAGGGCAGAATCAGTGAAAGCTGAAACATCTGTTAGTTTCAATGAAGCTGTTTTTTGGTGTTTTGATATCAGTTACAGATCTTTTATGATGTCATGTCTTATGTGACAATGTAATCATCTTCTATTAACTTTTTCAAAAATATTTTCGGTTTTGACTGTGCCTTAAACTGAAACTCTTTGTTCTGGATTTGATCAGAGTGATATTGGGCATATATTGTAACCTACATCTTCATAGTAATATATAATCAATTCAAATACAAAAAAGAAAGATGATGAAATTAAAACTAACCTGATTGAAATGGACAACAAAATTTGCTGGAATAGGTAACTTGTCTTACGTCTGTTCGGAAAAGTTTTTAACCACTTGATCCTGACCTCATTCTCTTGCTTGGTTCAGAAATCATTATCTTAAGTGCGGGTAGGAACTTCTTTTCTATGAGAGAGAATCAACCCAAGGATTTGTTATAGACCATTTTCAAAAACATTTATGACCTAATACAGATAGGCGGAATGTCCATATGTCCCTAATTGCACCAGTACCACACACTCTCATGACCAAAGTTAACCCGATAGAGTCTGGCTGTAATCCTAAGCCCGTTTAAGCTGAATTCATTCCGAAAATTAGTTTATGAGTTTCCCCAAGAGAGAGGCGAACTCATTAAAAAGGAAAGATCTATCAATACTCTCTGCAAAAGTACATCACAGATTTTGCATGTACTTACATGGTGACAAGGACAACAAAATAGGCAAGCAAAATTAAACTACGATAGGGACTGGGATTAGGTAATAAAAGTAGAGAATATTCCATGCGTGTGAAAATTTATTCAATAATGTCTCTATCAAGATTGTATGTAGGCTTCATCATTCGTTTCTTACGCTAGAATTCTGATTTCTCGCCCACCCAAACAAGCCGAACAACAAAGATTTTCTTACCGTGTTCCAGCAAATAACAACAAAAATAAAAAATCTGCAAGAGATGCTACAGCACAGATGTAGTGGAAGGTCCTTTGTGAACCCTACCTACAATTTCCAAATACAAATATTTACCCTTAAATCCATCGCCACTGGAGATAAACCCTAAACAACAATTGCACATTACTGCTGCGTAAAAAGTAGGCAATGTGTCTCGGGAAGGGTACCTGGCTGCTGGGGTCGGTGGATTCGAAGCCGACTTTTCTACTGAAACCAGATCCATTTTGTTTCGCATTCCAACTTCACTGTCGCTCTCGCTGCTGCTGCTACTATTGCTGCATTCCAACAAACTGAACGCTTCTTTCAAGGGTTATCAGGTGCGAAAGCAACGCGAGTTGAGAATGGAACTCCCGACCTGGTTTAAATGACCTAGTGGAAAGGAAACTGAAAAAAAAATACAGCTTAAACCATTTTAACATGGAAATTTGGCACCTATGCTAAATGAAAATTTTACGCTTATGTCGAACTGCGTTATATATAGGCAAGTGGTCACATGGGGCAGGTAATCATTCTGATGATTTTAAGGGATCACGAGACAAAAATAAAAATAAAAATAAATTGGAGTTTTAATGATTTTAAGGTCTCACGACATTAAAGAAATTTGCAAGCCAACAGTTTTTACTTGTTCAAGATAAATAGTTATAGATGTCAAGATTCGTGTAAGTTTCAAGTTCAATTTTTATTATTCTTATGAGTAGCATGGTTGTAGTTTCTAATACTAGCAATCGCACCTTAGTGTGCAATGGGTACGCCGAAGATATGTTGAAGTTAAATTAATATGAAATTTTGTCTATTTATGTACTATGTGATAGCTTCAAATCAACTATACATCCATTTAAAAGGATCCAAACATATCTTAAACAACACCTCTAAACAAAGAAGATAATCAAGCTTCTCACTCCATTAGCAATAGGTTCATCTCTCTCTCTCTCTCTCTCTCTCTCTCTCTCCCTCCCTCTCTTTCTAAATATTTATATTTATCTCTCTTGATCTCTCTATCTTTCTCACTTACATATACGTGAGCTCCTCTCTCTCCCTCTCTCCCTCTCTTTCACTCCCTCTCTCTCAACCCACCCCTCTTCTCTCCCTTCTCTATCCCTCCCTCTTTCTATCAATAAATAATAATTGTATCAAGTTAATTAATAATTCAAAAAAGAGTACAACTAAAATTTGACATGAAATATTATACAAGGAAAAACATATTGTTTTACATTCACACTCATTAAGACATTTAAATATAACTTTAACAAGAAAACAAAATATTTTCAAAGAATATTTTTTATCGTTACCTCTCAATCTATGTCTATCTCTCTATCTATTTTCTCTCATCCCCTCACTTTATATTCATATCTATCTCTATCTTTCTCTGCCCCCTTCATATCATCCCCCTCTCTATATCCATCCCTCTCCATCACCACCTTCTTGTACCTTTAAATCTCTACATAGCCATTCGCCCCCCCCCCCACCAATCTCCCCCTCTATCTCTATCTCTATTTTGTTATCTCCCCATCCCTATATATCTCCCTGTCTCTACCTCTTTCTCAATATATATCACTTTCTACCTCTATATTTATCTTTATATCTCCGCATCTCTTATTCTCTCTTCTTTATATATTTATATCTTCCATCCCCACTCTTTTCCTTTATCTCTCCCTTTCCTCTCCACGTCTCTCTTCTCAATATCCATCAACATACCTCTATCGATCTCCTTACTCTCTCTTACTCTTCCCTATGTACCTTTCCCTCTTTCTATCCCTATTCTCTTTGTATCTCTCCTAATCTCTCTCCATATCCCTCTTCTTTGCAATCTATATCTCCCTCTCAATTGCCCACTCTTTCTCTCTCTTAATCTCTACCTCATTATCTCTCTTCTCTCCATCTCCCTCTCTCTTCCCATCTCCCTCTATTTTTCTCGTACCAAGCATCAATTATTTCACACATAACAATAATTACCATTTTAAATTCTCCATTTTTTTTACTTTTAATTTTTCAAAACTCAAAACTGCATAACTTTACCAAATAGAAGGCTAACACATAACATAATAGAGTTGGCATTACCTCATTTACTTGAACTCTGTTAGGTGAGGAATTGAATAGAAAGGAAACGTAGAAAAAAATATTATATTTATACATAAGTATGAGAAGGTGCCAATGGAACAATTATAGTATTCATTGTTTACATCTTTGCATTTGGAATACTTGATGACCGGGGAGCTTTGAGGGTCGTGTCTATGCAACACAATATTTGCACCTTAGTTAACAAAATATGTTGTTAAAAAAATATGTTAACAACATGTATGTTAGCCTATTGTCTTTGTTTTCAAATTCCTAAAACATGTTAACACAATAGGCTAACATACATGTTGTTAACAAAATATTGTGTTAACATGTGTTTACTACGTTGGAATTAATGGGAAGTATGTACTGAGAGGGGAGGGGTGAATCAGTACCTCTAAAATTTTTAGGTAATTTAACCTTTAACCATGTGTAATCAAATTAGTTTCATTCACATCTTATCTATTGTTCTTTCTTTATGCATGTAATATCAATTCATAAACTTAATTGTATGCAACATTCATAGAAACATTCATGAAAGTAATAACACATGACACAAGATATGGTAACGCAAAAAACCCCCATTAAAATATAAAAACTACGGTGGGGATGGCACCCACAAAAACTTCACTATCTACAAATTGGAAAGGGCTCGGTTAAGGCTTACAATTTTGATCACTTATGATGATCTACCCTATTAGGAGTATCATGTGGAGACTGGTTAAGGTCTACTCTGTGAAGAGATTTAGCAACACTGTTTAGTGTGTGCTCGGTTAATAGTTTTATAAAGGATTGTTAAATCCACCTTTCTTGAAAGGATTTCTTCTATTTGCTACACCTGTTAGAATGTAGTAAAAAATATTCATTGACTTGAGTGTATGCAATCTAGAATTACTTAGTATAGATCCATTAAATCTTACATGTACAATGTATTACCTAATGTGATTGATTAATACCTCTATTGCTCGGGTAACCTTGTGTATGGTTCTTGATAACCAATTTCATATTTTGATGTTCTGCTTCTTGAAAATCTTAGTCTTCTCCACAGATGTGCTTCTTGGATACTTTCATTCTCACATCCATTAATAAAGATTGATTGCACATCTATTTATACAATAGATTTGACCTATTTTAGTTTCAAGTATTACAACAATAACTCTATGATCAAAGTATACAACTTTACTTTGATCTCCTAGTTTACATGATTTTAATTAGTTGGACTGATAAAAACAATTACAATTACACTAGTTGTCATGCAAGAAATGGTTTTAAAACAAATCATAATGATAAAAACAAATCATGAGTGATTTATCTGACGTGGAACTCAAATCCACATTTCTTGGGATGTAACTGAATTTTGGTGTCTGATGCTCAGTTAGAGCTGAAAGTTTGTCGGTCAGGTTCCCTTGCTCTGTTGAGTTCCTCTCTTGTCTATTATGTTGGTTTGCACTATGTTCTTCTCATCGGGTTCCTCGACTAGTTTACTCCTGTCGGGTTCCTCTTCTTCAACTTTTTTAGTCTGCATTGTAGGTTATGACCTTGGTTTACCTTGTATACACTTATGTCAGTTTTCTCTTTCCTTAGAACTTTCAATGATGTGCTAAAACCAGTCTCTCAGTATAGGTGTAACCGACATGTTTTCTTTGCATACTAATGGAAAAATATTTATGTCATCAATCTCCCCCTTTGACATTAGTATCAAAAACTGATATGTGTGAAATACTAAAGTGTTTACTATGTACGCCATGTGGTTACCTTAGTAATTTTGTGACTCCCCTATGTATATGTCGTTATAGTATATATATGTGTATGTACACTTGCCTTTATACTATTTTCCCTTTTTTTGTCTTCTTTTTGTGGTATTTTCCTCCTTTTTAATTTAGTTTCCTCCTAATTTTGTCACATATTCATTTTCCCCCTTTTTTGATATTAAGAGCAAAGGTGTATACCTATAGCTTATCAAAAATGTGAGAGTGGGAGTTCTTCATGTCCTCCATCATCTTTTCCCATTTTTCCTTAAGATGTTCAAGAGCCATATGCTCAAGAGTTATTCTTGTGTGCATATCATAGATGCTATCTGCTATAGACATCTCAGGGGTTGTAATTAGCTCTCTTTTAGAGCTAATGTGTTGTTACAGAAGTGTGAGGTTTGGTAGTAGTTGAGCCTGTAGCTTGGTAACGTCTTCTCTAAACTATGACTCTACTTCCCAAATGTCTTAGCTTAACCTCATTATTTCTATTATCTTATCATAATGAAATTTGATTGCATTTTCATTTGAGGTTAGACCCTTTTCACTTTTAGTTAGATTTGAATCTAACTTTGCTATCTTTTCAGTATTTTCCTTAGTGAATTTCTCCAAAGTGCATAACTTTTGAATTAAGGAAATATCTTCAGAAATGATTGGATCTAATTCAGTTGCAAGTTCTAATATATTTACCTTATTCTCTGCCACTTCTTGGGTGATCTTTTCTACCAATTTGTATTGGAACTTTTATTCTACATGTTCTTCAATAGCCTTTTCTGCATCAACATTTTGTGTTGTGATGGCGTCAGTGAGAATGACAAGTTGATCTAGAATGGGGGAATTGTGATCAACATCACTGTTAGGAACTATCTGGCTTAGGATATCTCTTGTAGTGTCAAGCACTAGAGTCTTTGTGCTCTTTCCTCTACTCTTTATTTGGCTTTCCCTTCATTGCCTTCCTTTGGCATATCTTTCCATATTCAATGAGAGCTTCAAAGTCTAATGTAGTTGGATCACACTTTGGTATCTCAATGATTTCATTGAGTGTGACTTCCAACTTTCTCTTCTTCTTCTTCTTCTTCTTCTTTTGTGATGCACTAGTATGCACAATCATAGCAAGCTTCTCTTTCTCTAATGTTCTTGATGAATTCTTTGGTGGAGTATTGCCCTTGTGTTGTTGTTCTTTGGTTTCTACCTTCTAGTTTTCAATGGACATCTCCACATTAACCTTATCCTTTTCTGCAGCATCTCCTTTAGTGTACTTAGGATTGACATCAACTTCTTTGTTTACCTCACCTATTTCTTTCTGTACTTCATCTGTACTAGTCATTTGTGCATCCTTTTTAGTGTTGTCACCATCTTTTCCTTTGATCTCTTCACTTGTAACCTTATCTCCATCGGTTACATTATGTTCATTGGTGTTATCTTGCTTTTGTCCTTCCCCTACATCCTGGGGTATGCTTGCATCGAGCTCGGGTTACTTCTCCTTTTGAGATATGATATTTATTGCTTGAAACAATAGTGGTATTTGGCCCATATATTTACTTGTACAGTATTAGTAGAGGTATCTTGATCCTTTGGCTGGTCAAATGTAATTGTAACATCTTCATATTCCTTTAGCTCTTCTTCTGGATCCTTGGTAATGTCAATAACAATGTTATTCAACCATGTCTTATCTACAATGTCAATAATCTCATTGGTTTTTGTCTCTAACTCTGCTGTTGTGACATCCTCTGCATCATTTATAATGATAGTTTCTTTCTCTTTGATAGTAGCCTGAGTATTATCCTTTTGAGGCTCTTTTTTGAGAGGTACTTCTCTCTTAGGGCTTGCATCCTTCTTCAGTATGTTGAGGATTTTCCTCCAGTCATCCTCAGTTTCTTTATCCATCTCTATGAATTTTCCCTCTAGAACTTTATAAGCTTTTATCTTTATTGAGAACTTCAGATTATGTTTGTCTGTCATTCTTTAATCTCCTCCATTTTTTATTCGGGGCATCACTAAAACTAGTACTCTTTCCCTTACTTGTTTCTAGGAGTTTAAAGCAAATGTCCACCTAGAAAATAATCTATCCAAGATTTCTTTTGGTATTTTGTCTTCAAACTATAATGGAACATATTTGAATATGCTTATCATTGTGATGATTTATTCCTCCAATTTATTCTGATCCTCGGGATCCAGTGTTGTCCATTTTTTGATTTTGGGATCGGTAACTGATCCTGCGTTGATGAGTGAAGTACATACTTCATCAATTGTTTCAGGTACCTAGTTCTTAGAAGATTTGGATGCTTGTTCAATCTCATCCTTTCGAGTGTCCTCAATATCTTCTTTATTTAGAACCAGTTTCATTCTCCTCTTAGGTGTTGTGGTTGTCTCAGTTTGAGGCTTTATTTTATAGGTCCTTACTTGACCTTTCCTCACATGTGGTGAATCCCCCTTTGTATTTCTTCCTCTATCTCCTCGGTTTGTTCTTCATTCACCGATAAATTCTTTTTCAAACTATTTATTATTTTATCTTTCTTCTTCTCAATATTCTTCACAACTAAGCCTGTTTTTATTCTTTCTTTGGCTTCTTTGTAGGTTCTAAACCTTGGATGTGAGTTGTCCAGTGGCTCATTCAATAATGCTTCAATTGTATTTGTTTCTTGATCTATGTTTATTTCATAATCCAGTGGAGCTAACCAAGTTGTCCTTGGTACAGCTGGTTTTATAAGTGTGGAGTCGGTGTCCACCATAAAATACATTTCACTTTTGTACTTCTCTACCAGTTGTTTTGGTATCCTCATTCTCTATTTGAATCTAGAGAAATATTCATCCATAATTGTCTCAAAGTTATCTCCAAGTGATTTGATGTATTCACTTATCTGAATTGTCATTGGTCGGGTAGTATCCCAGTTGACATTGCCTATGGAAGGAAAGAAATTTTGCAAATAGAAGAATATGCACATTAACAGTGAACCAAAATTACATGAGTTTGTCTTTATAGACCTGATTGTCTTCATAAACTCATCTAGTTGTCTTAGTAGTAGTTCTGATAGGTATAACTACATCCCGTTCTTGACAATCTTAAATGCAATATCTACTGCTCTTGATGAAATGTTGTTCATCCTGCTAGATTGAAAGATTTTGTATCTTATGACACAAGCACCAAATTTCAATTCCTCATCTGTGATGGTGGATACCTTTAGTCCTCTTCCATCCCATACTACTTTGGTATCTTATTCTATGTCTTTCCTGGAAGGGTGCTGGATTTCCTTCACCTTGTTGGTTATTGGGTAACCAGTCACGGTATGTATCACATCTCTGGTGGTCAATTTTGGCTCATCCAACCACATCTTTCGGTCATGCACTCTTCTTAATACTAACCGAATCCATTCGGTTTTGAATACTTTCGGGAACCATAGGGTATTTTTGAGCCCTTTCACTTCAATATGCTTATGTTCCTCTTTTATTATTCCATCATCATTGCAAAGCTTCTTGTAAGCTTTCTCAATGTCTAGATCACCAATTTCTGCAATTTTACAGTGAATATAGGATTTGACATCCTCTATCAACAAAACCCTAGGTGGAATCCCAGAAAATTCACTAGTCATTGGGTTGCGAGGCAACCTCTGGGCATATCTTGTACTTGGGCTCCTCACATGTTGTGTTCTTAATCAAATTCACCTTGTTTTCCTTGGCATTCTTGATCTTAGAGGTTCTAGATGTAGTTGCTATCATTTTAAGAAATTAGGGATTTTCTCGTAAACAAAAATGAGGTTTTCGATTTATTTGTTACTTAATTTCACCTTAAAAGCCATTGGGAGTCTATTTAGAGTGCGTTGAATCAAGTTGTGGTAGCTCTGCAATCTATTTTCTCTATGATCTATTTTCTCTCTTTTCTTTTCTCTAATCGTTGTGTGAATAATGAGGCTTCTCCATCATCTATTTGTAAATTTTTCCCTAAGTCGAGTCATTAACGCTCAACCAATTCTTGGTGTGTGAAGATGAAGTCATCAGGTGAAGCATTAAATCCTCTTCTCAGTTAGAACATGATGCTTTGGGCAGCTTTTGACTTGTTTGACTTTTCAAACATTCACCGACGGATTTCGATTTATAAGCGAATATGACATTGTCCACTTTTACATGATGTTCGAAGGATCTCGGTAAGCACTTAGAAACTTAGTCATTGTATGTACATCGATGGTTTTTGGTATATATTGACCGATGAGATTGAAATCATAATTTGAACAAGTACTACCATAGTGCATCTTTAATTATGCTAATTTGGCATTTATTAACATGTAATGGAACTAATGTAAAGTATAGCCTGGTATAGTGCAGTTCCATACTTACTTGTTCTACTTAAGTGGGGTTGGTGATGTTACTAGATCCATTAGAAAAGGTGTCACCATTTACATTGCTTGGTCTAGCATCATCAGTGTTTTTAGCCTTCCTCTATATTTTTTTTTCTCATTCTCCTGATATCTTCAATGGTGTCTCCACTAGAAAATGTGCTTGTCTCTATCACTCAGTCTTTGCATCCCTTTCTTAGATGATTGACCCTATGACAGTGTAAGCATGCCATTTCGGGGTTAGTCCAACTTCTAGACCTTGTCCATTTCCTCATGCAATTTTCATCTATGTGACCAAATCTCCCACATGCTGTGCAATTTGCCCATGTGTTGTAATCCCAAACATATGAGTTAATGATTCTCTTCGATTGATAGGCAATAAATTGATCTTTTGGCTTCCATGCTTGTATTTTATTTTTCCTACATTCAAAAGATGTGTGCCCATGCATTTTGCAAGTAGGCCAATACTTGTCCATGTAGGTTTCCTTCTTGGTTGTTTCACCTTAAATTTACATTCATATGCTTTATGTCCTTTCTTGTTACAATTATAACAATATCGTATGAATGTGTAAGTATATTTAGGAGTACCTTTAGCTCTTCTCTTGCATACATTTGATGTGTGGCCTTGCTTACCATAGTGATTGCATGTCAGCTTCTTTTGCTTTGGATTTGTGAAGACATCTTTATGATCAGACTGATTTGATGATTCTTCATGTTTGGTGTACCCTAGTCCAGTATTGTTGTTGACTCTTCTTTGTCTGTCAAGAAAACCATCTATTATTTTGGTGCTTTCTTCAGCTCTCTTGATCATGTCTGTATGTTGTCTTTGGATCATCATCTCATGCTTTAATCTTTCATTTTCTTCTCTTAGCTCACCAATAACTTCCAATTTTCCATTGAGTTTTGTATTTAGCTGGTTTGCCTCATTAATCATTTGAATTATTTGATTGGTGATCTCATGATTATGTTCAGTAAGTCCTTGGATTTCTAACTCTCTTTCTTGTATCTTTTCATTGATATTTATTATGTCATCTATAACTAGTGTTATTTCTTGATCAACTTCTCTAGCATTGTTCATGACATCTTTACTTGCTCTGTCAGATGTTGATTGACTTTAATTAGACTTGTGATGCTTCCTTCTGATGTGTCTAATGAATCACTATATGTACATGTTGATGACTCAAATAGATCTTGTATCTCTTCTTCCTAATAATCTTTTTTATTGCTCCGAGTTGCCATAGCTTTTCTTTCATCTAGTAGTTCTCTCATCTTGATTCTTGCAACCTTATATTGCTTGTAGAAGATCTGCATCTCCTGCTTCTGATTCTCAATATTCTTATCAAGCTTGTACTTCTCCATTGTATAATCTTTTCTCTTAAGTATTTAAAATTTTCCAAATAATATATTTATCTCTGATACCAATTGTTGGAATTAATGGGAAGTATGTACAGAGAGGGGAGAGGTGAATTAGTACCTCTAAATTTTTTAGGTAATTTAACCTTTAATAATGTGTAATCAAATTAGTTTCATTACCTATCTTATTTGATGTTCTTTCTTTATGCATGTAATATCAATTCATAAACTTAATTGTATACAACATTCATAGAAACAATCATGAAAGTAATAACAAATACACAAGATATGGTAATGCAAAAAAACCCCTGTTAAAAGGTAAAAAATGTAGTGGGGATGGCAACCACAAAAACTTCACTATCTGCATATTGGAAGGGGCCGATTAAGGCTTGCAATTTTGATCACTTCTGATGATCTACCCTAGTAGGAGTATCATGTGGAGATTGGTTAAGCTCTACTCTATTAAGAGATTTAGCAACATTGTTTAGTGTGCACTCAGTTAAGAGATTTACAAAGGATTGTTAAATCCACCTTTCTTGAAAGAATTTCTTCTATTTGCTACACCTATTAGAATGTAGTAAAAAATATTCATTGATCTAAGTGTATGCAATCTAGAATTACTAATTATAGATCCATTAAAGCTTACATGTACAATGTATCACCTAATGTGATTGATTAATACCTCTGTTGCTTGGGTAGCCTTGTGTATGGTTCTTGATAACCAATTTTATCTTTTATTGTCCTGCTTCTTGAAACTCTTAGTCTACTCCATAGATGTGCTCCTTGGATACTTTTATTCTCACATCCATCGATAAATATTGATTGCACATCTATTTATACAATATATTTGACCTATTTTAGTTTCACGTATTATAACAATAACTCTATGATCAAAGTATTCAACTTGACTTTGATCTCCTAGTTTGCATGTTTTTAATCAATTGGACTGATTAAAACAATTACAATTACATTGCTTGTTCCGCGAGAAATGATTTTGAAACAAATCAAAATTCTAAAAAAAATCATGAGTGATTTATCTGATGTGGAACTCAGATCCACATTTCTTGGGATGTAACTGACTTTCAATGTCTGATGCTTGGTTAGAGCTAAAAGTCCGTCAGTCGGGTTCCCTTTCTCTTTCGGGTTCCTCTCTTGTTTGTTCTGTTGGTTTGCACTGTGTTATGCTCGTTGGGTTCCTCGGTCGGTTTACTCCTGTCGAGTTCCTCTTCTTCAACTTTTTCAGTTTGTATTGTAGGTTATGACCTTGATTTACCTTGTAGACACTTATATCATTTTTCTCTGTCCTTAGCACTTTCGGTGATGTGCTAAAACCTATCTCTCAGTATAGGTGTAACCGACGGGTTTTCTTTGCATAGTAATGGCAAAATATTTATGTCATCATACTAAGGTGCACATATTGTGTTGCATTGTATATGAGCTCATTATTTAATTCTAGCATTATTTACATATTTGCATTTGGAATGCTTGATGATAACCAACTTTGAGAGCTAGGGCATCATTGCTATTATCTTCAAGGCATTGTGTGAAGTGTTTGATCTCTCTTTATTTGTTTTGTTGTTGATATTCACTATGTGGTACTCCACATTTATGATCATTTCACGAGGAAATGTCTTGATGGCTCGCAGGCTGCAAGCTAGGACATCATGAATTGTTTATGAGCTCACTATTTGAGCACCATGTGAACCTACTACTGTCATGGAACCACGTGGAGTATTTAGGCATTTGATTTATGATGATATTGATGCTTATTGATTTTTCCATGCCCGTGAGCTGTCTGCATCATTGATTGGCATTATTTTATTACTGATGTCCCTATTTGATTGGCTAGTGCTCTGTTTATTATATTTTAATAGAAGAAATATAACAAACAGAGCATCGACCAATCAAATAGGGATATCAGTAATAAAACCATACACTTACTGTTTTGAATTTGACATTTGTTAGAATAGTAAACTATGCCAAAGAACTATGTTATAAAATTTCAAGGCATGAAATTTTATAACTGTACATATATTTTATGAGTATACTGTACAATAGAAGAACACCCACATGTCTTGGTTGTCATTTGCCTATGAAAGGTTTTGGTTTGCCTTTCCCAATTGAGATGTCATCCTAAGATTCAAAAAGACTAAGGTAATAATAAGTCTTGAACATTAATGCATGATTTTGTATCCTTAAGTAGGAGTTGTGATACAAAGAAAGAAAACTTATATGGGTTTACCCAAATAACGACAATGGTTTCATTCATCTTTCTTTCAAGTTCTCCTAGGTACTTTCCTTGGCCTCTAGGCTTGGGCATACTATAGGGGTTGAACCAAAATTATGAAAGCAATAAGGACACATAGAACAATAGGTTTGGGGACTTTTAGACTCGTGTTCAATCCTTAGTGATGGTTCTTGCTACCATATTTTCATGCCCATTCCAATTTGGTAACCTAATTACTAGATGAGTGACTACAGTACCCTAGCTTGCATTATTAGATTATCTTGTTTAATTTGTGTTCATTTCATGAAAAGATACATGTAAAGGAAAATAAATTTTTGCATCTAAAGATTACATGTATATATATACTATTAGCATACAGATTTTCCTTCTTACTAAAATTACTAAAAGACTCAAACACTCTTGCCCAAAAGAAGGAAAAACCAATACAACAGTTGAGTTAGTCAATCACGACTAAACTCTATGTGATCAAGGGAGCAGCTACCTTATATAAAGATCAATCTTGATAAATCATTTATTTGAAAAGAATGACTAACAAAAAGGAAAATATACTTTTATCCTGAAAGTATGAAATGTTTTTCAGTTCAACATACAAAATGATTATAAGAAGATTTATATTTAGAGAAAAATCCACACTTTATCTAAGCCGACTGACTAAGATTGTGAAAGAGAATATCTCCAAAAGATCGATTCGACATATGCTGAAATAAAGTTGAAGAATGGATAATTAATCTGGAAACACATCTACAGATCATAGCTGTAAGATATCAATTCCAACTGAAACCAATATCCAAGAAATAATTAGACCAACTGATCCAAGGAAAATACTATTATCTATTATATAAATATCAACTAATAAAATATCATGTGTTTCACATCAAAATTAAGACCATTAATCTCCCAGTTTTCCAGTAAAATATCAAACTATAAGTTTTGTGCTAGCAGGGAACCGACCATTACAAGGTCATTTAAAAATTAATATATAGCCACACAGGGCCTTTCAGTTTCATAACTAAAAATTTGTTTCAGGAAAATAGAAATAACAGCCTAACTACCCGGAAACCATCTATTCAAAAATCTATTAACTGCCTAGTTTTTCCCGGCCTCTGTATTGCTAGTATCATTGGCTGTTTTGCGTGTGGCGGTCCAATCCTTGAAATTAACCACGAAAATCTCCAACATTGTCTGATTTGGTGGAGGAAGCAAATTGAGCCTCTGCTCCCAGATGCATTTGCAGCTTTGTAACTGCTCCATTTTAGTTTCCAATGTTTTCATCTTTTCCGTGCCCAAGGTCACCAGTGATTGCACCTCGGCTATGACTGAGCAGTCCTGGGTTGCCATCTCCTTCGCATCTTTTAGTCTTTGAATCTTTTCTGCAAAAGATTATTTCATCTCAGTAGCATCAACTTCATTCTTTTCTTCACCTTTTGATAGCTTATATAGATTTGCAACACAACCATCGAACTCCTCTTCAGCACAGGTGATTTCTTTAAGGACTTGACTGGATTCTTTGATGCCTTGATCGAAAAAGTTACATTTCCACTCATTGTTAACTTTGGCAACAAATAGCGAATTGGCATCAACTCCAAGTATTACCTTCTCAGCCAGAAATTTGTCTATACCGTAAGTGAAGGCTCCTTCCAGACTGGTCACTTTCATATCCAAGACATCCTTTTTCATTTCCCAAAGTTTCATAACAACTTCAACAACAGTCGCCAAAGCAGAAGACTTGTTGGTGACTTCTTCATAAGTTTGAGCAAAGCTAATGACTTTATTTCCCACTTCTTCCATCCAATTGTAAAAGGCTTTAGATATGGACCTTTCTTTATGCACTTGGTTGAGAAACTTCTGATTATCTAGCGAGTGCACATCCACATTCAAAGGAACTATCGCCAATGGCTGGGAAATAGGGTTTTGCAATTGATTAATGTATTTGGCCATTTCACACAAAGCTTGCTTCAGCTTTGTTTTATCCTCAACATCTTTGAGCACCCTGTGATTGATTTTTCTGTTTGCAGAATTCAAAATCTTTAAATCTGTAACCCTAGAAGAAACTCCCAAATCAATCTTTTCCACATTGAAGTCTTGTTCAGTGACCTCCGCACTAGGCTTGTTGGAACTTGGCTTAAAGATCTCTGCAACCCCATGACTAGTATTTGGGTCTATGTCTACCATAGACTCTATCTTTGTTTTCTTCGTCCTTGGGGTTTTCCCTAGATATTTGCTGACCAAATCACCCACAGGAACATAAGTGGGGACAATATTCCTTTTCTTATTAACAGATAATTCCATCCAATTGGGGGAAACAGGGGTTGCATTTTTCAAAGGAATAGTAGTACCAAGATTATTTGGGGTGATGGGATCTTGTGAATCTATATCTCCACACCCTCTTGCTGGTGCTAAATCCATGCTTGATACTTTTCTTTTCTTTGATCTTTTGGAATGCTTTGCACTAGTCTTCTCAGTATCGGAATCGAGTTCGATATAAATAGGATGGCTCACTTTTCCACCCCTTTTACTTCTTTGCATCAATTTTGAAATGGCTCTCTACAAACCCCTTGCTATCAAAATAGTTTCTTGCCTGGTATGGCTGGAAATTAATCTCTTTCAACTCATTTGTCAAAAAGGCAAAGTCATACATTAACCTGAATCTGTAATACCCTAGTTCTAATGGGAAAAAGGCACCCACGCCCCACTTAACCTAATATTTCTTCTCCACCATCAGCAACTGTCTCCCTACCTCAAGCAGAATATGCTTGTCCAGACAATATCGGGGAAGTCTTAAGGGAGTATCACTAAAACCTCCCACCCATAAATAGTTGAAAGTAGGAAACTGGATATAGAAACTACCATAAAGCTTCACAAATTTTAAATCTTCTTTTGATATTTTGCAGTTAGGTTTTCCTTTTAGTTCAAAAACTAACTTGGCCATGAAGGTATCATGTATCTTCTTAAAACCTACACGACTTCTTCTTTTCTGTAGCAGGGGATGGTATTCATAGATGGTCATACTGCTATTCTTCTCCTCATGTGGTAGACCATCCCAAATTCTACACATAGCAAGGATGTAAAAAAGATAAGAGGACATATAGAAATTTGAAGTTTGGGCTGGTTTTGACAAGGCTTCATACAACTGTTAAGATATAATCTCTACCCAATCTACAACATTATCAACATCTAGAATACCTTGTACAAAAACATACATCCAATCTTCCCAATTGGTGTCTATAAGATTACCCTTGACTCTATTCAACATAACTGTTATATCCCTTACCTCCCTAAACAGGAGATCTTTTTTAGGTGTTCTGGGCAAACGGGAACCCCCTTTCACTGGGTCTAACAGCCAATCTCTTGCTATATTGTTCCTAAACTCTTTTTGGTTTCGCTCAAAGTCCACAACAGCTTTACTAATACTCCAATCTCCATAAACCTCAGCTTGTGGAATTTTAAATGCAGCTATTATCACTTGCCTATTAACATTTACTAAGACTTCTCCACTTTCTGTGTTAATGCGTCTCTCGGCTTGGTTGTATCTGTTGCAGCATTCTACCACGAGCTCTAGGCACGAGAGTACCTCAGGAAAACCAGTTGCCTCAAGCAAACCACTTTGTACAATCCTGACACAGATAGCCTCCTCAACTATTTTCCTTAACCTTTGTACAATTTCCTCAATATCATCATCCATTATCGTCGTGTCTCTCATCTGAGGTAAACAGCTACTGATTGGGGAAAATTTATTTTCTTTTGTGAATTTTACTCCAGAAGAAGACATATTGAAACAAAAACTTGCAGGAACTCACAAACACAACTCTTTGCTATTAAAATGGAGAAACTTAAAGGAAAACAAGGCCAAGGTTACTATGAAACTCACTGTTTTCCTGTCTTTTGAAAAATTACCTCACTGCTCCAAGACGCTTCCAAAAATCAATGAAATAGAATGAAAAAGAAAAAGGAGAGGAAAAATAAATATACACACTTTGCTTCGATCTCCAATAACTTGACATGATGGCCACGCCATAAATTTTACTGCCGCAATAACTATAAACGAGCTGTTTCTCACACTCCAAATTGGGAAAGAAAAATGTTGAACTAAACTGGCAATCATTCCTTGAGTCTCATCAATCATTTCAGTGTCAGCATATAAATTTTCGCATGTCGCCTCTTACTTGTTCATTATCACTTCTCGAAATCCAGACCTTGAACTATAACATGAGTTCAAAGAATAGGATTCAAAAAGGTTTAAATTTATTCATGCATGTTACAACAATGGTGGGTCCTAGGATATTTACGGCATACTTTGGAAAATGCGACACACAAAAAGATCACCGTAGAAAAATCTTGACAAAATCGTAAAAGTGCATATTAAGATTTGAACTTTGTACCATGGGAAAGAGGTACGAAGTTCAAAATTCAATTTACAACCTGCACAATAACACGCAACTGCGATGCCAAAAGGGATAAGCTTTAACAAGAAGCCACTTTGCTAAGACGCATCTGTTAGAAAATATTTTGAACTTTGTACCAAAAAATTCTAGTACAAGGTTCAAGGTTCAATTTACAATTTGCAACTTTACAAAAGAAAAACTGTTACCTTCGGAAAGATTTATAAATTTTAAAGACCGACAACATTTACTAAATAACTTGTATATACTATACAAGGAAAGGAACTAAAAGATAAAATCATTTGGGCTCACATAGGCCATGAGCATAGCTAACTTTCAGAAGAATATGCAAGAGTACACGCATACATAAGAGGATGAACATAAATAATAAGGGTACCAAACATTTCCTGAAGTGATGAATTTTTGACCCAGGTATGAATCCTGTGTGTTGCTGTGTGATCCAGAACCTACAAAGAAAAGATAGATGGGGGTTATATCAAAAAGATCTAAGCAATGAATGGAATCCTATTACTGATCCTCATCTACAATTATGCATGTGCATAGTCAAGCCACACACTTTTGAAAGAAACACCATGCATTAGGACTGTTGGAAATATTCAGGAATTAACCGAGTTACTGAGAGGGGAGGGGTGAATCAGTAACTCCAAATTTTCTTTCAATTACAGATGTATTAACATGAAATTCACTTTAACCTTTTGCATACAGAAAGCATGAAACTTAAAAGCATTCACAATAGTGACACATAGATTTGGTTACCCAGAAACCTTCCAAAAGAAAGTAAAACTGGGGTGGGGATGAAACCCACAAAGCTTTAATACTGCAGAATAAAGTTGGCCGGTTAAGGCTTACAATTTGATCACTTCTGATGATCTGCCCTGTTAGGAGCAATAAGGATTGCTAAATCCACCCTGTTAAAGGATTTACAAACATACAATGAAGTATGCACTCGGTAAAGAGATTTTACAAAAGACTGTTAAGTCTACCCGGTTAAAGGATTTAGTACTGATTCACCTGTTAGGATGAAACAATAGATCTCTTGCTTTGCAACTGGATTGCTGATTGAGATTCACTGATGTACTGATCACCTTCTGTGATGAATTTGTCTTTGCTGTTCCTTATACTTCTGAAGCTTTCTGTAATTCGCTTATCTCTGCCTTTCTTTCTCTTTCACATATATATTTCTTTCATACATCTTGACATTTTTACAACATTGTTTATATACAAGTCTTAAACAATTAATTACAATTATAATTACAAAGTCAGCTTGACAAATAAACATAAGTGCTACTAAGTCAGCCCAAGTATGGTTACACGGTTCCTGCAAACTGACTCGGTGACTTTCTGATACTCGGCGTCCACTGCATTACTCGGCATCGTCATGCACTCGGTAGAAGTGAAGGCACGGTTCATACTGATCACTCAGTAGGTTTTGAACTCGGTAAATACTGGTGACTCGGTAGACATGATGTTACTCGGTTTACATTGTCCTGTTCGGTTTGTACTAACTTCCTCGGTTTGCACTGTCTGCTCGGTTTGCACTGTCTGCTCGGTTTGCATTGTTTGCTCGGTTTGCACTGTGTGCTCGGTTTGCACTGTTTTCTCGGTTTGCACTGTCTGCTCGGTTTGCACTGTCTACTCGGTTTACACTGTCTGCTCGGTTTGCACTGTTTGCTCGGTTTGCACTGTTTGCTCGGTTTGCACTATCTGCTCGGTTTGCACTGTTTGCTCGATTTGCACTGTCTGCTCGGTTTGCACTGTCTGCTCGGTTTGCACCCAGAATGCAAATAAGTGTTGTCACTAGTGGAAATTCTGCTTAATGCCAACAATCTCCCCCTTTGGCATTAGTGACAAAAACACTTATTGGCCAAAACTTATATACACGAATCATGCTGAGTTTTATTTTGATTTTTCAAAATTTGTCTTTGTTATAGGGCTTTATACATTGTCTCCCCCTTTCAATGTGCTAACTGTTTCTTATACAAATCTTCTTCTATACATATCTCTCCTTCTATACATATCTCCCCCTTTTTGACGATAATGCCAAAGGTGCATATACAAGTTATTTACAGAGAGAATCCAAAATTTGATAGAAAATCAGAATGTACCTTCATTATTAGTGCCAGGGTTCTGTCCCAACTTTCTTGCAGGATCTTACATGTTTGTATAGCAATTTGGACTTTTGCAGAGAGTTCAATCATGTGATCTGCTATAGAGAACTGATTGTCATGAATCAATGTTTTGGAATGTTCAATGTGCTTATACATTGTATTCATGATGGGAAGGATCATGTGTTGGATGTCTAGCAGTGTGGACCGGATCCTTGTGTCTTCTTTCAGTAGATCAGACTGCATATTTGATAGGTGTGAGATTTTCATGTGATGAGCAGAGCTTGAACTTGGTTCAAGTTGCAGCTTCTGTATGCTAATCTTCATATCCTCATCCATTTTATTCATTTTATCCTTAACATCCTTTGTGAACTCGGCAATGTTGCACAGTCTGGCCAAAAGAGAGGTAGCATTCGAATAGATAGATTCAATGTTAGACAAAACTGAAGACAATTCTACTTGGTTAATAGCTATGTGCTGAGCAATGTGCTCAAGCACTTTATTGTTGAATCTCTTCTCGGCTCTTTCAACTAACTTTTCTGTCCCGGATGAATCCTCATTGTATTTCTCAACTGCTTCTGCTAATTGTAACAAAACATGTTGGGAGGAGTCTACTTTAATGCCTAATGCATCAGACAAAATGTCCTTAGCATCCTTGATGATTTGATATTCCTTGTCTCTCTCCTCTTTAAGTTTCTTTTGTTTTGCTTTCCTTTGGAGGATCTCACCTATATTTTGCATTTGGTCCGCTGATAGATTTGCAAAATCTAATGTAGGAATTTCTATCTCTTCATCTAGGTCTATATCCTCTACTATATTCTTACCCAAAAATTTTATACTCGGTAGAGCCTTAGGCTTATCTGTACTTAATGCTTTGGTAGTAGTGACAGTAGATAAAGTAGGGTTGGCTATAGAGACTGGCATACTTTCTACTGGAGAACTTAATATATTTACACTTGAAGATTCAAAAACTGGAAAACTTACTGCTGGAAAACTTGATGGTGCAGGAGACTGCAGCTCGGTAGAAGAAATGGTAGCTGCTTCTGTTGTTGCTAAGGATGATTGGACAAATGTGGAAGTTTTCACAACCATGCTTGAAGGTGTCTCTGGGCTGGATGTAGAAACTTTTACTGGAGAGGTAGGAAGGGATGCAATGACTTCTGCTGCTATCCTCACAGTATCATCTACCTCAGTGTCTTCTTCTTGTTCATCACTGTCATCTTCAATATCTTTTATTATTACTGTTTCAATACTCGGTTGGTGAAGGTGGTATATGTTCTTCCATGTAGCATTTGCAGCCTTCACAACCGATTCAATATTGTTGATCAAAATCAAACAAGTATTGAACTTCAATGTCATCTTATTTTCATTTTCTTTTAATGCCTTCTTTACTTCATCATTTTTCAAGCTCGGCATCAACTGTCTCAGGTTTTGATCAAATATGTCTATCACCGTTTGCTTTGCATTGCTCCATCTCATTTTTATTGGATTCAATAGAACTGCTAGAACCTGTGGGGCAATTTCTTCAGGAGAGTATTTCCACTGTCCCATCTTTTCAATAACAGCATCTTCTATTTCCTTCTGTTTTGTTTCCGATCTGGTTTCATATCTTAAGGATTTTATGTTACTTACTCCAGATCCTGATCCGTCTCTAAAGAGTTTGAGCTTTTCTTGAAGGTTTAGAGGAGGCCTTTTGAATACTATGTCTTTATCTGCCTTTTCTGCCTTTTCTGCCTTGCCTCTTGTATTTCTCCTTGTAAATACAGCAGTAGGAGGCTTAGGTGCCTTAGTGATAAAAACCTTTCCTTTCTTCTTTGCAGGTTCTGGTTCCTCTGTTTTCTCATCCTTTTCCTCTTCTTCTTCATCTTTTTCTTCTTTGTTCTCGGTTATCATTTGCATTTTGGCTATCCTCTTCTTTCCTTTGTTTACCGCTTGTGGAAGCTTTATGCTTAGTTCAATTCTCACCTTAGCTTCATCATATGTTCCAAAATATGGAGCTTTGGGATTGACAAACTGATTAAGAAGAGCTTCAATGATACCCTTGGTTTCATCAATATTTACCTCATAAGGAAGAGGTTTTACATATACAGTCCTCGGTTTAACTGCTTGAATATATACATTATCACAATCCACCATAAAACAAATGTCGTCTTTGTAATCTTCCACCAACTTCTGTGGAATCCGGAATCTGTCATTCATTTTCTCTTTGAAAGACTCAAAATAATTATCCATGATGCTTTCAAAATTCTCACCCATTTCTGAGATGTATTCATTTATTTCATAAAGGAATGGCACATCTTTTCTCCATACAACTTTTCCTTTAGAAGGGAAGAATTTCAGAACATAGAAGAATAAACAAACCAATAAGGATCCAAACTTACATGGATTGTTTTTGGAAGTTTTAATGCTTTCCATATTTTTGTTAAACTGCTTTAACAATAAGTCTGCTAGGTCAAATGTTAAGTTATTCTTGACCACTTTGTATGCTAGGTCAATAGCTTCACAGGAGACACTGTTCTGTCGACTAGAACTGTAAATCTTATGGGCAATAATGTGTGTACCAAACTTCAGTTCAGCATCGGTAATGCTGCTAACTTTCATGCCTCTACCGTCCCACTCGGCTAGGGTTTTCTTCTCTAGTTCCGTCCGACCTAGGGTTTTGGTAGTTTTAGCTTTGTTCAACATGGGTAGACCGGTGATTTGATGAATCATCTTCTTTGTGATCTCTATAGGTTGCTCAAGCCAAATCTTGCCATCATGTACTCGGCTGAGAATGTATCTAACCCATTTATCTCGAAAGTTTCGAGGTAGATGTGCAATGTGAACTTAACCTTTATCTTCCAGATGTTTGTGCTCGGGTTTCAGAATACCATCCACACACAGTTCCTCACGCACAATATCTAGTTCTAGGTTCCCCATTTCATGAATTGAACAGTTAAAATGATTACGGATATCGTTAATAAGTAGTACCTTAGGAGGAATTTGAGATTGAGCTCCGTTCGGATCTAGGGCTGCTGCAATTGCGGGCACGATCTTGAAATCTGGTGCTTTCCACTCCCCTTGGACTAACATATCAGATCCTTTCTTTGCTGAAGTGCTGGATGATGCCATGGTAGCTCACAGAAAATTCCTTTCGCAAAAGTATTGAATCGCTGGGTTGCTCTTGAAATTTTTTGCTCTCAAAGTGCTAAAGGTTCGCGGTGAAGAATGAGTTCGATTACTTGCTTTTTGTTTACAACTCTGTCATTAATGCTCATTACAAATTAGGGTATGAATTCTGACAGACTGTCACCCACTAAGAATTAATTGCTCGGTAAAGACTACGCAACTCGGTGAACTCGGGAATTCATATTGCTCCGACCTCGCTCGGTAAAGACGGGTACCGACCTTGCTCGGTGAAGACTGATACCGACCTCCCTGTGATCTTACTGCATCTTGCATGTTGATTTAGATCTTTCTTTTAATTCGGTTCTGGAACTGCTTGAGATTGGTCTATGAGAATACAGTTCCAGTGCTTTCTTGGAAATTTAGTTTGAGTCAGTAGAGCCATCCATTCCATTACTTGGAGTGGATTTCTCGGTAGCTTTAGGAATCCATTTTTGTCTTACCTATTTCCTGACCTTAGTTGCTTCATTCTTCTTTCTATTTTCAACTTCACTAGCATTCATGCAGTTTCTGGCTATGTGACCGAGTTTAGTGCATATGAAGCATCTTACGGTAGTATCTCTTTTCCTTAGATGATGTTTTATGCAATTCATGCTAATGTGTCCATATTCTCCACAGTAATGACATCTACACCAGGTGTTGTAGTCCCATCCAAACATTGCTTTCATAATTTGTTCTGCTGGATTAAATGTCTTGGATCTGCACTCGGATGCCTTATGACCCTGTTTGTTGCACTTGTGACAATTACCTCTGAATCTAGGTTTTTCCCTGCATTCATTTGCTTTGTGACCAGGTTGATTGCAGTTGTAACATTTTCCATTGAATTCTGCTTTTTCATTATTCCAACATTTATTTGAAGTATGTCCTATTTTACCACAATGATTACAAGTAGGTTTTTGATTTCTTTGAGTACCTTGCTTAGAAGATTCGCCTTCTCCTTTGTATCCAAGTCCTGCTTTTCCTTTTTGCCTATGAAGATTTCGCTCATACAGCTGATTCAGGTCTTCTTGACTTTTCAACATTCCTTCATTGATTTGTTTTTCAGCGTTTAGGTCATCCACCAATCTTAGATTGATTTCCTTTTCAGATCTAAGTTCTTCTCTTGTGCTTTCTATTTCTGATCTTAGATTCAGAATTTCCTCATTTGTATGAGAGATCTGATCAATTAGGTTTTCTAGCTGAAGGGTTTTATTTTGGACTTCAAGGTTTCTTCCATCTAATTCATCTTTCAACTTGTTTCTTTGTTCCAAGATCTCACAGAATCTTGTAGAGTGTAGTTCTTGTTCTCTTTTCAATTTTCTCACTTCTTCCTGCAGAGACCCATTCTTTTCTAGGAGTTCTTTGACAGCATTGTTTGCTTCATCTGAGTTATTTGAGGGAAAAAGATCTTCAATCTTTTCTTCAATGTAATTCTGATCATTCATCTGATTTGCAAGTTCCTTCCTTCTTCTTAGGGATTGGGAAAGATGTTCTTTTGCTTCTTTGAGTTTAGCTATGGCCATTTCCAGATCTAGCTTTTCATTTTCAATCACCTTGTTTAGTTTGAATACCTCCATTGTCCTGGATCTTTGCTCAAGCTAGTTAAGCTTTATCTTGAGAACCAATGCTGCTCTGATACCAATTGTTGGAAATATTCAAGAATTAACCGAGTTACTGAGAGGGGAGGGGTGAATCAGTAACTCCAAATTTTCTTTTAATTACAGATGTATTAACATGAAATTCACTTTAACCTTTTGCATACAGAAAGCATGAAACTTAAAAGCATTCACAATAGTGACACATAGATTTGGTTACCCAGAAACCTTCCAAAAGAAAGTAAAACTGGGGTGGGGATGAAACCCACAAAGCTTTAATACTGCAGAATAAAGTTGGCCGGTTAAGGCTTACAATTTGATCACTTCTGATGATCTACCCTGTTAGGAGCAATAAGGATTGCTAAATCCACCCTGTTAAAGGATTTACAAACATACAATGAAGTATGCACTCGGTAAAGAGATTTTACAAAAGACTGTTAAGTCTACCCGGTTAAAGGATTTAGTACTGATTCACCTGTTAGGATGAAATAGTAGATCTCTTGCTTTGCAACTGGATTGCTGATTGAGATTCGCTGATGTACTGATCACCTTCTGTGATGAATTTGTCTTTGCTGTTCCTTATACTTCTGAAGCTTTTTGTAATTCGCTTATCTCTGCCTTTCTTTCTCTTTCACATATATATTTCTTTCATACATCTTGACATTTTTACAACATTGTTTATATACAAGTCTTAAACAATTAATTACAATTATAATTACAAAGTCGGCTTGACAAATAAACATAAGTGCTACTAAGTCGGCCCAAGTATGGTTACACGGTTCCTGCAAACTGACTCGGTGACTTTCTGATACTCGGCGTCCACTGCATTACTCGGCATCGTCATGCACTCGGTAGAAGTGAAGGTACGGTTCATACTGATCACTCGGTAGGTTTTGAACTCGGTAAATACTGGTGACTCGGTAGACATGATGTTACTCGGTTTACATTGTCCTGTTCGGTTTGTACTAACTTCCTCGGTTTGCACTGTCTGCTCGGTTTGCACTGTCTGCTCGGTTTGCATTGTTTGCTCGGTTTGCACTGTGTGCTCGGTTTGCACTGTTTTCTCGGTTTGCACTGTCTGCTCGGTTTGCACTGTCTGCTCGGTTTACACTGTCTGCTCGGTTTGCACTATTTGCTCGGTTTGCACTGTTTGCTCGGTTTGCACTGTCTGCTCGGTTTGCACTGTTTGCTCGGTTTGCACTGTCTGCTCGGTTTGCACTGTTTGCTCGGTTTGCACTGTCTGCTCGGTTTGCACTGTCTGCTTGGTTTGCACCCAGAATGCAAATAAGTGTTGTCACTAGTGGCAATTCTGCTTAATGCCAACATAGGACATGTGCACTAAGAAGAATCCTATAGAAAGGAAAGAAGATACCATGTTTTTCCTCATGAAATGATCATAAATGGGGAGTGCCACATAGTGAATATCAACAGAAAAACAAATAAAGAGAGATCAAAAACTTCACACAATGCCTTGAAGCTAATAGAAACAATTCCCTAGCTCTCAAAGCTCACGGGTCATCAAGCATTCCAAATGCAAAGATGTAAACAATGCCAGTATTAAACATTGAGCTCATAAACAATGCATGATGCCCTAGCTTGCAGAACACGAGCCATCAAGACATTTCCTCATGAAATGATCATAAACGGGGAGTACCACAAAGGGAATATCAACAACAAAACAAATAAAGAGAGATCAAACACTTCACACAATGACTTGAAGGTAATAGCAATGATGCTATAGCTCTCAAAGCTTGCTGGTCATCAAGCATTCCAAATGCAAAGATGTAAACAATTCCAGTGTTAACATTCATATTGTGTCATTAAATCAATAAATGTCATCAAAATGAAATTGAGCTAGTGAGAAGACAAAGCTCGAATGCCTACCTCAAGTCATGGATGCCATATGAAGATCAAATGCTAAAGAACTATGTTATTCAATTTCAAGGCATGAAATTTTATAACTGTACATCTATTTTATTCGACTCCCCCACAGTGTAAACTCAATGCTAAGGAGCAAAAAGTATGATGTCAAAAAGTATAAAATTTCATGCCTTGAAATTTTATAACATAGTATTAAATAGCGAGCTCGTAAACAAGGTTCTATGTAGAACAATATTTGCACCTTAGTTAAAAAAGTATGTTAACAACATGTATGTTAGCCTATTATGTTTGTTTGCAAATTACTAACACTTTTTAACACAATAGGCTAACATACATGGTGTTAACATATTTTGTTAACAACATATTGTGTTAACATGTGTTTACTAAGGTGCAAATATTGTGGTGCATAGACACAACCCATAAACAATGCATGATGCCCTAGTTTGCAGCCTGCGAGCCATCAATACATTTCATCATGAAATGATCATAAACAAGGAGTACCACATAGTGAATATTAAAAAAAAAAATTAAGATAGATCAAACACTTCACACAATGCCCTAAAGGTAATAGAAACGATGCTCTAGCTCTCAAAGCTCGCGGGTCATCAAGCATTCCAAATGCAAAGATGTAAACAATGCCAGTATTAACATTCATATTGTGCCATTAAATCAACAAATGCCATCAAAATCAAATTGAGTTAATGAGAAGACAAAGCTTGAATGCCTACCTCAAGTCATGGCTTTAAATGGTTGGTTGAGTAGGTCATTAGAATGTATATGATCAATCAAAGAAGAAACTATTATTTTTGGGGGTCTTTAAGTAAAAACCAAGAGCTATTATTTTATATTCTTCTGTTCTATTTATAAACTCTCTCTTGATTGTAATTATTTTAATGTTCAAAGGATGATTAAAATATCTTCATTGTAATTATTTTAATGTTGAAAGCATCATATAAAAGAAAGCACTAGTGGAAGAATGCAGATTTAGGAATATAAATAAGTGATGGATTTGGGTTATGTGAACTTTTGTGTAGGAAGATTCTCCAACAACTGCGGCAAAACTACAAGTGTGAATTGTTTGTTTAATATGATTTAGTAAAACAACTATGTTGATAATGTTTTGTTTTGGATTTTTAAGGACTCTACTCAAAAGCCTATTCTGTCTGTTTATGGGTAACTATGTCAATATGGGTGATATAGAGTTTGACATGATTGTTTCTATTTATTTGTGGGTTACTCTTTCAATATATGTTGTAGTGCTTACAACATGTGTTACAACTGAAGAGCCCTTCTTTTTTGTTTGTTTACTTTTACAGTATCACATGCACGGTAAGAAAAAGGACAGTGGAGGATAAGGATTTCCCTTCATAGCCCCTTTGTGTTGCAGACATTGTTTGTGTTGTAGATAGTCCTTTTAGCATTTGATGAACCTTTTATCTACCTATTAGTATTGCTACACTATTGTGATTTTGTAGCTTTCCTTTTTTCAGAAAGATGGGTTCAGGTTGGATTCGTTGAATCATGGTAGTAATGCTCTTAGTATTGGAGCTCTTGGCATGCTATTTCTTAGGTTGTGTATCTACCAAGGAGGTGGGTATTCATGCATGTATGATAGTATATATACATTGAGTATTGACAAGGCTTGTGGTTTGTGATAAGTGGTTTAATGGGGGTGTGTTGTACGTGTTTTTTTGCAGGTATATGTTGTCTATTCAGGTGGCCATGGAGTGTTGTAGATAGAGGAAGTGTTTGAAATGTGTCACTCTATGCTTCTCTCTGTCAAAGAAAGGTTTGTCCATTGTTACTGTACTACATGAGTTATGGTAGTTTCTTTTCATTCTTGAGCTCTATAATATTTTGAGGATGGATCATTGAGTATCATGAGGTATGCTTGTTTCTTTCCATTCTTGAGATCTCTCACATTTTGAGAAAGGATCATTGAGTATGATTAAAAAAATTGGTCTAAATAATAGACACAAGTGAATCCAGAAAGATAAGTGCAGTAAAGTTGCTGATAGGAAATGACAATTCTTTGTTTCTTGGTTTTTCTAGTGTTGATGAAGAAAGGGAACCAATCCTACATAGTTACAAGTATTCTTTCAATGGCTTTGTAGCTCAACTTTCTCCTGTAGAAGCTTCTGGCATATCAGGTAGCTCTGCAAAAAGTACAATAAAAAACTATGATTCACGTGCTATTACCACAATAGTTTATGGGGGTTGAATTCATAACATGGTTATAATTTTTTTATGTTTTCTTAACAATTCATTTAACCTACCATTCTAAGAATATGAGAGACAGGAGCTTGTTGAAAGTATATTAAAATTCATGTGGGTTGATTTTATAAAATGGTTATGGAAATTTATGTTTTCTTGACAATTCAACTAAACCTACCATTCTCAGAACATGAAGGACAAAGATCTTGCTGACGATATATGTAAGATTATGGTTTTTTTGTTTTTGTTTTTGTGTTGAGCATGTGGATGAGGAGGCAACTATGCTTGACAATAGATAGTACTTTAAATACTTGTCCAAAGTTCCAAAAATTAGTTTCTCTGATGTACTGACTTGTAATTTTCATGTAAATCTCACCAAAGTAAGGGAACAAAGATCAGTCAAGGCATTTTGGCATTAAATGTGTGATCATTTTGGGTTATGGTGAAGTTTAGAGTCATCTTGTCCCACCCCCAGTCTTAACTAAAATTCTATTTTTTATTAATATGCTTTCTTTTAGACTAGTATGGGATCAAACATAATGATCGACAAAAATCTATCAGATCTAATTTAGAGAATAACTGTAGAAAGTTCATAAATCTAATTCTATTTATTGGCAATAATGATGTGAGGCCTCACCCTGAACCCCATCGTAGTTTTCCAATTTTGTTTTTTTGCTTATGATAGATTTAGCATATGATTCTTTACATTTTAATGCACTATGGACCTTATGGATTTTATGTATGTCATGGATTGATCATTTTGGATGTTGGACACATGATACTTTATGATGCACCTTATGGACTATATTATGTTTCTATTATGGACATTTATTTTTGAGACAATTGATTTGGAAATACATTATGATTATGTTATGGGTTCTTGATGATAGGATAATTATTAGAAATGGATATTAAATTTAGGTATAATGCAATGTGAATCTTACCTTATGTTGAATGCGTAAAATGAAATTAATATATGCTTGTGATCTTAAGTAATAAACTTAGTATGTTGATATTTTCCTTAAGTTTCAACTATTGCTCATTCCTTTATGATATATATATTTATCTTCTCAGACTACTGATATTTGAATTAAGTGTGCAGGTATGAGACCATGGTATTTTATATGGGGAACCAAACAAAGGAACATGTGAACTCAGTTTGAGCCAAGGTTGCACCTAATGAGAGGCAAGACGTCGTTGTATCATGATTTTATTTGTAAATGTATATGGTTGATTGTGGAAATGTTGTCCTTAAATGTATTTTCTTATTTCCTTGTGATTTTTTCCCTAGTGGATATGACATGGCATAGTGATGTGTAAATGTTGTGTGTGTCATTTGACACTTGTGATTTTTACTCAAGGCCATGACATGTCAACTAGGGAATGGTTGTCCACCTACCTAGGTAAGTACATTAGTGAATCCCCATGTGCACACCTTGGTTTGGGGGATGGGGGTGTGGTCATCTCATTAGAATTTCGAAAATACTCTTATAGTGGTATTTTGGAGGGGTTAGAAAGTGCCTAGGGGTGGGTTGGGGTCTTTTTCAGGTAGCCCACTTGTTATACCAATAGATAAGGACCATTTTAACCCTAGGATAGCCTCTAGTTGACCATGTGACCCTTCCAAAAAGTTGGTTTCCCAAGTTGGACGAAAATCAACTCTTGTGAGGCTTGACCTTGGATAGACCACCCTTCCATCTTTGTGCAAAGACATTATTCACCTTTTTAGAGTTCCCCATTCTGAATCCATTTTTAGAAAGGTGTAAGAGTTAGGGAAGAGGGACCAATTAGAGGACTTTCCTTCTCCCCATGAGTTTCTAGTGGCCTTTTTAGTGGGGGCTCTCCATGTTGGGGAGTTTGAACACCCACTTTCTAACTTAGAGACTTAGCTAGAGTTGGTGACATTGGTAAAAGAGGAATTAGGCTAAAGGGAGCTCTTCTACAACTATCTTTCCATAAGCTTGGATCTAGGTTGGTGACATATTGCTTCTCCATTTTCTTTTACTCTGATTTGTGTTGCAAGAAAGATGAATGTTGTGAGCTTTGTGAGAATATTGTGGTTATGATCTTGTTGTCAAGAATTCTATGTTTGTTTTGTGAGTTATGTGCTTGTTTCTTTCCTTGTGGATGTTGTTAATGGGAGTCTCAAGGCCCACTCACCCTTGGTAGGGAAGAGCAACCTTGGGGGCGGAGGAGATGACAGCCCTTGGTGTAGAGTCTCTCCTCAAGGAGGAGAGGGAAATGTCATGGAGTATGGGCTCCATGAAGCCTCCCCTTGTTGTTGTTTTCTTGGGGGAGATATAAGGACATTTGATGGATTTATGGGTATGATTTTGAAATGGGAGTTATTTTCTTTGTAAGCCATGAGAGGGCTTGAGCATAGATTTTTTTTGGGATAGACCTTCTCCCTTGGGTACTTGGTCCACTCCACCCCAATATAGAGTCCTTTAAGTGATCCTTCATATAAGCCTTGGAAATGGGATTTTTATGTGTGTTGTTCATGTCTCCTTATGTTGTTGCTTGTTGTATGTGGTTACCCACCTTTGTTTGTTTCCCCAAGCTTGGGGGTGGCCTCATAAGAGGCCTAGGTTGGGTGGTGAGAAGCCCATGGTTTCTTGTGTCCCTTGGTTTTGATTTGCAGATTGGAAGTTGGAGCCACATTGAAGCTTGTAACGAGTTTGGGAGAAATAGACCTATTTATTATGTACATGTGAAAAGCCATGGACCTTTGTCAAAATAAATGTAAATTGTTTTGGGAGTAATGTATTAAGCCATGAGGCTGATTTATGTATTCTTTGAAACACTTTAAAGAAACTATTAGATATGACAATTCCATATTTATGTATTAGGCTCTTGAGCAAATAAAAGTTCCTTTCAATGTTGAGCAAGATGCTATGTAAAACTTGTTACTTTACGATACTAAATGTTTGCAAATTAATATTGTGCAAGAGCTGCTGCTAGTTACTTCAAATTCTTTTCTAGTATGTGAGATTACTGTTGTAAATAGAGGAAATCAGAAGTTAAAAAAAAGAAAAAAGTATATATATATATATATATATATATATATATATATATATATATATATATATATATATATATATATATATATATATATATATATATATATATATATATATATATATATATATATATATATATATATATATGTTACTAGTACATGTGTGTATTGCTGGATTTATGCTCTTTCATATATATTTATAAATCCAGCAATACACACATGTACTAGTAACACACACACACACACACACACATATATAAACAAAATGGTGTCCTCAATGAAATTTGCATTTCATCTCTTTTATAAAAAAAATAGGATATTCAATAATGTTAAATCACACACACACACACATATTATAATAGAAATAGAAATAGAAATAGAAATAGAAATAGAAATATATATATATATATATATATATATATATATATATATATATATATATATATATATATATATATATATATATATATATATATATATATATATATATATATATATACGATTTTTTTTTTAAAAGAAAGATTTTGGGAGTGGGCGATCGAAGCTCACCCCAACCCCCCCGCGTACTGTAAGTATTGGAGGGAGGGAGGCCACGACACTCCCCCCCATGGTGGTGTAGCCACCATGGCCGCCATCACAGGAAGCGACAGTAGCTGCCGACTATGGTGGATGCCATGGAGGCGGCACCACCACGGGGTTGGGGGGGGGTGTGCCTCCTCTGCCAAACCCCTGCGCAGCAAATGAGAAGCATGCCACCGCCTGAGCCGTATAATCCTTGCAATAACATTTTGATATATATATATATATATATATATATATATATATATATATATATATATATATATATATATATATATATATATATATATATATATATATATATATATATATAAGATTCCTCCTCCTTCCACCATGGATTTGCAGGCCTGCAAGCATTAGAACCAAAAAAATTGTAAGAGGTTAGGGTTTGGGTAGGAGAAGAGAGGGCAAGGAAAAACAAAGAGGATCAATAAGTTTTCAAATTCTTATTTCAATGCCCTAACCCTAATTTTGAATTAGGGTTAGGAGATTTAAAAGAGTTGTTTTATTTTCTTTTGGGGGGAAATATTTTCATCTCAAAGAGGGTTAATTTCATTATCATGATCTTTATTCATTTTATAGATTTAGTAGGTAACTTAAGCGGGGAAGTAATAAAGAAAGGATTTATTAATGTTTATGGAATAAGTAGGAGAAGATTATCATGGGTAAGTTAAATATTGATTTTTATAAGTTTTTTTTTTCTTCATGTAATTAGATTACTATGGTCTAATGTTTTTAGATGAAATTATTAAGGGGTTAAAACGTAATAAATGAATACTTAAATTTTATTTATCAGAACGTAAATTAGGAGAGATGGTTTTAACAATAGTTATTAAATTAATAATACCTTATGAATGCAAGGGATTATATGCTAATCAACTTAAACTTAATTTCTCTTATTAAGTATGTTAATTTATATACAACAATTTAAATGGAATATCACTAACAAAATTTCTATTAAGACCCTCATTTGTTATCATTAGGTGAGCTGACAACTTGATGGTTTAGACCTAGAAGTGTTACGTGATCTTTAGTAAATGATAATTTAATCATCTAATTGAGGAATTGTATTGGGGAAAGTCTAATTGAAGTTTTAATTAAACATAGGGACTTATTGATGAAGGGTGCTCCCCTTAATACCACAAACACATAACAGAAATAGAGAAACAACAACAATAATATGCAAGAACAGAAAATTGGCTTCTTATTATCTCCACAAATGTGGAATTACAAACTTTCAGAATTACAATATGCAAAGCCACATGGGCATTCCTTACAACATTCTGTAGGACAAAGCCTCAAATCAATACCCAGATCTACTACCCAGAACTATTCTGAACTGCCTAAGACAATAATACAGCCTTCCTTATATAGGCAATTTTTTTCTACTGCCTGGGAAGGTTCCAGAATTTTAGCCAATAAGGCCGACCAAACTTAGAATTATTTTATTTTACATTTTATTACATCATAGTCGGCCCAAGATAACCTTTGAAACCCGAACAGAAATTTTGAAGAAAATTATTTTCTGCCATTTCGGGTGGCCCAACTTCCGAAGACCATAAGTCATCACTAGTTGACCCGATCGGCTATTATAACCCCATTTCGGAAACGCCATGAAGCGCTCTACAGGCTTGACCGGTGCAAGCACTCGTCACCCAAATTTTTGACCTCATTTGGGGCCTCTAAAGCCTTCAAAATTGAGTCCAAAGTTTCTGTACCTTGCTGCCAATACCGAAAATCTTCAATATCTTCCAACATGCACTTGATCTGGAAATGAAACTTTACTGGCAGACTTATATGACCAAAATGAACCTCCAAGAAAGAAATTAGATCATTCTGAGCACAGATGAAAATTACCAAAAATAGTAACTTTCCATAAATAGCAGCTCTACACAAAATAGCCCTTATTGAAAATAAAAACAGAAATATTTTTGGGTGATGCAAGATTGCTCTTACACCCAGGATGCTCCTGCATCACTTATAATGTTATTTTTATGTGGCCAATATATGTGGCTAGTATACTGGTTATTATAAAAATAATATTACGTAAGTGCATTGCCCTAAGGTGTTTAATAAAAAATCTCTGTAAACTATCAACCCACTAGATTATTGATCACCCCTGGAAGCTAAGCATAGGGAGCCTCCCCATCCACATCATCAAACTCTATTAATAAAAAAGATGACACGAACAAGAATAGAACTTTACTTTGTATTGTTCTTAAATGATAAGCCTAGATTTTGACTCTAGGGGAATCTTTAATTATTAATAACACCTTGTGTAACTTTAACCCTAGAAGGCAACCTTGGGTTGAGGGAGGTTGACATGCAGTCATGATTCCCCTTAGAGCCTCTTGCAATTCTAGTTATGTTCAACCTCTTACCCCTGACCGATTATCCTTGGCATATGTATAGAAATGTGGGTGATCTGTTTAGAGTACTTCTCCTTACGACTTTAATTATACCTTTCAAAAAAAAAAAAAAGTTGCATTTTCGGGTGTTAGATTATGGGCATGACACTTGGTATCAGAGCCACGTTTCAACACTAGAACCTTAAACCCACTATGTTTCAAAAAAATTTAAACACCTTAGTTCAACACTTTCAAAACTAGATCTAACCTAGTAAGATAAATCACAACAACTTTAAAACACATTCATTTCATATTAAGACACTACTTTCAACATATACAATTTTCATGTGTGTAGGATGCCTCCAATAACACAGCAAGCTCACGCCCATGGACGAGGCTATAAATGTGCCCCTCTGGCACGAGTTCAGTTGGAACAAGACTTAGGGGGTATTGGAGAGGAGCAGAGGCCTCCTCCCGAAGAAGCCCTCAACCCCAACCAAGATGTACTGAGTGCCCTTTAGAATTTGGTCGGGATCATTTTGGACAGGATACCATAGGATCATCAGCAGGTAAGACTTGGGGGTACAGCGTATGAGCATAGTAGGAGTCCCCCCACCTAGGATTGTGGAGGACCAGGCTGACCACGAGGGTGAGTCAATACACATGTCACCTCTAGAGGCAGTTGTTCCAGCTTATGAGAGGGTACCCCATGACATAGGGGACCACATCAGGGAGCTTATACGCCTTAACCCGCAACCATTTTCAAGAGCCACGGGTGGGAGTGAGGTTGAGTCTTTTCTTTTAAGCCTCGAGCAGTGTTTTGGATTGTGCCCTTATGGGAGAAATACTAGGGCATGCTTTTCTATCCACTTGTTGAGAGGATCAAAACCTATTTGGTGGAGGATAGAAGAGTTAAAGGGTAATCTAGCTATGGACACCCTTGCTTGGAGCACCTTTTTAGAGAGATTCAGAGATCGTTACCTATCTGAGCACAATAGGCAGTGATAGATAGATGAGTTTCATGATCTTCAGCAGAGAGGACTCATCGTCACATAGTATGAGTGTAAGTTCTTGGAACTTCTACCTTATGTAGATTATATGAGAGATGAGAAGATCAAGGTCAACCATTTTGTTAGAGGATTGAATGCATCTATATCTGGTTCAGTGCACATGGCGACACTAGGGAACCTTCGAGAGGCCATGGAAAAAGCCTTGATTGCTGAGGAGATTCAGGATAGGGGACAAGATGCATGAGATCAATCTCAGAACCGAAACACCATACCACATAATTCAGGGTATCAAAAAATACATTGGAAAGGAAAAAGCAACAATCATAACAATAAAAAGCATTCATCGGGGTCCTACAAACCCCCTTCATCTCAGAAGCAGTCACATCAGGGATAGAGACAGAAGGCCCCTCAGGGGCAACAGGGCTCCAAGCCCAAACAGTGGCAGTCACAGGCTCCTAGTAGGGACCAGAGGTCACGGGCATCATCGTCACCCCTAGCTAGGACTCAACAATCCTCTAGGGGTGGTTATAGTGGTTCTAGTAGGACATGAGGCTCACAGTTCTCTAGGCCCCAGGGTACCCAGTATTAGACTCGAGGGCCATGCTACTCTTGTGGTGCCATGGGACACTTGGCTAGGGACTTCCCTCAGGGGGGTGGTGAGTGCATCGCAGCATCAGAGCCCACTGTTGGTGATATGGGTAGATCCCATAGAGTTTTTGCAGTGGTTGACAACCGCCAAGCAGAACATCAGGTTACTATGATTAAGGCTATAGGTATGATTGGAGGTAAGAAAGTTACTATTCTATTTGATTCAGGTGCTACAGATTCATTTGTTTCTCCATTGGTCATGGAGCATTGCGGGCTAGTGGTAGCTAGAAAAGAAGTTAGTTGGGAGGTAGAGTTAGCCTCAGGTTCTAGAGTACCCATCACTTCCTTAGTTAAGGATTGCTAGATACAGATTGGTACCTTGAATACCATAACAGATCTACGTATCACACCTCTTAGATCCTATGGGATAGTACTTGGCATGGATTGGCTTTATGCACACAGGGCCAAACTAGATTGTTGGCAAAAGAAGGTAGAATGTTTTGATGATGATGTCAATACTACAGTTATTCGAGGGGTTTAGAGGGTGGTATCTATTTGTATGATTTCCACTATGCAGCTTAAGCAGTGCATGCAAAAAGGGTGTCAGTTATTTGCCATCACTATCAGTGATAGGGAAGAGGAAGCAAAAAAGGAAACCTCTCTGGATGATCATCCCATGTTACAAGAGTTCGTAAATGTGTTCCCTTCATAATTACTCGGTATGCCTCCCCATAGAGTAGTTGATTTCCATATAGACCTCATGCCAGGTGTTGCACTAGTATCTAGAGCACCATACATAATGTCTCCTAATGAGCTTAATGAGCTCAAGATTCAGCTAGAGGAACTCCTTGAGAAGGGGCACATACGATCTAGTGTCTCTCCTTGGGGTGCACCAGTTATTTTTGTTAAAAAGAAGGATGGGTCTCTTAGGCTGTGTATAGATTACCGATAGTTGAACAAATTAACCATCAAGAATTAGTATCCACTTCCTAGGATTGATGACTTGTTTGATCAGTTATAGGGTGCCCATGTGTTCTCCAAGATAGATCTTAAATTGGGATACCATCAGTTGAGGATCGTGGAGAGTGATATCCACAAGATAACTTTCTAGACTAGGTATGAACATTATGAGTTCATAGTTGTACCATTTGGACTTAGGAATGCCCCTGCTATATTCATGAGCCTCATGAATGGGGTATTCCACACTTTCCTTGATAGGTTTGTGGTTGTGTTCCTTGATGACATATTGATATATTCTTGTGATGAGAAGGAACATGAGGAGCACTTAAAGTAGGTATTATAGTGTTTGAGGGATAACCAGTTGTATTGCAGCTTGTCTAAATGTGCCTTTTTCAGAATAGAGGTCTGATATTTAGCCCATGTTATTTTAGGTGATGGGATCTCAGTGGACCCATCGAAGATTGATGCCATTATGAATTGGCCAGCACCTACTACTGTGACCGAGGTTAGGAGTTTCATGGGTCTCGTGGGATATTACAGATGTTTTGTTGAGGGATTCTCTAGAGTGGCACATCCTATCACATCCCTTCAGTGAAAAGGGAAGAAGTTTGAATGGACAGAGAAGTACGAGAGGGCCTTTCAAGAGCTCACAAAAGCACTTACCAGTGCACCTATTTTAGCAGTACCAGAACCCTCGATAGATTTTGTGGTTTGCACGGATGCCTCATTAGATGGTTTGGGGGCAGTACTTATGCAGGGTGGACAAGCTATAGCTTATGAGTCAAGGAAAATTAAGACACATGAGCTCAATTACCCTACCCATGACCTTGAGCTTTCAATAGTGGTGCATGCATTAGTAAGGTGACAACATTTTCTCTCAGGGCATTGATTTGAGCTTCATTCAGATCATCAGAGTTTGCAGTATATATTCACTCAGCCGAACCTTAATGCCAGGCAGAGGAGGTGGATGGAGTTCTTATGTGAGTATGATTTTCATGTCCATTATATCAAGGGGAAGGAGAATGTAGTCACAGATGCTTTGAGTAGGAGGCGACATGAGTTATCATCTATGATCACTGACACAAATTTGAGAGATCGTATATTGCATCACTTGTGGGAGGATGAATTATACAAGGAAGTTTGTCAGTTAATCTGATCTTGGAGACCCCTTGTAGGGAAGTTCTTAGAGTATTCCTTGGAGTTCGATGGACTATTACATCATAGACGATGCATCTATGTGCCTTCTTCTAGGGATTTGTGTAACAGGATTATGCTAGAGGCTCATAGAGCCCCTTATGCAACGCATCCTAGAGTCAAGAAGATGCATGCTGATTTGAGACAGCTCTATCATTGGCTGAGCATGAGGCAACACATTGCAAAATTAGTAGCTTGATGCCTTGAGTGCCAGAGGGTTAAGGCAGAACATGGTCATCCTGGAGGGCTCCTTCAGCCTCATGAGGTACCTATGTGGAAGTGGGATGTTATATCCATGGATTTTATTGTTGATCTCCCTATGTCATCTCGATGCCATGATGCTATCTTGGTGACAGTTGACAAGTTGACCAAAGTTGCCCACTTCTCACCCATCCGTACCACTTTTACAACCCCAGTAGTGGCACAAGTTTTCTTGAGAGATATTATCAGACTACATGGCATTCCTCAGAAGATCATTTCAGACAGGGATTCTCTCTTCACATCATCTTTTTGGAGAGAATTACAGACAGCTTTGGGCACCAGGCTCAATTTTAGCATAACGTATCACCTAGAGATAGATGGTCAGACAAAGAGAGTAAATCAGGTTCTAGAGGATATGCTCCGTATGTATGTTATGGACCATCAGGTCAAGTGGGAGGAGTATTTACATTTAGTAGAGTTTGCCTATAATAATGGGCATAATTCATCCTTGGGTATGCCACCATATCAGGAACTGTATGATAAACCTTGCAGGACACCTTTGAGTTGGGATAGGATTAAGGATAGAGTTACCATTGGACCACAACTAGTCCTAGAGGTGGAGTAGCAGGTAGCCTTAATTAGGCAGCATCTCCTAGAGGTGCAAGATTGACAGAAGAAGTATGTTGATGCAAAGAGGACAGATCGAGTATACATGGTCAGGGATATGGTCTTCTTGAGAGTGCGGCCTCATAAGAGTCCAATCCATTTTGGAAAGGGTTCTAAGCTCGCACCTCAATTTATGGGACCATTTGAGATATTGGAGAGGATAGGGCCAGTTGCCTATTGTCTAGCCTTGCCACCTAGCTTGTCACGCATCCATGATGTGTTTCATGTTTCTATTTTGAGAAAATGTATTTATGATGAGTCTCATGTAATAGATTGGGATGCCTTATAGGTGGAGTCAGATGTGCAACTAGCATTGGAGCCTATTCACATTTTGGCATGCCAGACGCTGGGCCTACAAGGCTGAGAGTTGGACCAGGTTAGGGTTTAGTGGGATTGCTATGATGAGGTTATAGCTTCTTAGGAGGACGCAGCACAAATGAGAGCTCAGTATCCCCATCTTTTTTATGAACTCCAGGAGGAAGTTCAAGCCTAGGGGGAAGGATGTGAGGCCTCACCCTAAACCCCATTGTAGTTTTCTAGTTTTTTTTTTTTTTTTCTGCTTATGATAGATTTACCATATGATACTTTACATTTTGATACACTATGGACCTTATGGATTTTATGCTTTATGTCATGGATTGATCATTTTGGATGTTGGACACATGATACTTTATGATGCACCTTATGGACTATATTATGTTTCTATTATGGACATTTATTTTTTAGACAATTGATTTGGAAATACATTATTATTATGTTATGGGTTCTTGATGATAGGATAATTATTAGAAATGGATATTAAATTTAGGTATCATGCAATGTGAATCTTACCTTATGTTGAATGCATAAAATGAAATTAATATATGCTTGTGATCTTAAGTAATAAACTTAGTATGTTGATATTTTCCTTAAGTTTCAAATATTGCTCATTCCTTTATGATATATATATTTATCTCCTCGGACTACTGATATTTGAATTAAGTGTGCAGGTATGAGACCATGGTATTTTATCCAGGGAACCAAACAAAGGAACACGTGAACTCAGTTTGAGCCAAGGTTGCACCTAATGAGAGGCAAGACCTCGTTGTATCATGATTTAATTTGTAAATGTATATGGTTGATTGTGGAAATGTTGTCCTTAAATGTATTTTCTTATTTCCTTGTGATTTTTTCCCTAGTGGATATGACATGGCCTAGTGATGTGTAAATGTTGTGTGTGTCATTTGACACTTGTGATTTGTACTCAAGGCCATGACATGTCAACTAGGGAGTGGTTGTCCGCCTACCTAGGTAAGTACATTAGTGAATCCCCATACGAACACCTTGGTTTGGGGGATGGGGGTGTGGTCATCTCATTAGAATTTCGAAAATACTCTTATAGTGGTATTTTGGAGGGGGTTAGGAAGTGCCTAGGGGTGGGTTGGGGTCTTTTTTAGGTATCCCACTTGTTATACCAATAGATAAGGACCATTTTAACCCTAGGATAGCCTCTAGTTGACCATGTGACCCTTCCAAAAAGTTGGTTTCCCAAGTTGGACGAAAATCAACTCTTGTGAGGCTTGCCCTTGGATAGACAACCCTTCCATCTTTGTACAAAGACATTATTTACCTTTTTAGAGTTCCCCTTTTTTAATCCATTTTTAGAAAGGTGTAAGATTTAGGAAAGAGGGACCAATTAGAGGAATTTCCTTCTCTCCATGAGTTTCTAGTGGCCTTTTTAGTGGGGGCTCTCCATGTTGGGGAGTTCAAACACCCACTCTCTAACTTAGAGACTTAGCTAGAGTTGGTGACATTGGAAAAAGAGGACTTAGGCTAAAGGGAGCTCTTCTACAACTATCTTAGCATAAGCTTGGATCTAGGTTGGTGACATATTGCTTCTCCATTTTCTTTTATTCTAATTTGTGTTGCAAGAAAGATGAATGTTGTGAGCTTTGTAAGAATATTGTGGTTATGATCTTGTTGTCAATAATTCTATGTTTGTTTTGTGAGTTATGTGCTTGTTTATTTCCTTGTGGATGTTGTTAATGGGAGTCTCAAGGCTCACTCACCCTTGGGAAGGAAGAGCAGCCTTGGGGGTGGAGGAGATGATAGCCCTTGGTGTAGAGTCTCTCCTCAAGGAGGAGAGGGAAATGTCATGGAGTATGGGCTCCATGAAACCTCCCCTTGCTGTTGTTTTCTTGGGAGAGATATAAGGACATTTGATGGATTTATGGGTATGATTTTGAAATGGAAATCATTTTCTTTGTAAGCCATGAGAGGGCTTGAGCATAGATTTGTTTTGGGATTGGCATTCTCCCTTGGGTACTTGGTCCACTCCACCCCAATGTAGGGTCCTTTAAGTGATCCTTTGTATAAGCCTTGGAAATGGGAGTTTTATGTGTTGTTCATGTCTCCTTATGTTGCTGCTTGTTGTATGTTGTTACCCACCTTTGTTTGGTTCCCCAAGCTCGGGGTGGCCTCATAAGAGGCCTAGGTTGGGTGGTGAGTAGCCCATGGTTTCTTGTGTCCCTTGGTTTTGATTTGCAGATTGGAAGTTGGAGCCACATTGAAGCTTGTAATGAGCTGGGGAGAAAGAGACCTATTTATTATGTACATGTGAAAAGCCATGGACCTTTGTCAAAATAAATGTAAATTGTTTTGGGAGTAATGTATTAAGCCATGAGGCTGATTTATGTATTCTTTGAAACATTTTAAAGAAACTATTGGATATGACAATTCCATATTTATGTATTAGGCTCTTGAGCAAATAAAAGTTCCTTTCAATGTTGAGAAAGATGATGTGTAAAACTTGTTACTCTATAATACTAAATGTTTGCAAATTAATATTATACAAGAGCTGTTGCTAGTTACTTCAAATTCTTTTCTAGTATGTGAGATTACTACTGTAAATAGAGGAAATTAGAAGTAAAAAAAAACAAATAAAAAAAGGGGATATATATATATATGTGTGTGTGTGTGTGTGTGTGTGTGTGTGTGTTATTAGTACATGTATATATTGCTGGATTTATGCTCTTTCATATATATATTTATATATATACATATATATATAAATAGTTATATGTATATAAACAAAATGGTGTCCTCAATGAAATCTGCATTTCATCTCTTTAAAAAATAAAAATCAGCATATTCAATAATGTTAAATCACACACACACACACACACACACACACATAAATGAATTTATTTTTTAAAAAGAAAGATTTTAGGGGTGGGCGGTCCAAGCTCACCCCAACCCCGCCGCGCACTGTAAGTATTTGAGGGAAGGAGGCCACAACACTCCCCTCCCCGTGGTGGTGCAGCCACCATGGCCGCCACCACAGGAAGCGGCAGTAGTCGCCGACTGTGGTGGATGCCATGGAGGTGGCACCACCACAGGGTGGGGAGGGTGTGCCTCCTCTCCCAAACCCCTGCGCTGCAAATGAGAAGCATACCACCGCCTGAGCCGTATAATCCTTGCAATAACATTTCCACATACACACACACACATCACTGTATGTATGTGTGTGTATATATATATATATATACATATATATATATATACATACATATATATACATACATATATATATATATATATATATGTATATATATATATATATGTATATATATATATATATATATATATATATACATATATATATATATATACATATATATATATATATATATATGTATGTATATATATGTATGTATATATATATATGTATATATATATATATATACATATAGTGATGTGTGTGTGTATATATAACACATCACTGTATATATACACACACACACACATCACTATATGTATATATATATATACATACAGTGATGTGTAGACATCATTATATGTATATATACACATACAGTGATGTGTGTGTAGATATATATATACACACATCATTGTGTGTGTATATATATACACACACATCATTGTATGTATATATATACATACATATATACACATCACTATATGTATATATATACATACAGTGATGTGTATATATGTATATGTATATGTATATATATATACATACAGTGATGTGTATATATGTATATATATACATATACATATATACACATCACTATATGTATATATATATATACATACATACAGTGGTGTGTATATATGTATATGTACATATATATATACATATACATATATACACATCATTGTATGTATGTATATATATACATATAGTGATGTGTATATATGTATATGTATATATAAACATACAGTGATGTGTATATATGTATGTATGTATGTATATATATATATATATATAAACATACAGTGATGTGTATATATGTATGTATGTATGTATGTATATATATATATATATATATACATACAGTGATGTGTGTGTGTGTGTATGTATAAAGATTCCTCCTCCTTCCACCATGGATTTGTAGACCTGCAAGCATTAGAAATTTTTTTTTTTGCAAGAGGTTAGGGTTTGGGTAGGAGAAGAGAGGGCAAGGAAAAACAAAGAGGATCAATAAGTTTTCAAATTCTAATTTCAATCCTAATGCTAATTTTGAATCAGGGTTAGGAGATTTAAAAGAGTTGTTTTATTTTCTTTTGGGGGGAAATATTTTCATCTCAAAGAGGGTTATTTTCATTATCATGATTTTTATTCATTTTATAGATTTAGTAGGTAACTTAAGTGGAGAAGTAATAAAGAAAGGATTTATTAATGTTTATGGAATAAGTAGGAGAAGATTATCATGGGTAAGTTAAATATTGATTTTTATAAGTTTTTTTTTTCTTCTATGTAATTACATTACTATGGTCAAATGTTTTTAGACGAAATTATTAAGGGGTTAAAACTTAATAAATGAATACTTAAATTTTATTTATCAGAACGTAAATTAGGAGAGATGGTTTTAACAACAGTTATTAAATTAATAATATCTTATGAATGCAAGGGATTATACACTAATCAACTTAAACTTAATTTCTCTTATTAAGTATGTTAATTTATATACAACGATTTAAAAGAGTTCTTTTATTTTCTTTTGGGGGGAAATATTTTCATCTCAAAGAGGGTTATTTTCGTTATCATGATTTTTATTCATTTTATAGATTTAGTAGGTAACTTAAGTGGAGAAGTAATAAAGAAAGGATTTATTAATGTTTATGGAATAAGTAGGAGAAGATTATCATGGGTAAGTTAAATATTGATTTTTATAAGTTTTTTTTTTCTTCCATGTAATTACATTACTATGGTCAAATGTTTTTAGACGAAATTATTAAGGGGTTAAAACTTAATAAATGAATACTTAAATTTTATTTATCAGAACGTAAATTAGGAGAGATGGTTTTAACAATAGTTATTAAATTAATAATACCTTATGAATGCAAGGGATTATACACTAATCAACTTAAACTTAATTTCTCTTATTAAGTATGTTAATTTATATACAACGATTTAAATGGAATACCATCGACAAAATTTCTATTAAGACCCTCATTTGTTATCATTAGGAGAGTTGGCAACATGATGGTTTAGACCTATAAGGGTTACGTGATCTTTAGTAAATGATAATTTGATAATCTAATTGAGGAATTTTATTGGGGAGAGTCTAATTGAAGTTTTAATTAAACATAGGGACTTATTATGTTATTTTTATGTGGCCAATATATGTGGCCATTATACTGGTCATTATAAAAATAATATTACATAAGCACATTGCCCTAGGGTGTTTAATAATAAATCTTTGTAAACTATCAACCCACTAGATTACTGATCACCCCTGGAAGCTAAGCATAGGGAGCCTCCCCATCCACATCATCAAACTCTATTAAAAAAATAGATGACATGAACAAGATGTTAGGAATGAATGCTTGATGTTTGGCAGTCATTCTGTAGCAGTGGTTGTTGCATTCATGACTATGATTGTCATTGATGTCAACATAGTGATATTCTGAAGTTTAGTAGAGTAGTAGGCACTATTTTATTTTACGCACATGGGATATTGCATTTGGGATTATGCGTAGTTGATGGTATATTCTTTGGTGTGTTATTAACCTATGGTTAAGATTGCAAAAATAAATTCATTCATTCATGAAAGTTATAAGCATTTTGGTGGAAGTAGTATTCTGGCAGTGTTTCTGAGTAGTGGTTTTTGGTAATCGAAGGATATCTCCTAATCGGGATGGAATCTGATTTTGTGCAGTTAAAGGGATGTTTGAGACACATTGGTAGTGACGTGGTTCACTACGCAAAATTTGAGGTGACACGACTGAAGAGTTATTACATTTGGAAGCTGACAGTTTTATGTAATTCTTGGTGTAGCGTGTTGAAATTATTATTTTGTATTTGCATGCTGACTCATTTGTAATTATTTGAGTGTGGTATAAAGGAATGAATGTTTTCTTTGTTATGATATGGGATTATGAGTTGTGATATTAAATGGTGAAAGTTGTGATGCAAATTTATGCACGAGGTGAAGAAAAGAGCTAATTCAGTGATGAAGGAAGATTTGTGAAGTACAGAGATCTAGATTTGTGATCTTGTGTAGCAGAGAGTGTAATTTTGGCATAGTGTGAAGGAGGTAACATAGTTCATATTATTCTATTGAATAATCCTAAGATCTGTTGGACAGTGAGTTTAGAGATCTTGCCTTGAAGTTGTTTGGGCAATGGGTCCTTCAGTCTTCCATAACTCTTAACCAGGTTAGAATCTTTTAACAGGGATTCAAAATCTCCTAAAAGGGATTCATATGTACTGAATGTATTTCATAAGACTCCTAATAGGTTCCATCCTTTCACAAGGAATTTTCATATTAGTGTATCATTTTGTGGGCATCATTCCCACCGGGGTTTACTCTTTGATCAAGAGGTTCCCTAGTCAACATATCTTGTGTTATTGTGTCATTGTGTATGATTATCTTTTTATGGTTGGTTACTGTATTGATTATATGGTTTAATACTATTGAAGTTGATATTGAAGTTGATAAATGGTTTAATTATCAGATAAATTATTCACCCCCCCCCTCTCAGTTATCTTGGGGATCTTTACTTTCTAACACAAGAATAGAACTTTACTTTGTATTGTCCTTAAACGATAAGTGTAGATTTTGACTCTAGGGGAATCTTTAATTATTAATAACACCTTGTGTAACTTTAACCCTAGAAGGCGATCTTGGGTTGAGGGAGGTTGACATACAGTCATGATTCCCCTTAAACCCTCTTGCCATTCTAGTTACGTTCAACCTCTTACCCCTAACCAATTATCCTTGGCATATGTATAGAAATGTGGGTGATCTATTTAGAGTACTTCTCCTTACGACTTTAATTATACCTTTAAAAAAAAAAGTTGTTGCATTTTTGGGCATTAGATTATGGGCATGACAAATGACATTCCCACAAATATAATGTACTTCTATATACTAGATGTATAAATGAAAGGGGTGATATATGTATTTCCAAGCAAAGGAAGAATGATGCACACCACAAGCTCATGAATTTTTTTGGGTATAGATGATGGGGCACAACAAGATGAGTCTTCTTCTTCAAACACCCTATGGAAACAGGAAGAATATGGGGAAGATACAATAATTGGGCTCCTAGATTCAGGTGCACATACATTTTAAGTTAATTATATGTACATATAGAGAGTATATTGGCCTTTCATACATGGGTATGTATATTTAATCTAAGAAAATAGAACTTAATTGAAAACTTTACAAATGTATTTTTGACTTCAGACCTGAGATATTTTAGAAATTTGGGTGTTTCATTCTAAACATGAGGGATTCTCATTCTAGTTGAAAATTTTGGCTTTAATATTTCTATATTCACTTAAAGGTGGTGTTCATTGTATTCTCTAGAATAAATCTTGTGCATATTTGAAAATTCAATATCTCTCATTTTATATGAGAAAACCTCTTTCTTTGATCCTATATAATGTACCAATGCTATTGGTCATATTTTGATATTGTGTATATATTATTCCATCGCTTTATACATTGATTAGTATTGATGGCTTATAAATTTACTGTATCGTTTTACATGGGCCTCTCTATTGTGCTGTTATGACATAGTGAAAATGATGACACATTGATCATTTAATTTTTTATGTTTATTTTGGTCAATGTGATGTCTCCTTCATGGAACTATATTTTAGTTCCTTTAATTGGTACTTAATTTTACTTTGAAGTTATATCATACTCTTTATTTCAGCCCTTCTCCTAATTTGAACTTGCTTCCTCACTCTCCAATGTTGAATTTGAAGATGTCAATGTTAGGAATAAGGTGTCTCAACCTTGGATAATTCCTATTCTTATTATTTGTTTTGTAGAATGTATTTCTTGCAAATAATGTTGATATCTCGGCATCTTGAATTGTGTGTAAGGAGATCATGGCTAAAATGGTTATGATGGATTCCTATGACACGTAAGAGCTATGTCAGGAAGATTCAATGACAGGTGAAGACATGTGGCAATTGATAAATTTAAGTACTGTACACTCTTCCCCAATCGTGGGGTTCGGGGCATTGCCCCAAAAAAATTTTTGGGGTTCCTTTTTTCTCGGAGAATGGTAAAACCCTAATACAGTTATCTTTGGGAGTAGCCCTTAAAAGTGAAGCGCGTGATATAAGCATTTTTTAGGGTTGCGAAGAGAGGTGATGCGAGTGTATTGTGGGAACATTTTTATGCTGTCGTGATTTTGTCTTCAAGGTTTTGAAAGTCTTCTGAAAGAACTTGCATTGCAAGTGTATTGTAAGCTACAATAGTTTTGATCAATACATTGTCTAGGTTTTGGAGTGCTGGGGTTTTTACCGAAAGGTTTTTTCCAGGGTATATCATTGTGTCATTCTCTATTTTTCTATATGCATGATATGTGGTTGCAATATCTTTGTTAAAGTAGTTAGCAAATCTGAAATTGTAAGGATTTAAAAAGAATTTGTGCAATACTTCCCTATAGAGATTAGCGTAGGAAGTTGTTTCCGCACCTGAGTTTCCTTACACTTGGTATCAGAGCTTGATCAACTTTTGATCCTAGTTGTTGGGTAGGGTTTTTTGAGCTGATCTCAAGTTTGAGTGGGAGTTTTTTGCAGAGCATTCTGAATCTTATTTGCAGATTGAGATGGCAAGTTCATCATATGGGAGAATGGAGGTGGATAAATTTAATGGCACTAATTTTGAGTTATGGAAACTCAAGATGGAAGACATGTTGGAAGATCGTGACCTATGGGAAGTGACTTCAAGTGCTACAAGACTAGAAACTATAGCTCAAGCAAATTGGGATATCAAAGACCGTAAAGCTAAGGGTCTCATAAGACTCTGTTTAACTTATGCAGTTCTTCTGAATGTTCTAGATGAGAAAACCGCAAATAGTTTGTGGGAAAGACTTGCGGCCATGTATCAGGCCAAATCTCTAGTGAACAAGTTGTTCATAAGGAAGAAGTTGTATTCTCTACGAATGGAGGAAGGTGGGTCCTTAACGGATCATTTAAATGCATTTAATCTGCTGGCTGCACAGTTGACATCAGCTGGTGTCAAGTTAGAGGAGGAGGATCGTTGCTACACACTTTTGTGTTCTTTACCAGATTCATGGGACCATCTTGTGATGGCTCTCAGAAGCATGTTAGTCACCTTCAAAATGGATGATATGGTGTCTGCGCTGCTATCAGAGGAGATGTGGAGAAAGGCTTCCGTTTCAGAAAAAAGAAGCCCTTGCTGTCCGTGGGAGATCCACTGAAAAAGGGAAGTAAAATGACAATAAGTCTGATAATAAGAGTAGATCCAAATCTCGTGGGAAGTCAAAGACTTCCAATAAGTCCAAGGCAAAATGTTGGAACTGTGATAAATCTGGGCACTTCCGTAAAGACTGCAAAGAGCCAAAGAAGAAGAAGAAAGGTTCAGATTCAACTTCAGAAATATCTCAATAAGATGGTGATGCATTCATCGCAACTTTGGCAGCCCATGCATCTGATGATGTGTGGTTGGTTGACTCAGGTGCATCTTTTCACATGACCTCTCATCGAAATTGGTTCTCAAAATATGAAAAGTTCGATGGTGGAAAGGTGTACTTGGGTGATGATTCTCACCTAAAGATAGTTGGACGCGGAAGGGTCACTATCAAATTTTCTGATGGACGAGTAAAGGGAATCAATGGAGTTATGCACATTCTAGGTTTGGCACAAAACCTATTATCTATAAGTATGTTGAATGATGTAGGTGTACACATTGTTTTTTCGAAAGAAGGATGCAAATTGATGAGAGGATCAATAGTGCTTGCAAGGGGTACTAGGAGAGGTACCTTATTTCAGTTAGATGCATGTATTCCACTATGTAATATTTCTTCATCCTCACCATTTGAACAAGCAGTGAAGAATTTTGTGGTTATTGGTTCCGATGGTAGTGCAAACACTTTGGAAGGTAAGCTTCTTGCAGAAAAGACAATGTTGTGGCATATGAGATTTGGCCACATTAGTGAAAAGGGTCTCAGAACCCTGAAAAATAAAAATCTCGTTGAGGGGTTAAATGATTGCAATCTCGAGTTCAACTTCTGTGAACACTATGTCTATGGTAAACAAAATCGTGTTCAGTTTTACTCTAGTTCTCACAAATCTTCTGATGTTTTGGATCTTATTCATTCTGATGTATTTGGTCCTGTAAAAGTTCCTTCAATCTCCAAGTCTATATTTTTCATATCTTTCATAGATGATTATAGTAGAAGGACATGGATTTATTTCCTTAAAAGTAAGACACAAGTCTTTAGTCGGTTCAAGGAATTTAAAGCCCTTGTAGAGAATCAGACTAGTAAGAAGATTAAGTGTGTGAGAACTGACAATGGTGGTGAGTTTTGCTCAACAGAGTTTGAATAGTTCTGTAAAGAACAAGGTATCGAGAGGCATAAGACAACTCCTTATACCCCACAACAAAATGGAGTTGTAGAGAGAATGAATAGGACATTGATGGAGAAGGCTAGGAGTATGCTTAGTGGAGTTGGCTTAGAACAAAGGTTTTGGGCTGAAGCTGTGGCCACTGCTTTCTATCTGGTTAATAGATCTCCTACATCAGCCCTTGTTGGTAAGACACCCATGGAGGTGTGGTCTGGTAAGAAGCCTTCAATTAGACATCTTCGTGTTTTTGGTTGTGAAGCTTATGCACATGTTCCGAAGGAGAAAAGATCTAAGTTGGAAAACAAAGCTGTTAAATGTATTTTCATCGGATACAGTGCTGGTGTGAAAGGATACAAGCTTTGGGATCCTGTGACTAGTAAGGTGTTGTATAGTAGAAATGTTATTTTCAGAGAGTTAACATCTTCTCCTATTGTGCTACAACCAGATGAAAAAGAAAAGGAAAAAGATGTTGTTCAGTTGCCTCCTACCCCTGAGAAGACTGAACAAAGAGACCATGTTGGGCCTAATTATGAGGAGAGCTCTAGTAGCTCTGATAGTTCAGAAGAAGAGGAAGAAAAACCTCAACCGCAACCCTTGAGGAGGTCCACGAGAGAAAGAAAGCAACCAGAAAGGTTTGGTTATTCTATGTTAGATTCCAGTTGTGCTTTTGCTTTGATTACTAACACTGATGAGCCTAGATCTGTGAAAGAGGCTTTGGGCATGGAAGATGCAGGTTCCTGGATTGAGGCTATGGATGATGAGATGGCTTCATTGGAGAAAAATAAAACTTGGGACCTTGTACCTTTTCCTAAAGGGAGAAAATCTGTTGGCTGTAAATGGGTGTTCAAGAAGAAATTTTGTGCAGATGGCAGTGTTGAAAGGTACAAAGCTAGATTGGTTGCAAAGGGGTATTCACAGGTAGAGGGAATAGATTATGGTGAAATATTCTCTCCTGTTGCAAAGTTGACATCCATTAGATTTCTGTTATCTCTTGCTGCATCATGTGATTTAGAGATAGAACAAATGGATGTGAAGACAACTTTCCTTAATGGTGATTTGGAGGAAGAGATTTATATGTCACAGCCTGAGCACTACATTGTTAAAGGTAAAGAATCTTTAGTTTGCAGATTAAAGAAATCTCTATATGGTTTGAAGCAATCTCCTAGGATGTGGTACCTTAAGTTTGATGCCTTTGTGTTGTCAATTGGATTTGTAAGATCGAAATTAGATCATTGTGTTTATTTCAGAGTTGAGAATGATCACCTTCTTATTGTTGCATTATATGTTGATGATATGTTTCTATTTGGGAAGGGTAAGGGTATGATTTCTGATTTTAAATCTCAGTTGTCAGCACAGTTTGAGATGAAAGATCTTGGGGCAGCAAGGTACATCTTAGGTATGGAAATCAGTAGAGACAGGTCTAACACAAAACTTTGGTTGAGTCAGAGTAAGTATGTGAAGTCTGTGTTGGACAGGTTCAGCATGGCAGATTGTAGACCACTATGTGTTCCTATTTCTGTGGGAACAAAGTTATCTATAGATGATTGTCCAAAATCTCCTAGTGAGGTGGACATGAGTAGAGTACCTTATGCTAGTGCAGTTGGCAGTCTTATGTATGCTATGGTCTGTACTAGACCAGACATTGCCCAAGCAGTGGGAGTCCCGAGTTAGTTTATGGCTAACCCTGGACAGGTACATTGGGATACAGTTAAGCGAGTATTTAGATATTTGAGGGGTACATCAGATTACTCCATATGTTATCATGGTAAATTTTATGGATCTCCACATTCAGTTTGTATTCATGGATTTGTGGATTCAAATTGGGCAGGTGATATTGACAACAGGAGATCCACCAGTGGTTATGTGTTCACTATGTTTGGTGGTGCCATCAGTTGGATGAGTAAGTGACAACCTGTGGTTGCTTTGTCCACTACAGAAGTTGAGTACATGGCTGCTACTCATGCTTGTAAGGAAGCCATTTGGCTTAGGAGATTGTGTTCTGATGTTGGTGTTGATGCAAAACAGATTACTATTTGGTGTGACAGTCAGAGTGCTATTTGCCTTGCGAAGAATCCAACTTTCCATGCTAGAACGAAGCACATTGATGTGTAGTTTCACTTTGTGAGAGATATGGTGGAAGATGGAAAGGTAAATTTGGAGAAGGTAGATACTGTGAAGAATATTGCAGATGCATTAATGAAACCAATGAGCACTAAGAAGTTCAGATGGTGTTCAGAGTCTATGGCCCTCTTGGCCTATAGCGGTTAGTTCCTGTTATGTTCCTGCTGCTCTTACAAGGTGTTCGACAAGTGGGAGAATGTTAGGAATAAGGTGTCTCAACCTTGGATAATTCCTATTCTTATTATTTGTTTTGTAGAATGTATTTCTTGCAAATAATGTTGATATGTCAGCATCTTGAATTGTGTGTAAGGAGATCATGGCTAAAACGGTTATGATAGATTCCTATGACACGTAAGAGCTATGTCAGGAAGATTCAATGACAGGTGAAGACATGTGGCAACTGATAAATTTAAGTACTGTACACTCTTCCCCAATCGTGGGGTTCGGGGCATCGCCCCAAATTTTTTTGGGGGGTTCCTATTTTCTCAGAGAATGGTAAAACCCTAATACGGTTATCTTTGGGAGTAGCCCTAAAAAGTGAAGCACATGATATAAGCATTTTTTAGGGTTGCGAAGAGAGGTGATGTGAGTGTATTGTTGGAATGGTTTTATGCTGTCGTGATTTTTTCTTCAAGGTTTTGAAAGTCTTCTAAAAGAACTTGCATTGCAAGTGTATTGTAAGCTACAATAGTTTTGATCAATACATTGTGCAGGTTTTGGAGTGTTGGGGTTTTTACCAAAAGGTTTCCCCAGGGTATATCGTTGTGTCATTCTCTATTTTTTTGTATGCATGATATGTGGTTGCAATATCTTTGTTAAAGTAGTTAACAAATCTGAAATTGTAAGGATTTAAAAAGAATTTGCGCAATACTTCCCTATAGAGATTAGCGTAGGAAGCTGTTTCCGCACCTGAGTTTCCTTACAGTCAAAGACTGCAAAACTGCAAAGTAAATGTGAGAGAAATTAAAGCTTGTACATGGTGGTGACAAAAATGTTTTGAGAGCCAAGGCAGAAAGCCTTAGAGGAAATTTTGATGATCTCAAAATGAAAGAAGGTGAAAACATCACTCAGTATAGCACAAGAATCAAAGAGGTAGTCAATGCTCTCCGAGGAGTTGGAGGTGTACTAGAAGAAGATACAGTGGTAAGTAAAATTCTAAGAACCTTACTGCCTACTTATGCTATTAGAGTATTTGCCATTCAAGAAATGAGAGCAGTAGAAAATAGAAATGTTACTCTAGATAGTTTGATTGGAAGACTTATTTCATTTGAGATGAATAACTTTGATAATAGTTTCTTACCAAATATAGAGTTTGCATTCAAAACCTCTATGAGAATAAGTCAATCAAGTCATAAAAACACTATGAGAAAAGATAGTGATAGTCTAAGTGAAGAAGATGATCTTGATGAAATAGAAGCACTTATGGCTAGAATAATGCAAAGAGGCAAAGGTAAATTACCACTTGTTTGTTTTAATTGCAAAGAGATTGGACACTTTGCTGCAAGATGTACTAACAAAAGAAAAGATGACATAAGTAATGAAAGATCATTTGAAAAGAAGTCTGACAGAGGTGATTACAGAAGCTATTGACAATCAGATAGAAGAGATACCTGAGACTATAAGGACAAAGGAAAGAAGGCTAGTTACTTAACAAAATGAAAAGATGATGACACTGACACCAAATTTGATGAAGACATCGAGATGGTGTTTGTAGCAGTGAAAGACGATTTAGATGATGATGAAGAAAGGTATGTAGAAACAACTCTCATATCTAAAGTTCGCAAAAATGATGTTTGGATCATAGATAATGTCTGCACTCACCATATGACAAGTGATAAGCAAAAGTTTGAGACTTTTGAATACTATAAAGGTGGTTCAGTAAGAATGAGTAATGACTCACCTTGTCTAGTTGAAGATAGAGGAACAATAATGTTGAATAACTAGATAAAATGTGTAAATGCTTATTGGGTAAATGGATTGAATTATAATTTATTGAGTGTTTCTTAGTTGAATAATTCAGGTCAGAAAGTAGCATTTGAAATTAAGAAGGCAAGGATCTTCAATAAATCAGGAAATCTGATTGGTACCGGTGAGCAGACAAAAGGTAACTTATTTTGTATGAATGATACTGACACCACTTGTTTGATTGCTACAAACAAAGACATATGGTTGTGGCACAAAAGATTGTGTCATGTAAATTTTGACATGATAAAGATTATCAAAAAGAGAAATGTCAGAGGCTTACCCACGATGACCAAGCTTGACAACATCATGTGTAAGAATTGTCAAAAAGGTAAAATGACCAAGTATAGTTTTAAAAGCAAAACCCATACATCTGATGCAACTCTAGAATTAGTCCATACTAATTTATGTGGACCTATGAGGACAAAGAGTTATTTTGGAGATAGATATTTTATTCTCTTTGTTGATGATTACTCTAGAATTATGATAGTCATGTTTCTAAAAGATAAATTAGAAGCATTTAAGATGTTTAAATGGTACAAAGGAATGGTTGAGAAGCAAAGTGGTAAGGAATTAAAATTCTTAAGATCAAATAAAGGAGGGGAATTTATTTCAGCTGAATTCACTAACTTTTGTAATGAGCATGGAATCAAAAGACAGGTCTTTGCACTAAGAACACCACAACAAAATGAAATTACTGAAAGAAGGAACAAATCCATAGTTGATTGTGCAAGGACATTGATGATAGAGAAAGGCATCACCCAAATATTCTTGAGGGAAGCTGTCAGTACTACTATTTACACATTAAACATAGTACAATTGAAGAAAGACACCTTATGAGCTATGGTATGGATACACACCCAATGTAAGTTATTTAAAAAAAATTGGCAGTCAATGTTATATCTTAAAAGATGATAGAAATGGAAAACTTGACTCCAAGAGTGATGAAGGAATATTTCTAGGGTATTCTACCAAGAGAAAGGCTTATAAATGTCTAAATAAAGCCTCTAACAAAATTGTTGAAAGTGCAAATGTAAATATAGATGAATTTGCAGAGAAGAATGAAAGGGAAAGCACTAAAGAACTTGAGGAATACAATAGATTCACTTACAATGAGGAACCTGACACTCTACCTGACCAACAGGGCTTAATTCCAGAGCAACATAATGTTGCAATTGACAATCAGGCTACTAATACCGATAGCCAGGATAATGATCAAAATAATGTGCAAGACGATGAAGAACAGAATGAAGAAAAAAAATGATGATCAAGCTGATAGAAAAAGAGATGTACTTGTACTTGCAAGATATGTAAGAAGGAACCATCCAGAGATCCAGATCATAGGAGATAAGAATGTTGGTACAAGAACAAGAAGTAAGTCTTTAAACACAAATTGTTTAATTTGTGAGTTTGAGCCAAAATTTGTCATTGCTACACTTGATAATGAAGAATGGATAAGTGCTATGAATTATGAAATTGAGAAGATTGAGAAAAACAAGACATGGTCACTTGTGGCAAGATCAGATGATAAGAATGTCATCGGTACTAAATGGATATTCAGGAATAAGCTAAATGAGAATGGAGAAGTCACAAGAAACAAAGAAAGACTAGTATGCAAGGGGTATGCACAAGAGGAAGGTATTGACTATGGAGATACCTTTGCACCTATTTCTAGGCTAGAAGGTGTAAGAATACTACTTTCTTATGTTGCATTCAAAGGATTCAAGGTATGCCAAATGGATGTCAAGTCAACATTCCTAAATGGAATACTTGAAGAAGAGGTATACACTGAGAAACAAGAAGGGTTTGTAGATCCAGACAAGAGAAACATGGTATGTAGACTTCATAAAGCTTTGTATGGATTGAAACAAGCTCCTAGAGCCTGGTATGAATGACTTCATTCCTACATTATAAGTATTGGATTTGTAAGGACTAGTGAAAATAGTAATCTTTATTTGAAGGAAGATACTAATGCTAACATTTTGATTGCTAATATTTTTGTTGATGACATCATATTTGGAGGCAATGATGTGCTATGCAAATCATTTGCTAATGAGATGAGAAAAGAGTTTTAAATGTCTATGTTTGGAGAGATCAAGTTCTTTCTTGGTCTGCAGATCATGTAACAAGATGAAGGTATTTTCATTACACAATCTAAGTACATCAAAGAAGTACTGAAAATATTCAAGATGGAAGAATCCAAACTAGTTGGAACACCGATGGCAATTGGATGCAAGTTGACAAGGGAGGAAAAGACATCAGAGGTAAATCAGACTCTATGCAGATCAATGATTGGAAAACTCATGTATGTTGTACACATTAGACCAGATATTGCACATGCAGTAGGAATAGTTGCAAGATTTTCTGCTAACCCCAGGGAATCACATATGACTACTATGAAAAGAGTTATAAGATATCTGAAGAATACCAAGTACTATGGCTTATGGTATAGAAGAGAAGGCAAATTTGAACTTAAGGTGTTTACCAACGCTGATTATGCTAGAAATATTGATGACCGAAAGAGCACAACTGGAGGATCATTCTTTATGGGTGACAGACTTGTCACATGGATCAACAAGAAACAAGGATGCATCTCACAATCTACTACAGAGGCAGAGTATGTTGTTGTTGCTACAAACTGCTCAAATATTGCATGGATAAAACAATTACTAGAAGGTATGCATATGCAAATTCTAGAACTAGTAATTATCTATTGTGATAATACAAGTGCAATAAATATTTCCAAGAATCCAGTCATGCATTCTAAAACAAAGCATATTGCCATCAAGTATCATTATTTGAGAGAACAAGTTTAGGAAAAGGAGGTGATACTTGAGTATGTGCAATCAAAGAATAATTGGCTGATATATTCACCAAGCCACTGCCCAAGGATGCATTTGAATACTTGAGAAAGTGACTAGGGATCAGACCCTTGTCTACTGGTCAGTAATTTGACTAGAAGACTACATCAACCTACATATTAGCATAATATCATTCATGTTGATGCAAGAAAAAAGATGAACTTCAAAGCTACATCTATATACAGACAAGTATATATCATCAATGAGCACCAGCGCATATTGTTGTATTGCTAATGGATAAGGGAAATTCAAGGAATATATTATGGATGAAACAAAATTGCTCGACATTAATGTCAGATGTTTGTAAGATATTTGCTTGGCATTGCTATCAAAGGGAGAGAGATTATCCATATTATTATATCCTTCTGGAAAAGGAGAGAGATTAATCACATTCTTCAGAAAAGGGAGAAAGACTATCCATTATCACATTACTCCAACAAGGAGAGATTATATCCTTAGGGAGAGAGATTGTATGGAAATATTATACAAAGGGAAATTACTGACAAGAGAAAAAGACATCAAAAGAGAAGAGCAGTCAAGGGAGAGAAATTGACACAAGGAGAGAACAGAACACATCAGAAGAAGAAAGATAAAGAGATGCAAGAATAAAATCTAAGCTAAAACAGAGCTTACCAATGGTCAGACATTTTTATCGATTATCAAAACAAAAGATTGGTAGTTTGATGAATTTTAACAGTTGTTTTTCATATTGTATTAGAAATAGTATAGTGTGATAATATAGTATGTTGCCATCAATGCCAAAGGGAGAGATTGATGACATGTAACTGATTGAATGTTTGAAAATGTTAAGTTGATGATCGTGCAAGGCATTAAATCAGTTAATGTATTGTATTGTCATTGATGTCAACTTAATGTAATCTGTATGATCATGGAGATACTGCCAAAGAATTCAAATAACTCATGAATCAAGGATATACTAATTAGTAATGCATACAAGTCAAGTATTCACTAAGTGACTGTATACATCGATAGAGTGCACCCAACAAACATAGTAAAAGAACATAGTCATAGTGATACTCGATGAGCAAATGCACAACATTGCCGACGAGCAGAGTTACAGTGTTGACCGATGAGCAAGACATAGAGTAACCCGACGGATAGAAATATAGTGTTTCCCAATGGATAGAGATCCTGAAGACAACTGGAGTCACACCAAAAAATAGTCAGTTATCACTAATGACTAACTAAAGTGGTCACTAACAGAATAGAGAGTTTAGAGAACGACAAAATATCTAGCTAGCAGAGCTAAATATAGACTTAACTGGTTGTCTACTTTGTTTTATTCAACCAGAGATAAGTGATTGATTTAAAGCTGATTTGTACAGTTGGCAAGAAGATATATATGAGACAAATCAGGAGTTATACTTTAAATCTAATTGGCTAGATTGTTTATCACACCACGAATCAAGAACCAAAAAATAATGAATATTATGTCTATATAAGAGAAGCTTAATTCATTTTCGAAGGGGATTAAGGGGAACGAATCAAATAGAGGATGCTGAAGAGAAACTAAAGATGAACAAAGTCATGCAATGCTGATCAAACAAGCTGAAGGAAGAACTAAGAAATTTTGTAGACACCGACGAATAATGAGCACAACATCACAGAGTAGAAAGTATGGAGCACGAGGATTAAATTGATACATTGTTCAGAGAGGTAATGTACTTAAATATGTATGGAAATATACAATTCAAGTTGCAATATGAATAGGTCATAGTGTTTCAGTTTAACCGTTGAAGCATCAAGTCTCTTAATCGAGCAAGACTTAACAGTCTTCTATATATTGAGGTACATTTCAAGGAGTGCCAAAAAGGTTGATTCATGAAAGTAGCACTGGACTTGCCCGATACCTATTGACAATCTAAGAAAGAGGCTGATTCAAGGATTGTAGCAATAGATGCCCGATACTAAGTGACAACTTCTATGTATAAAATCCTCTAACAAGGTTGCACTTAATAGTGTGTTTGTAACCTTTATTAGGGTTGGCTCTTAATAAGGCTCACTTCAGAAGAGTGAAAATTTGGGGTACCAGTCACAGTGGTTTTTCCCTTAACACGATTTCCACGTTAAAATCCATGTGTTATGTGTTTATGGTTTATCACTTTACTATTTTATATTTCACATATGTATTTTTGGATTTATCGGTATACTCTACATATTTACTATGTTTCGATAAATAGATGACTGCTTATCGGTAATCATACAAAAGGAAGGTTTACAAAGAAATCTGACAAGTAGTAAATTGTTATAACTATTTCAAGGCATTCATCTTGTAGGGAAATTATAATTCATATTTATTTATTGGTGGTTAAGTTTTGAGGATAAATTTTGAGACCACTGATTCACCCCCCCCCCCCTCTCAGTTATTACTAACACTCCTGTGTAATCTAGAACCTACAAAGAAAATAGAGATGGGGGTTAGATAAAAAAAATATAAGCAATGAATGACATCCTATTACTAATCCTCATCTACAATTATGCATGTGCATAGTCAAGCCATACACTTTTGAAAGAAAAACCATGCTACAAGACATGTGCACTCACAAGAATGCTGCAGAAAGGAAAGAAGATACCATGTTTTTCTTCATGAAATGATCATAAGTGAGGAGTACCACACAGTTGATATCAACAAAAAAACTAATGAAGAGAGATCAAACACTTCACACAGTGCCCTGAAGGTAATAGAAATGATGCCCTAGCTCTCAAAACTTGTGGGTCATCAAGCATTCTAAATGCAAAGATGTAAACAATGCCAGTATTAAATAGTGAGCTCATAAACAATGCATGATACCCTAGCTTGCAGCCTACGAGCCATCAAGATATTTCCTCATGAAATGATCATAAATGGGGAGTACCACATAGTGAATATCAACAAGAAAAAAAATAAAGAGAGATCAAACACTTCACAGAATGCCTTGAAGGTAATAGCAATGATGCCCTAGCTCTCAAAGCTCATGGGTCATCAAGCATTCAAAATGCAAAGATGTAACCAATGCCAGTATTAAATAATGAGCTCATAAACAGTGCATGATGCCCTAGCTTGTAGCCTGCGAGCCATCAAGACATTTCCTCATGAAATGATCATAAACGGGGAGTACCACATTGTGAATATCAACAGAAAAACAAATAAAGAGAGACCAAACACTTCACACAATGTGTTAAATAACAACAATGCCCTAGCTCTCAAAGCTCGTGGGTCATCAAGTATTCCAAATGCAAAGATGTAAACAATGCCAGTATTAAACAGTGAGATCATAAATATTGCATGATGCCCTAGCTTGCAGCCCGCGAGCCATCAAGTCATTTCATCTTGAAATGATCATAAATGGGGAGTACCACATAGTGAATATCAACAAAAAAACAAATAAAGAGAGATCAAAGACTTCACACAATTCCTTGAAGGTAATAGAAATGATGCCCTAGGTCTCAAAGGTCATGGGTCATCAAGCATTCCAAATGCAAAGATGTAAACAATGCCAGTATTAACATTCATATTGTGCCATTAAATCAACAAATGCCATCAAAATGAAATTGAGTCAATGAGAAGAAAAATCTTGAATGCCTACCTCAAGCCATGGCTACCATTATGCCAAGATTCCAATCTTCCATAGTTAGGGCACTCTTTGCGCACAACGGTATGCGATCCCAAAAATTAGAAATGAGCCTTTCTTTTTATTATTATTTTTTTGTTTATAATCATGCGGGTTTCAAAATTACGATGGTACGATCGCTATTACGATAGCATTGGGGGCACTTTGAAAAAAAATCACAAAAATCACACACAAATGGTAGTGTCATCACAAATTAGCATTGAAATTTGACCCCAAATGTTGTAGTGTCTATTTTTTATTCAGATCTCCTACCTGTGTTGACTCTTAGTCTGTTCTTTTGGTTGTTTTGAGGAGATTTCTTTCTTGGAGGATATTGGTGCCTAGTATTAGAGCTGGCGGAGATTGTAGGAGTTGATTTCTTTGAGAGGGAGAGCTTAAATTATTTTGACCCCTTTTGTTCCCTTCTCTTGGTTGGGACTTCTTGACCCTATTGCTTCCTTGCATGTGGTCTTCACTAAAGGGGAAATACAATATCATGTGCTTTCATATAATTGAGGGGTTTAAAATGGGCAAAAAGGGGGAAATATATTGCCCAAATATTAGGAAGGGTTTTTTTTGGTGTGAAGGTGGGGGTTTATATAGGAAAACAAGTGTGGGAAGTATTGGAGGTAGTGACAAAAAGGGAGTTTGGGGCTATATTTTTTGAAAATAAGGGGATTTTTTAGTATGTCATGAATGCACATGCTATGATTCATGTTAACTAAGTGAAGCCCACATTCTTCCTTGTCTTTGTGCAAGTTTATGGTGGCTCCTAGTGGTAGTGATGTTGGTGGTTGTAACTCTTGTTTCTGCATGGTGCCTTGTAGCATTTGGGTTTTGGTGTAGAGAGTTTTTTAGCCCCTCTAGAGTTGTGTCGAAGGGTTTGATTTTATTAATAAGCTTCTTTGTCTAGGTGAATGGTTTCTTGGTTTGAGAGTTGGTGGAATAGGTTGGTGTTGATTTTCTTTTGAGGATAGGCTTTGATGATTTTTTCCCTTTTGTATTCCTCTTTATGTGATGGGTCTATTTTCCCTTGATGTTTAAGCATCTTTATGTAGGTGTTTAGGGATCTCTGGGTGCATTTTTGTTGGGGGCAGTTGGGTGTTTGCATTGTAAGAGGGTGTTCTTAGCTATGCAAATTCCCTTCCCCTCTCTTATTACATTCTCAGATTCTTCTTTCATGTTGTTATTTTTTACAAGTTCTCTTGGATATGTTTGGGTGCAAGCATCTTGAGAGAATGGAATTTTTTGTGCTTGCATATTTCCCTTCCTTTCTCTTTGTTGTATCCCTTCGGCCTACTCTTTTGGCTTGTGATAGGTGATTGACTCTGGCTATATATTTCTTGGTCATGGAAAGTTGTTAGTGTCTTCAGAGGGTATAATTATTGTGCTCTTTGCCTTCCTCTTTCCTCTCTATTTTGGGTGCCTTTTCCCTATCATCTCTTTTGTGTGTAGGTATTGGTTTGTTTTATAGTGCAAGGTTTATGTTGGAGTTTGGGAGAAATTATTTTAAGTTGTAGAGTGTTGATGTAGTTGTTGCCCTTCTCCTCCTCTCATTGCACTTGACACATTTAACTTTTCTAGTCTCTTTTCTCTTAGCTATGCTTCCTTTTGAGGTGGATACAGGTGGAGCTCTGGGTGGATAAGAAGGTTGTGGGAGCTTGTCAGTTTGTGTTGGATTTTGAGAGAAATTTTTTATAAGTGGTTGAGAGTTGATGTACTTGTTCCCGTTCATCTCATCCTCTTGTGATTGGCTCCTTTTTCTCTACTAGTTTCTTCTTTCTTGGATACAATTCTTGTTGAGGTGGTCAAAATTCATATAAAGGTGGAGTTTTGTCTGGCTAAGAAGGTTTGTTTTCATCTCGATGACTTTCTCTTGTGGTGCTAGAATCTATTGAGGTGGACTATAAAGGTACTTGAGACAGTTTCTTCAAGAGTAATTGTTTCATGATGAAGGTTGGGGGAAACTATCAAAACCCCTTTTTTTTGTGACCCTTATCTATGGTTCTTTATAACTTTGCTATCTTGTAAAATATTTAATTTCTTTTGTTTATGAGAACAATGTAAAACCCATTATTCAGGTTATGGGATCCTATCAAACCCCTATGTAAAGTTGTTTGAGGCCTTGGCCTTTTGTTGTTGCGGCTAGAGTTCTCTTTGTAGTTATCCTTTTGGTTGCTAACGGTTTAGTGTGGGTACGATTACTATTGATTGAAGTTCTTTTTTGTGTAGCCATTTGTTTGGGGGTTCTAGATCCCACCAAAATCTATTTGTAAAGGGTTTTGGTTCCCTGCAAATCTTGTTTTTCCATTAATAAAAAAATAAACCAAGTAGAAAGTTAAAATTAATTACTAAGTAGAAAGAAGTTTAGCATAGTGCAAAGACTAAGACATTTCCTACAAGATTTACTCTTGCTCAGGGTTTTCTTCAACTCACTGGTTCCTCCTCTTAAATTATTTTTGTTTGTCACTATATTGTTCTATTGTCACTTTGCACAACTTTTTTGGCAATCAACAATATTGTACCTACTATACTAGCTTCTTATGCATTTGTCAACGTTGTGTCTATTTTCTATTTGTAAGCACTTCTGATCTTCATTATACAAAATTGTCTTTATTATTTCTCCTTAATGGCTCTATTGTGCTTGTATTCTAGAAGCTAATATTGCTGCTATGTGATTTACAATTTTTTTTTTTCAATTCATAACAACATTTTTATCTTTTAAATTCAATAAAAAATAAATGGTTTAAACTTTTGTTCTTCTCCAAGTCAATGAGCTTTTGATTTGTCTTAAGTCTAGACTTTGCCAAACTTACCTAAGTCTCGACGGTGAAAATGGTCTTTAAATTTCAATAATGAAATGCACGTACGTGGTTTTGAAGAGTACATTCAATCCACCTAATTTTCTTTGACCTGATGATGTCACTTCAATGATGCCACTTTGTAAATGCAATTCAATGGTGAGACAGTTTATTCACATGACCAACTATATGGCTAGCCAGAAATGAGTGCTAGCAGTGCACCTCTTCCTCACTATAAATAAATGACATGTTCATTCCCTATCAATACAAGCATACAAGCGTACAAGCAAAGAAAAAACATACAAGCAACGAAAAAGAAGCACAGTGTGTATTTTTTTTAGAATAGCTTATGGTATGCCCAATATAACAATAAGAGTATTTTAGCTTCATTTGAGTTTGAGTATACAAGCCTCATACATAGTGTGTGTGTAAAATTACACCTTCATGAAATTAAGATTAAGAACAACAATTCTATGGAAAGAAAATACAAATTAATCTAAGAATTGAAGCTAAAAATCTATATCATCTCATGGTTCTCTATCCAAGCTTTGTTAAGAGAGCTTTCAAGCTTAATCTCTCTCAAGGACAATCCTAGAACGAGAAATGAATGATAAACAAAATGCTCAAATCTAGCTTAAGATGCTCAAAATGCTCCAAGATATGTTAGAAAACAACAAATGCTCCTAACATGATATACTAAATGTTATGCAAATGATGAAATACTCTCAAAAGCTCTCAAATGATCTCAAATTCTCTCCACATTCCTATAATAAGGATTCTTTTGCTCTTGAAATTCTTGGATCCCAAACACAAAGGAAATGACATGTATTTATAGCATTTTCCCAAGGGTAGGGGGTAGAGTGAGTTGATCACGATCAAAGTTTGGTTAAGTCAAAAGATTTGAGGTGTTCTCAAATGGAGGGAAAGTTGGTTGGTTGTCTCAAAGATATTAGGAATTAAATAACTCAATCATTTAATTAATTTAGCCATGGAAGGGTGATTGGGTTGGATTTGATCTTTTTGATTTGAACTATACAATTAAAAAATCAATTGCATAATTTGATTAATCCCTTTAGGCTTGAATTTAATTATTTGATTTCATGATTATTTGATCTTTTAATTTGATTTGATTTTTCTCCATATGATTTGATAAATGTCCATTTGCTTTGCATTGAGATGATATTTTAAGTCATTTAGCTGAGATTTGCAATTTTGAATGCTTGAGATACACCTAGTAAATTTTAGGTGTCTACAAATGCCCCTCTTTGAATTGATGTGTGAAGCGCATTGATTCAAAGAAAGCTTGATTGTCTTGATCATTGATTTGATGTTGATGAGCTGATTGACTGATATGAAAACCCGATATGAAATTCTGATATGAAACCTTGGTATGAAATCTTTGATATAAAATCTCTGATATGAAACCCTGATATGAAATCTATGATATGAAACCCTGATATGATACTCTGATATGATGCCCCACTGATAATGTTTGAAATTTCAATGCCCTAGATTTGATACAAGATATGATGCAGAATCCCAGTTAGATGATATGATGATGCCCCCTCAGAAATGAAATTAGATTGATCGTAGGTAAAAGTTTTTTGATGAACAAAGTTGATAGAAGAGATCCAAGATGATTGCATTTCTGATAATAACGATGGTTGCAAGATGGCAAACAAATTCCCCAGTGTGCAGAATATGCAGATTAGGTTTGACTGGGTCAAAAATCTCATAAAATAGGTTAAAATAGCTTAAATAGGTTGAGAAACCCAAATTTACTATTCATTTTCACTTTTTACTATTGAGATTTTGCTTTGAGCCTCTGACAATTAATAGTGATGGTGGTCCCCATTCGAGAGCACAGGTTTGAGCGAGCAAGCAGATATCAGAGACCTCCTGACTATGGGCCTCCAGTGAGTGGTTCGAACTCCCTTAGTGCATTTATTACTTTTGAAATAGCATTTAATACATGTTTTTAATGCTTTCTAGGAAATTTTTAGCAAAATACCACGTAGGATAGATAAAGTGCCGCACAGGGCCTAGAAAAGCCACCTCTACGCATTAAAGAGCCGCGTAGGAGCAATCCTTAGCCACATAGGATTTAGGGAAAAATTGTAACCCAAATAGTAATGAGTTGCCTGAAAAACCCTAGTTTTTAAAGGCCGCGTATGAGTTGTGAAAAGCTGCTTAGGCCTGTTAAAGATTGCCTAATTAGTTAAGCACCACCTCCAATTAGTAAAGAGTCGCTTTCTATGATTTAAAAGTCACGGGGCTTGAAAATCCATGTACACTAAGTTAAGTGCCGCCTACCATTAAATTGGAAATTTGATATAGGAAAAAGATGAAATCAATGTGATTGATCGTCCAAATAATCCAATTAGATTCCAAGCTAGAAAATGTACGTCCATAATGTCACGTAGTGTTTAGGATATTAGAAAATTCATAATGATGAATGTTTGATAGGTCAATCAGATATGATTAAAAATGATTACTAATTATCCTTGTGTCTCACGATATAGAGGTTAGGAGCAATAAGTTGATACGCTCAAGTTAGAGCAAAGATAGATTTAATGTTTTTTGCTTGACGTAGAATGGTTCACCAAGAGAAAAACTAACATGATTCACTTTATTTCAAAATGTAGGAACATTACCGCAAGTTGCAGGTACGGGGTGTAGCATTGTGGATTTTTTATTTTAGTAGATGAGCTTACGCCTCTTGAGCGACGTACTATTGAGACATGTGGACTCACTTTCCTGTTAGATCTCCCTCAGTTTCAGTTGAACCAAGGTTTGTTGACAGCTATGGCAGAGCGATGACACTCTGACCATAATACATTTCATTTACCCCTTGGCTAGATGACTATTACGCCAGAGGATGTGTATAGATTATTGAGGATCTTGACTCATGGAGAGCAGGTGTATTATGATCTAGTGTATGATAGTAGTGTATGCAGATGGGTGTTTGGAGATAACACCATTGATGATGATTGCATTACTTGGGCACAATTTGCCTCTTTTCCCACTTTACTAGCGTTATTAGGAGCTGTGATTGGGGGATTACTTTTTCCAGATAGGAGAGGTCGTGGTTTCACGGTCGGATGGGGATGGATTTTAGAGGACCTGATTGCACATCCATGGAGATGGGATTGGGGCTCTTGTGTATTGGCTCAGTTATATCATGATCAACATGAGATTATGTATCGGTGTAGTATAGCTATTTTTGCAGGTGCGGTATTGTTACAGTTATGGACTTGGGAGCATTTGCCTATTACGAGGCCAGTTTCAGCTTGAGTACGGGTCTGTGGTTATCCATATGCTTTTCTATATGATGGCATGGTTGTCTAGCACTGTTTAGGCAAGGTTGATTATTGGAGATGTACCATTGATGATATTGATCAAGTAGTATGGAGGCCATATTTGCAGTGTGAGAGGTGGCGGGAGGATGACAATGAGTTATCATATATGTTTTCACCTTGATGGGTGATAGGCTGATCACCATTAGTTATTGAGATATTTTTCTTCAGGAGAGTACTCTGTTAGTTTGGCCAAGTATAGGATATGTCGCAGGGTATGGCACTCGATGCTAGGGTACAGGCTAAGAGATCGATGTGGCGAGCATAGGTTGACTATTGGTTAGCCTGTTTACAGATTGATCAGCTTGGGTATGGTGTATGTGATATGATGACACAGGTGGCAGATGTAGGGATGTCGGTTGAGTATCGCAAGTGGTTTTTGTGACATTAGTTTGTTTGATTCACTGATCCAGCAGAGCCCATTCCTGATGTTGATGAGCTCTCAGATGATGATGGAGATGATGGTGATGATGGGGATGATGGCAATAGACCTCGTAGGCACAGAGTTCAGAGGGCACCTAGGGCGCCTCGGGTATAGAGAGCTGCAGGACCTCAAATGAGAGGTGGACATGTGAGAGGTCGAGGTGGAAGATTCAGGCAGCCTAGGAAGAGATGAGCACGAGTAAAGGTAGCTCAAGATTAGGCTCCCTTGTTAGTTGGTGTAGATTGGGCCAGAAATAGACATAGACGTGTCCAGGTGGCTAGATAGGTTCCAGTTCAGGGACAGAGACCACAGGTGGATCCATAGGTCAGTACGACACAGGTGATACCTTAGGTACCCTTAGTGCCTTAGGCACCACAGGCTCCTGTAGCATCACAGGCACCTCCAGTTCCTCCTGTTACAGATGATTTAGTGCAGGATGTGAGGGGTTTATAGGCAGGGATGACTGTAGTGATAGCTAGATTGAATCAGGTTTCTACTATGCTGCAGTAGTTTTTGGTTACTCTAGCTCAGTTACCTACTAGTGCGAGCATGAGTCAGGCACCTCCTAGTGCACATGATAGAGTAGGTGACAGGGATCCAGATGGTGTAGGGGGTTCAGGCACAGGTTTAGCTGGAGATGGATCAGGTGCCCCTGCTGGGTCGTGAGATAGATTTGGATCCATGATATCTGGATATAGCATTGATGATGTATCATATGTATTTTTTATCAGGAATTTGATGTATGGACCATTGTATTGATGTACCTTTGATGTACTAATTTATGTTATAGACATTGATGATGGGCATTTATCTATGATGATCTTTGATTCCTCCTTTGATGATTTTATGAGATTTCCATTTATGCATATCTACATGTTTTTATAATGCATTTATTTCTATTGTGCTATGGATGCAATGTCTTAGAGTAGGACATAGATAAATGGATGCAAATGATGTTAATGCAATTTATCTCTATATGCTTTTATGATTTAACCATGTATGGATTATGCAATGCAATGAATGTAATATTTTAGTGCTTATGATAAATGAAATGCAACTATCTATTTGATTTTGGATGTATGCAATTTTAACTTATGAGATGCAGTTCTAAACGATGATATGGATAAATGAATGATGATTAATGTTTCTTTTTCTTATTTTTCTCTTGACATGAATATATAATGAATAATGACTAATGATGATGAATGCAAAGGAAAATCTCATTTTGAATGACTTGAAACCATTCAATTTGATGAAGTGTTGTCAACTTTTATCCCCCCTCTTGAACTTGGAAAATTGCTAGAAAGACAAGCCATTTGAGAACTAAGCTTTGGATAATACATTTAAGCTAAAATGCAACATGCAATTAATCTAACATGAAGATGTAATGCAACTAATTGTCCTTGAGGTTTGCGGAAGAAATGCAAACTGAGATACATTTTCATCATAGAGCATTGTGGAACTAGGAGTTGATACAATCTTTACTGGTGCCACTGCGACCATAAGAATATGAATATGAATTTGCCTCGTGTGGTAACCCCTTTTACAAAACCAAGTACAACCCTCACTAGTTGGATGACCAACTATGGGAGTATGAATACCAATTTAATCGGATTCAATGTTGCAAGTGGATGTTGGTATTAAGATATGGAAAATCTAAAATAGGCAAGGTATCCTTTTACGTAAACAAACAAAGGTTAACCCTCCATCCCATATGAATGTCCTCCATGGTTTTTTGATGACCATGTCCTTAGAATAATTCACACAAGTTAAAGAATCTCCCTCAAAACAATCACTCAGAAGTTTTTAAAAAAATATCACGTCTCTATCATTGCTAATCTAGTCAAAACATCATTGATTAGCTAAAAAGAACATGACTTGAAAAAGTCAATGAAAAACTCATCCAAAACTCCAAGTGTTTGTGTAATGTATCAAGATTTTCAAATAAGAATTCCAGACAATCTGATCATTTAGGGTGTGTCAATTTTTAATCTTGATAAAATAAGGCAATGAAACTCAAGGAGCATATTATGCGATCAAACTGTTTAGGGTTGAACAATGATATTCATCAAAGGTTCCAAAATGTCTCTCTTGAATCTAAAAATCACCTTCTGATGTGTGACCAAAATGTTGCACTATTGAATTCGGTTGGTACCAAAAATCTATGATGTGTGCCTCCAAGTAATAAATGCAATCAATGTGAAATGTAGGGCAACTGAACTTAGAATGCGACAAAATGCAGCTCTGAGACTTTATTAGGGAAATGCATAAATGACGGATGCAATAAAGATATGGACAAGTGAGATGAGGAACCACAATATGTACAAATGCAACTAGGAAACACCTAAGGGACAAAAGGCACCTATTTCCAGGTTTTCACCTCTTGGGATTATTGCTCTTTTTCTCTCTTCTTTTCTTTTCTTTTTTTCCTCTGAGGTGCCTATTGCTAGGTTTTCACCAAGGCACTTTTTTCTCTTTTTCAAATGTTTTTGGCTTTTTGAATTTTTTGAATTTTTTGTATTTTGAACTTTTCTCATTTTTTGGTTTTTTTGAATTTTTCCATGTACAAAGGTGATGCTTGACTCATCTGATACTCTCAACTTATACTCTTTATTCTGATACTCTTTCCTCTGAATCAGGTGTGGAACCTCTTAAGATTAATGCTATTGATAGGTTCTAGCAATTCATCACCATCACAATCGGCCAGTTTGTAGGTCCCTGTTCCAAATGAAGAAACAATGACAAAAGGACCAATCCAATTTGCTTCCCACTTTCCTTTCTTTTCTCTATCAGCATGATTTTTTGGATTTTCTCTCAATACTAGATCCCCTATTTGAAAGTTTATTGGCTTGATATGCTTGTTATATTTCTTGGAAATTCAATTTTGATACACTTTCAAATGATCATAGGCTTGAGTTTGATGTTCCTCCAACAATTCCAATTGTTGAAGACGGGAAACTCTATAATCCTCATCTGTTATTACTCCATGCAATGAGACTCTGAGGGATGGTATTTCAACTTCTAAAGGAAGAACAACTTCAGCCCCATAAACCAAAGAAAAAGGTGTAGCTCCTGTCGGGGTTTGAATACTAGTCCTATAGGCCCATAATGTTGGATTGATTTGAAGGTGCCAATCCTTTCCTAATTTTCCAACAGATCTCTTAAGGATTTTAAGGATATTCTTGTTGGTAGCTTCTGCTTGTCCATTACCTTGGGGATAGTAAATGGATGAAGAGTGATGTGTAATGTGTAATGTGTCACAAAGTTCATCAATATCTTTGTTCTTAAATTGTTTTCCATTATCTGTGATGATGGCATGAGGAATGCCATATCTGCAAATGATATGATTTAGGATAAACATGGAAATTTGTTTCCCTGTTGTAGTTGATAAAGGGACAACTTCAACCCATTTAGTAAAGTATTATGTCGCTGTGATTATATACTTATGTCAATTTGAAGAAGGTGGATCAATCACGCCAATCAAGTCAAAAATCCATTGATAGAATGGCCATGGTGTGACAAAAGGGTGTAATTCTTATGCCTGTGCATGAATCAAGTTTCCATGGTATTGACATTTCACGCAAACTTTAACATATTGACAAGCGTCTCTTTCTAAGGTTTTCCAAAAGTACCCCATACGTAAGATTTTCTTAGCTAGGTATAAACCATTTGAATGTGACCCACAAATCCCCTTGTGAACATCTTTTAAAGCTAATTTTGATTCATCTTCCTTTAGACATCTAAGGAGTGTTCCGTCAAGACCTTTATGATACAATGTGTCAGAAAGGATAGTATAATAGGCTACTTGTCTTATGAAAATTTGCTTTTGAGTGTGGGTTTGGTCTATAGGTAGGGTTTGATTTTTGAGGTAGGCATAGATGGGTCCATACCATGGAGAGTCATGTCCATGTAAAAGGGAAATAATTTGGTTATCGGGTAGGCCAAATGTTGGTTTCACCAATTCTTCCACCAAGAACTCATACTTTTCATTTTGATTGGTAAGTGAAGTAAAGATGCCAAAGTAGCCATTGCATCTGCTACTCTATTCTTGTCTCTTGGAATTTGTGCAAAAGTAATCAAAGAAAAATACTTCTTCTAGTTATCCACCAATTTCTTGTAAGGCATTAGTTTTTCATCCTTAGTATTATATTCATCATTAACTTGATTAATGACTAATTGAGAGTCCCCATAGACCTGTTGTGTGCTATAATTGTGTCACACTTCTATGGATCATTACATGCAAGGAAACTCAAGAATGAGCCCTCACAAATCGATCCATAGCTCCCTAGGCATGGAGTGCAAGGGTTTTTAAGAATGCTCTCAGCTAGAGCTATTTAGCCTATAACCTTGCTAGTAAACCATGCAATGGGAGATTCAATGAAGACAAGGGAAAGAATGCCAATATCCCCAAGAATCAAATGTATGCAATGCAAAGCAAATCTATATGACAATGCAAGTTAATCTATTGCATAAAAGGAAATCTAAGCTAAGAATGCCATGAAAATGAAACTACTATGCAAGAAATGAAATCTAACTATGAAGCAAGAAAGCCATGATGATGCAAGAATGAAGACAAGAAGATAGAGTGTTGATGAAGATCCAAGATGAATGCCAAAAATGCTCCAAATCTTCAAACCCTAGATGCAAGAATATCTCCAAAAGCTCCAAGATGACCTAGAAAACCTGTAGCATAACAATAACATAAAAATTGTGTGTGCAAATGAGGAAGAGAGCTCTTCTTTTATAGGAAATGAGAAGGAATGGACCATGGAGATTAAGAGGCAAAAGATTTAATCAACGGTGGAGCTTAAAAGAGGAGCAATCCATGTGCACAAGTATCCTCCAATGAGAAAATAGGAGTTGACTTTTGTGTCCATATGAGACAAAAAGTGCTTTTCCCCTTTTTTATAAAATAAGAATAATGCTTTATTTGTGCAACTTAGGATAAGAGGAAAAGTGGGGGATTTTTATTTATTAAAAGGGGAGGAAATATTCCTTTTAATAAATAAAGACTTAGGATAAGATGGTTAGCCCATAGAAAATAATCAAATAAATGATAGAACTAGGATTTGATCAAGAATAAACAATTTATGATTTAGCAAAAGGGGCTAATAGTCTAGGTGACCATTTTTAGGTGTATACATTTTGCCCCTCTTTGACTAATGTGTGATTGATCTGGGAACACATGTAGTCAAAGAATAGATCAGCCAAGAAGGCAAGCAGACAACCAAGAAAGCAAGCAATAGCGATTTTGACAGATGTGAGATCGATTTGGGATCACATGCAGTCAAAGAATAAAATAGCCAAGAAGGCAAGCAAGTAGCCAAGAAGGCAAGAAGATAGTGATCTGACTCCAAAGAATGAAGTGCAGAGAGATAGAAAATCCTGCATGGTCAGCCTGGTAGCAACAGTACTGAACACTTAGGAAAGAGATAGCCAATAAGATATGATATGTCTGCCCCCTCAGGATCGAAAGTGAAATCCAGGTAGAGGGAAAGTAGAAGCAAGAGCGACATGATCAAATCACTAGAAATCATAATCGAAGAAAGAGAACAGAATAACCATCAAGCAGTGAAGATATGCCCCACACATGGGATCCGGGGCACGAACCAAGCGGTCCCTCAACCTGAAAACACCATGGAGGGGAAGAATTTGAACTTGAGATTAAAAGTGAATGAAAGACTAGAAGTTTGAAAGAGATGGGGATGAAGAGGTGAAGAATGCCCCAGTGAAGATGGAAGGATCAGGCCTCAAAAGGTTAGCCAACTGCGTGAAAGAAGGAGAAAGATGATTTGGATGATCAAGGTGATCTTGGATTTCAGTTTCGATCCCGAAATGAATAGAAAATGATGTGATATGAAAGACCAGAAGTGAAAGACATGATCGGGAAGAAGAAAAAGGTGAGCGCAGTTGATTAACAAGTCCATGAAAGATGAAAAGAGAGCCCTCTCCATATGCAAGATGCAAAACTAAACTAACATGAACCTAAGAATGCAAGCTACATGCAAAGTGGTTTACTTGCAAGGTTACAAAGCCAATAGACATCTAATATTCATCATTGAGCATTATTGGTAGCGTCGCAAGATCATACAATACACACTAGCATAACTATGTGGATCTGAATATGATCTATATCAGATAGAAATGTGGAAATCTCACCTAGGCATCAAAGACATGTAGGTCAAGATGACTAGCACAGTGAGATTACCTAAGTTTAATATAGCAAGATTATACTCGCATCGAGACACAAGGAAAGTCAAGATGGCTACAAGTATGCACTTGCACAAAAATAGTCAAGGATAATATTGTGTCAATCCACAGTGTCAAGTAAGACCAGCATAAATGCTCATGATAGTTAGGATCAACAAAATATACCCACAAGCAGAAAAAGCAATAAAACATGTTCTCATACCCTCAGTCTTCTAGCTATGCATCATCGAAAACTTCTCAGGGAGAGACCACTCAGCAAAGAAATCATCATAGACAGCATGCAAAGAAATAAATTCAAACAAATCTCAACAAGTCAAGTGCGTGTGTGTAGGTCATAGAGTCAAACTTTGAGTATTGCATCTGCAAATGAGAAATATCGCATCATACTAGACTGCAGGTAGGACATCTGATAAGTGTTGAGAAACACTCGACGCAAGGGTAGTGTTGAAAAACACCATTGGGGTGGTGTTGAAAAACACCATTTGTGAGGTGCCTAAGAAACCCAGATGCACAAAGAGACCCAAGATAAGCTTAAAACAACAGATGCCCCCTAGACTAAGACAAGAGTCAATTCCAGGCTAGGAGAGGCAAAGCGAGAAGTGGAGCGAAAGAGCGCCATGCAAGACTGATAGACATAGGTGTAGAGGGTCTCAAGCAACACCTATTTCTAGGTTTTCACCACTTGATAGATTTATTTCAATTTTTTCAGGACTTTTTATAATTTTTTTTGTATTTTTGCTACCAAGGTGCCTGTTTCCAGGTTTTCACCAAGGCACTTTTTCTATTTTTTTTTGAATTTTTTGAATTTTTTTATTTTTTTGGTGAGACATCAAAGCGCCTATTGCTAGGTTTTCACTAGGATGCTCATTTTTTCAGTACTTTATATGATTTTTAGGTTTTTTTCAGCATCATATATGATTTTTTTTGTAATTTTTTCAGGATCATAAAGTATTTACAAGGAATGCCCCAAACTGAAATGGGCATTAAAGATCTGCTTCCTTTGATGTAGAGAACTGATAGGCCCCAGGCCCAAATGCTATAGTTGTGATGATAGGAGGTCTCAACCAATTCGACCAATAATAACCAGCCCTAAGCAATGTCTGAGTTAGTGGAGGATCATTAGAATGTGATCCACATATGCCATCGTGGATTTCAGCTAGTACTTTTTCTGACTCCTCTATTTCTAGACACCTAAGGAGAGTTCCATCTAGACCCTTCCTATACAAGCCACCAGAGACAAAGGCAAAGTGTAAGGGATGGTGGAAAGAACAGAGTGGAGGAGTATGAGGTGGAAGACATGAAAAGATGGTAGGATTGTAAGATTTGTGAGCAAGATAGCGTAATTCATCCACCAGGAACTTGAAGCGAGATTTATGCTTTTTCATTTGTAAGATGGATATCAAAGTAACCAAGGCATTAGCAACTCTTTTCTCAGCTTTAGGAATAGGCTGAAATATAACAGATATGAGATCATGCTTGAAGTAGTGCACCATTTTTTTGTAGAGAATCAACTTGTCATCTTTTATTTGAGAATCATTATGTTTGAGCAGATTTTTATTTTTACTTTGCTTAGGTGCGGATACCGCCACAATGTGGTTTTCGCCATCCGACCATTGCTCTTTTCTTTTGATGTGATGACTGTGATACTTGATTGTTGATTCAATCTTTTTTGTTGCTAGTTCTTTGGTGGAAGAGGTAACAGGTGTTGATGCAAGATGAAATGAAGTGACTGGTTCAATAGCATTTATGTGAAGGATGTCATCTTTGGTGACAAGAGAGGTTGAGCCTATAGGGTAGGCTCCAAAAGTAGCTAGATCTAGACCTGTCATAGAAGAACCAGTGTGGTCCACTAAGGCAATATGAGGAACAAACTCATCAAACCCCACACAAGACCCATCAACCACATCGGGATGGTTACTACAAGAATGAACCATATCAACATCCATATCATCAGTAGATATACATTTTTCTCCCCAAAGGAGTGAAGTAGAAGGAAGATCATCTCCCATTTGAGCCATAGTGTGTATTGGTGACTCATCTGTATCTGTGTCTGAATTACTGAGCATGGGAGTATTTTGGGCATCTTCTCTATAGATCCACTCGTGAACAGCTTGTTCTTCTCTTTCTTCTTCTAAAGGAATGGATGAAGGAATGAAAGTATCAAAGATCACCATAGCAGAAGTGGAAGGCTTCATTATATCAGAAGGTTTCCCATATGACCTAGGAGAAACAGGTATAGAAGCAAATGAATCTAGCGTATATTCACCCATACCAAGGCTCATCATCTTAAGTGATTTCTCAACAGCAACTAGAGACATACTAGGATCATTAGTAGGTTCATTGTGAGGAACAAAATTTTCAGTAGCAGCAAGAGCATTGATAGCAATAGTATGGTCTCCAGGAATCACAACCTCAGTGCCATTGTATGGAAATTTGACACACTGATGATAAGTGGAAGGAATAGCCTGCATGTCATGGATCCAAGGACAACCCAAAAGAATGTTATATGTGAGTGGGATGTCCAATACTTGGAAGCTAATATCTTTCATGATAGGGCCCACTCGGACAGGCAGCGTGACAAGACCTTTGGAAGATCTTTCCACTTCATCATAAGCTTTTATAGTAATCTTCTTCTTGGAATCCACAGCCAATTCTGACAAACCCAATTGTTGTATGACATTGAAAGAAACAATATTTAACCCTGCACCATTGTCTATCAGGACTCGGCGGACTCGGGTATTGTAGACTAGAACTTCAATGTGTAAAGCTAGATTATGTGGGTGAGCAATAGATATGTCATCTTCTACAGAAAAGGAGAGAGATAGCGGAGATGAAATGTGGTTGACCATAGCCTGAAATTGATCTGGATCAATGTCATTGGGAACACATGTTGTACGTAGAGCTTTATCAAGAATCTCTCTATGCGAAGGGGATAACCGAAGCAACTCAAGGATAGATATCTGTGCTGGTGTCTTTTGTAGATGTTGGACAAGATCATAGCTAGGGGTGGCTGAAGGAGCCACTTGTTTGGAAGGCAAAGCTTGCTTGGGATCTTGCGCAGTTTTAAGGACAATCTTGGCTTGCCCCCTAGTAACAGCATTCAGTGTCTCACTTCGGAAAGATGAACTACCACGTGTTTGCAAGACTAACTTTGGCTTACCATGATCGGTGTTATTATCATCTTGAGACCTCATCATTAGAACACTCTCAATGGGCTCTACCATGTTAATCACAAGCGTATTAGAAGGATACGTGTAATTGATCTTGGCATCATGATTCCTCTTATGTGTTTGAGAGGTTTCCCCCTTATCATGCTTAGGTAGAGGATCTTTGAAAGCTGTGTGATCAGAATTTTTAGTTAAGCCATCAGTGGAGATTGTGCCGTTCTCAATAAGATCCTGAATATCATCCTTAAGCCTAAAACAATTGTCTGTTGGGTGTCCCTTGTTTCTGTGATAATGGCAGTAATGATCCTCTCTCCACCAATCAGGCTTATTTATCGGATCCCAGTTACTAGGTTTATCAGGAAGCGTAAGATATCCATTGTCAACCAAAGTCTTAAGGATCACATCGTAAGGTTCTACCAACTTGGTATAGACTCGCTTTCGAAATGACTTCTTAGGCTTATCTGCATATTGAGGTTTAGGAGCACTGTGAGCGTTGGCAGCTTCTTGTTGTTTTGCTGCATAGATAGCATTGGAAAGATTGAAATCAGGCTCTTTAACTTTAGGAGCATCAACAACCCCATCATTAACAACATACTTGTTCTTATTCCAAGGTTTGTTCTTGTCTTTACCATTGCCTTTAGCATCTTTATTAATAACAATATCCCCTTTTCTTATAGCTACATCCTCAATCCGATATGCACTTTCAACCATGTCATGGAAGGAGGAGAACAGTTGCTTCCTTAGATCATAAAATAGCTCAGGCACAAGTGTGTTGACGAAAATGTCAATCTTTTCTCTTTCAGGTAGCTGACGAGGATATCGAGAATACAATGACCTCCAACGTTGTAAGTAAGTTGCAAATGGCTCACCTTGATGTTGTCTTAGATTACCAAGATCTATCACAGTGACAGGTTGTTGGATGTTGTAAGAGTACTATTGTGTGAAGCGCATAGCTAACTCATCAAAAGTCTTCAAAGGAGGTGTCAACTTTGCAAACCATTCTAAAGCTTGTCCTCTTAAGCTTCAAGGGAATAATCATAGAATATATGTGTCTTCATGAAGAAAGTCCATACTAAGAGCATAAAAGTGACGTACATGATCATGGGGATCACCATTTCCATCATACTTGTCATATTTGGGAACCTCAGTATCCCTAGGAAATGGGACCATGTATAGATTTTTATCAAAAGGAAGAGCACAAATTGATTCTACAAAAGAGACCTTTGGAGGCTCTCTTTCTAATGCCATTTGGGTAAGGCATTGATTTGTCTGACGCAGTTCTTCCTGAAGGACTTCCAATTCAGTTGGTACTCTTTGTTGGACAATTTGTCTGACATCATACCCGGGAGGAAGCTTGTATCCTCTAGAAGTCATATATTGAAAATATTGATCACCATTACGCTCTAAAAGCTTATGCATCATTCGTTGGAAATCCACATCTTGTTCACATCTCATAAGATCCTCACTAGAAATCTCATCATTAGCCTCTGCCTCATGTTGAGAGGGAGGAGGTCTAGGAGGTGAAGAAGGCATAGCAAAAGTTGGCCTTGGAGGAGATCTTGGTGGCATGTTGTTGTCATTGTTGCCATTGTTAAAAAGAGGTCTATGCTCATGATTACTAGTCTCAGGTTGCTCATGAAATGTCCCTCTATAAGCCATGCACCTAGTAGCATCCATCCTTTGTTGATTGTGTTCTTTGTCTAAGCGCGCTTGATTATCCTTACGCTCAAAGTGTTCTTGCAAGAGTTGAAACTTTTCTTGTTCAGTCAAAGTGAGTGAGACACTGTTTGTGTTTTTGGGGGTCTTGAATGTGGAAAAGAGGAAACCTCCTTTATACCATGGTGTAGCCTTAGAATTCTCAGATTGGTCAGAACTAGAACTGTTGTTGCTAATGGGTGCTTTTGAACATCTAGTTGGAGAAGGTAACTGTGTATAATTGAATGGAGGATGACTCTCCTGCTCAAATTGAGACCGAGTTGTAACCGGCATGAAAAGAGATGTTGGTTGACTAATAGAATGAGACAAAGTTTCTTAGATTTGAGATAAGAAAAGCTAATAAAGATCACTTGTCAAAGTAGAACAATAGAGAGATGGCTCGTCAAAAGTGCTCAAGCACTTACAACAATCAATTGACTAAAGCCGAGCAGCGAGCAAGAAGCTCAATAAGCAAGTAGCCAGAGAGGTAACCGTGATGCGACAAGTGATCAAGAGTAGCATTTGTTAAGCTCAAATCCAATAGTTTTAGCTCATTTGTTTCAATCTAGAACAAATCTAAGCATGTAAGTAACAAACCAGTTTCAAGTAAGAACAGAAAAGGACACTCTACAGCAAGTTAAAGTGCAAGTTTAGCAACTTTGAATTGTAACAATGACAGGACAGTAGAAATGACTCAGGATTCTTGGTTGAGGGTATGCAAGGATACTTCAATATCATATGACTCTTGACCAATGAACGTGAAAAACTCAGTTTTGAAGCGCTTGGACCAAATTTGTAGATTGAACAGTGCAATTTTTCAGTTTGACAAGTAGTAGCAGCAGATAAAAGACAGGTTTGCAAATAGTGTAGGATCAAACATGTCATAGAACACTTGAAACAAGGGCAAAAGCAACCTTGCCAAGAAAAGCACTTGTGATATCAAAATAGAGAACCTTATGAATGCTACCGTTTGTTTGAATGTTGAGAACGTTTACACGGGCATAGCACAATCGAAGACAATTCAAGCAATTACTACCTAGAAGGACAAGGCTCATTACTTAGCAACGTGGCCCACAACTTGATGCTCCCTTGCCTCACACCAAGTGGTTGCCCACAAGAGATATTGGCATTGTCATGGAAGTGCCAAAAAAAAACCAAAGGAACACATATGGTGAGTGTCTTGGGGTGATCCGGGTAAGTCCACTTGGATCAATCCTTGCACCAAGAAACTAAGCGGCTAAAATAGGGTGGCCTCTATCTAATGGTTCGTAGTAAGGGATTCTGTTCATAGCACCCCTCTTGCTCCTCATAAAGGACTAGGACCTCGCGGCCTCAAGAGTACCTTAAGCATTCTTGCTTAATGCTTTCCTCATGGTCACAATCCCACAAGTTACTCACATCAAGCGAAGATAAGTACTATGTCTACCAAGGTTTTGTGTCCTCGATAGCCTTGAGATTATAGTGAGTTGGAATCACTCACCACCAAGGAAAATGATGACAAGGTTGTCCCCACTTGGGTCGTTCCTCTTAATTGCTCAAGAGCAGGCCCGCTAAAGGATCCTAAGCTAAACAAAGAGTGGATTAATTCTTGAGGTTCAAGGTTTTTGATTCACCACAAGGGTGAAGAGCATACTCCCCTATCTCAAGAATCTCTCCCAAACACACCAAGAAAAGATTTAATTACCCCCTTGCTTTCAAAATCCCAAGATGGGTCAAGATTTCTGTTTCACCACAAGGGTGAAGAGCATAATCTCCTACCACCTCAAAATTTCTACAACAAGGTATTAAGTGCCTATGAAAGGAAACAACTAGTATATGCCGCACTTAATAAAGAAAGCAATTAAACAAGCACTTGATTTGGTTTTTATGCTTAGGGAAGCCCTGCAAAAACCATTAGTAGCCCTCTTTGACATGCGATTTTAGCAAATTTCAAGCAAGAAGCACCTACAACCACAACTTGACAAGAGAACAAGCAAACAAGATATGCAATATATATCCAATTTATGCAAACCCTAAGGTTAGATCTGAAAATAAATTGTTAGGAGTAATGATAACCAGTAAATAATCCAAATGATAACTCATATCATTCAATGAACAATGAAAAATAAGTGCATACCCATCACAATTTTTTTTTTTTTTTTTGTATTTGACCTAGTCAACAAGATCTAATTTTTACCACATGAATTCGGACCCTAAACTCAAAATGCAGAAAAGAGACCTCTGTCAAAAAATAGAGAGCTTTCCAAAAATATAAAAATTTCAGAAAAATCTCTTCATTTGTACTCTAGAGAGCTATTTTACCAAAACAGACCAGATTTTATAAATCAACCAAATGAGCTATGATATGATTTCTAAATTAAAAACATAGTGAATGGACCCCCTGTAGAATTTGAAGACCTTTCCAAAAATATAAAAATTTCTGAAAAATATGCTGATTTGCGCCAAAAATCAATTTTTTATGAAAATAAAAGAAAAAATCATAAAAGATACAAATTACCTCCAAAAATTTTGAAATTTTTTTTGGAGCTTCGTTGATATGTCACCAACCTACAAAAAAATTTTCAGACCAGAACACCAAGCCGTTTGGGAGATATGGTCAAATCTTTCAAATCTAGGGTTTTTTTCATCTCCAAACAAATCTGCAGAAGGGTTAGCTCCAAAAATAATCAAAACCAGCATGCAAGAGGTGGGTTGCCCCACGGTGGGTGCCAAAAATGTGTGCTATAATTGTGTCACACTTCTATGGATCATTACATGCAAGGAAACTCAAGAATGAGCCCTCACAAATCGATCCATAGCTCCCTAGGCATGGAGTGCAAGGGTTTTTAAGAATGCTCTCAGCTAGAGCTATTTAGCCTATAACCTTGCTAGTAAACCATGCAATGGGAGATTCAATGAAGACAAGGGAAAGAATGCCAATATCCCCAAGAATCAAATGTATGCAATGCAAAGCAAATCTATATGACAATGCAAGTTAATCTATTGCATAAAAGAAAATCTAAGCTAAGAATGCCATGAAAATGAAACTACTATGCAAGAAATGAAATCTAACTATGAAGCAAGAAAGCCATGATGATGCAAGAATGAAGACAAGAAGATAGAGTGTTGATGAAGATCCAAGATGAATGCCAACAATGCTCCAAATCTTCAAACCCTAGATGCAAGAATATCTCCAAAAGCTCCAAGATGACCTAGAAAACCTGTAGCATAACAATAACATAAAAATTGTGTGTGCAAATGAGGAAGAGAGCTCTTCTTTTATAGGAAATGAGAAGGAATGGACCATGGAGATTAAGAGGCAAAAGATTTAATCAACGGTGGAGCTTAAAAGAGGAGCAATCCATGTGCACAAGTATCCTCCAATGAGAAAATAAGAGTTGACTTTTGTGTCCATATGAGACAAAAAGTTCTTTTCCCCTTTTTATAAAATAAGAATAATGCTTTATTTGTGCAACTTAGGATAAGAGGAAAAGTGGGGGCTTTTTATTTATTAAAAGGGGAGGAAATATTCCTTTTAATAAATAAAGACTTAGGATAAGATGGTTAGCCCATAGAAAATAATCAAATAAATGATAGAACTAGGATTTGATCAAGAATAAACAATTTATGATTTAGCAAAAGGGGCTAATAGTCTAGGTGACCATTTTTAGGTGTATACACCTGTAATTTTGTGACATTCCATTCTAAGGCTGTCTTGATTCCTATGACCAAAGCTTCATACTCTGCTATGTTATTGGTGCAAGGGAACAATAACTTGTAATATTTTGGGATTGTGCAACCTTGTGGTGTAATCAAAAGAATTCCTGCTCCACTGCCATTTTGGGTATATGATCCATCAAAGTATAGAGTCCATGTCTTAGTTTTGACATTCACAATTTCAGAATCTGGGAATTCCACTTGTATAGGATGTGTAGATTCTTGAGGATATTCAGCCAATTGATCGGCTATAACTTGACCTTTGATTGATTTCCTATCAACATATTCAATGTCGGATTCACTAAGTACCATGACCCACTTCGTAATCCATCCAGTTAAAGTTGTTTTGCTAAGTAAGTATTTTAAGGGATCAATTTTAGCTATGAGTTTTACCTTATGCAATAACATATAGTGTCTTAACTTTTTAGAGACAAATATGCTAGGCAATCCCTTTCCATGAAGCTATAATTTAACTCATATTTGATCAAGGTTCTACTCAAATAGTAGATAGCTCTTTCTTTTCCTTCATCATCCTCTTGTGCCAATAAGACTCCTAACTTGATCTTTCCATTGCTGGAATGTAGAGTAATAAAGGTTTTCCTTAAATTGGTGACATTAAGATAGGTGGATTCATCAAGTATACTTTCAATAATGAAAAGGTTTTATCACACTCCTCATCCCATGTGAAGATGGTGTCTTTATGTAGTAATCTGGTGAAAGAATGACATTTTTCCGCCAATTGAGAAATGAACCTTCTTATAGATTGAAGTCTTCCTTGAAGTGACCTCATTTGAATAATATTCTTGGATTGTCCATTTCCATTATTGCTTGTACCTTTTCAGGATCTACTTCAATGCCTTTTGCTGAAACAATGTATCCTAGGAGTTTTCCAGATTGTACCCCAAAAGCACATTTCTTTGGGTTAAGTCTCACCTTGAATTTTTATATCCTTGTAAAAATCTTGTCAAGTGTGGATAGATGATCTTTTCTTTTATGCGACTTAGCTAAAATGTCATCCATAGAATCTTCCATAAAGGTGTGCATCATATCATGGAAAATGGTAGTCATGACTCTTTGATAAGTGGCTCTGGCATTTTTGAGACTGAAGGGCATTACATTCCAACAAAAGGTACCCCATGGGCATGTAAAAGTTGTCTTCTCTTGATCCTCAGGTGCTATGCAAATTTGGTTATACCCACTAAATCCATCCATAAGTGAAAGCATAGAATGACCTGCAGTGAGATCCACAATAGCATCAATGCTAGGTAAGGGAAAGTCATCTTTTGGACAAGAAAGGTTTAAATGTCTGAAATTTGTGTAGAATCTTATGGTTTTATCATGTTTGGTAATTGGTACAATATTGGAGATCCATTTGGCATATGCTGTTGCTTATAAATCCCGCCTTGAGCAATTTTTCTAATTCCGCTTTGACTAACAGGGCTATATGTGGATGCATTTTTCTCAACTTCTGCTTTATGGGCTTAACCCCTGGTTTCACATTTAAGTGATGCATTATGAAACTTGGATCTAATACAGGCATGTCAGCATATGACCATGCAAAGTTGATTTGTTTCGCTTGAAAGAATGCAATGAACTCTTCTCTCTCCAAAGGACTCAAAGATGCTACTAAGTGAATGAATTTAGGATCCCTTTATGTTCCAATGTTAACCTTTTCTGTGGGTTCAATAAGTATAGGTGATCTTTCATCTTCGTGAGCTAGTAAGGTGTCCAACCTCTCTCCCTTAGGTGCCACAGTTGGGTTTTTACCTTCGGAAACATCCTTTATTTTTACTTTTTTTGGGTCTACCATTGCCACATGGTGGTTTTCACCACTAGACCTTCTCATTTTTTGGGGGTATATTTTCTCTTCATTTTTTGGATTAAGAGGTTGAAAACCTGCCCCTGTCATCATGTCCAAAGTGAATTCATTGGTGGAAGAATTGGGTTCGACTGCATTGAGGTATAAGGCCATTGTATTGTCATTTGGGAAGTAGAGTAAGTCATTCGACTCAGACAGATCCCAATCGATAAGTTCAGGATGCATTAAGGACAAAGATTCATTGAATGGGATTTCATTTGAAGGAGTTAAGGACATTACTTCATTGGATGTTTCATACATTGTGTCATCATGGTCTATGACATGTGCCTCTTCAAGATGGTCCATGGAAGCTAGAAGGATCAAAATCCTCTTCATCAGAGTCCTCTAAGATTTCTATGGGAAAGAAAGCATGTAGATTAAACACTAGGTTAGAATCTCCCACCCATGAAGGTACCCAAGGTTCACCTACCCATTGAGTGAAAAGAGGTGCTTGTTCTATGTTGACTTGTTGAGGTTCACTTGATGTTTGAGTTGAATTCAAACCTTGAGCCATATGTTCTTGATTCACAACTTTAGGAGGAATTACATAAGTGTGAATGGTATCAACCTCTATGTCATGACAAGATTCTTCAGACAAGGAATCCCACTCATAATCCCCAGAATCACCTTCACTTTTAGAACCTACCATATGAATATGTGCATGAAAATCATGCATGGGACTCAAAATTTCTCCTTTACGTTGAAAGCCTATGCCTGCTTTCTCTTCTTTGGCTCTCCAAACTGGTTCAATAGGTTCTAACAATCCTCTATGTCAAACTCCTAAGGGTCCTCTTCCCTTATACCCCATTTTATTCATGATATCAAATCCTTTTCCATATTGATCAGTTTGGATATTGATATGTTGCACCCTTTCATTGGAATTAGCTAAATTATCATCCTCTTTATAGAGCCATTGTAATACCTCATTATCTTCTTTGTCTATTTCTTGTTTGTCACATTCTCTCACAAAATAGGAATTGTATTTATGAGGTTGATGATCTTTGGATGGTTTCCCATGTGTCCTTGGAGATGTAGGTAAATCAAAGAGGGAAACAAAATATTCCCCTACTCCTTTTGAGTTAATTTTACATTGTTTCTCAAATTGATGCATTAGGTCACTCATCTTTTCATAGTGATCTTTCTTATTTTGTTCTCTTTCTTCCTTAGTGGGTTTAGAAATTTCCAATCTTAAGGTTGAAGTCTGAACTAAAGTTTCCTTCAAATTTGAACCCTCGTAACTCATCTGTTCTTTTCCCTTAGTCGATGTAGTTGAGTTAGTTTGAATAGGGTTAGGAGTAGATGTGACATTTGATGTTGGTTCTGACTTTTTCTCTTTGGCCTCTTCCATTGTAATATCAGAGATAACTCTTTCCCTATTATGAGGAATATACAATTCATGACTTGGCTTTAAAGCATTGCAATATTGGAACGGGTTTGAATCTCCTCCAATTGTAATCTCCTCCCCTAGGTATGGAAATTTTATGCATTGGTGATATGTAGAAGGTACCGCTTGCATGTCAAGGACCTAACATATGGTGTCCTTTTTGATAGGTCCCACTTGAATTGGTAGAATGATCATACCTTTTGAAGATCTATCCTCTTCATCATAAGCCTTAATAGTGATTTGCTTCTTTGGATCAATCGAAGACTCAGATAACCCTAATGACTTGACAAGGTTTAAAGTGCAAATATTTAGACCACCTCCATCATCTATGAGAACTCTCTTAACCCTATGTCTTTGGATCAATACCGCTATATGCAAGGGTAAGTTTTGAGGATGTGTGATAGACATGTCATCTTGTTCTGAAAAGGAAAGACAATGAGGGGCTATGAGGTGCCCTACCATGTTCTAAAATTTGTCTTCTTCCAATTTTATAGGTACCATGGTCTCACACAAGGCTTTTTCCAGAATCTCCTTGTGATTGGGAGATAATTTTAACAACTCCAAAATTGATATTTGGGCTGGAGTCTTTTGTAATTGGTCCACCAAACTATAAGGCTTCATGATGGGTGGTGTTTGTTTAGCCAAAATAGTTGGTGTCTTAGGGCTAGTAGTAATAGGAGTACCTCCTTGTAAGGTAATCCTTGAGGCTTGCCCCCTTGTGATGGCATTAGTGGACCCTCAAATAGGTTGGTCTTTAACCACAACAATGTTGATGGTATTGTCATAAGTATGAGCAAAGTTATCATTATGACTGCCTTTTGCATTATTCACATTGTTTCCTCCATTGTTGGAATTAGAAGATTCTCCCTTTTCATGCTTATAAAAAGGAGTTTTAAAGGCTGTGTGATCTTCATTAGTTTGAGGACTGTCCACCTTTATCACACCATTGTCTATGAGATCTTGTACCACATGTTTGAGACGTAGGCAATCATTGGTCTCATGTCCCCTATTTTGATGATAGCCATAATGGTTGTTCTCATTCCACTAGTTTGGTTTGATGTGAGGTTCATATGGTTGAGCCTTTGGTAGATCGATGAGTTTATTTGCAATAAGTGTCCTTAATGCATTTTCCAATGGTTCACCCAAAGTAGTGAATGTCCTTTTGGGTGTAGGTGCAAAGAAAGGTTTAGGCTTAGGGGCCCCTTGATTATTCCCAAAGTTCTTATTAGTGTTGTTGTTGAAGGGCACTTTGGGTGCTTGATTCACATTATTGGCTTGAGCTGAGTTTTGAGTTAGATTGAAAGGGATAGCCTTTAAATTATTAGCCTCCACTACTCCATCATTAACCACTCCTTTATTTTTGTTATTCTTTGTCCAAAATCAACTGTTGTTGTTGTTGGAATTCCAATTTTGATTGGTGTTGGAGGTATTATTGTTGTTGTTATTCTTGTTGTCTTTGTAGAGTTTGATTTCTCCACTTTTTACCAATACCTCTTCTGTTGTCACCCCATTCTTAATTAAGTCTTGGAATGATCTAGGACATTGTAGCCTTAATTGATAGTTCATTTCATGATTCAAGCTATTCACAAAATATCTATCTTTTTCTTTTCAGGTACGCTTCGAGGGTATCTAGCAAATATCGCTCTCCATCATTGTAGGAAAAGTAGGAATCCCTCTCCTTCTCTTTGTTTGGTGTTGCATAGATCGAGCATTGTAACCTCGTGTTTGATGTTATAAGAATAGTGAGTTACAAATTTAGAGGCCAATTCCTCAAAGGTTCTAATGTCGGAGGGTAATTTTGAAAACCACTCCATTGCCATACCTCCCAAACTTCTAGGGAATAACCTCATAAGCTAAGTTGTGTCATGCATGAACTCTAGACTTAGGGCACAAAATTCCCTTAAGTGATCTTGAGGATCAGATGTTCCTTCATATTTATCATATTTTGGATAAATAGATTTTTTTGGAAATGGTATCATGATTAAAGACTTGTCAAATGGAAATGGACACAAGGCTTCAATAGAAAAAGGTTTAGGAGCCCCACTTTGTTTTATCATGTCCAATTGTATCTGGAAAATCTAGAATTGTTTGTTCATGATATCAATGGGGTTAGCCTCAGCTTCTTCTTGTTGGAGCTTAGTGACATCATAATCGTGTGGAAGTTTGAGACCCATTTGTGCTAGGTCTAGAAATCACTTCTCTTTGTCTTCTTCCAACACCTTTTCCATGAGTTTCCTAAAGAAAGGGCTTTGCATAGCCTCATTAACCTTTTCATCAATTAACTCCTCATCATTAGGGTCTATATTGCCCCCATTGTTGGTATTGTTCATTCCTTGATTGTTAGGATCCATGTTTGTTCCTGCGTTGGTATTGTTGTTGGATCCTTTGTTGTTAGGATCAACATTTCCTTGTTTGTTCATATCTGTGTTCACATGATTAATCTGATCAAGATCTATATGGCCAAATGGAAAAGACATCCTCGGTTCTGCTTCTTTGATGGGTTCGTGTAAGGGTTTTGTAGAAAAAGGATCACTCGGGAAGGGACACTCTTGTCCTAGATAAGATTCGTCTAGTTGTAGGGTAGTCTTGATGTAATGGGATCGAGTAAACCTGGCATTAACATATGTCAGATAAATATCTTAGGTTTCAAACTCTCTTAAATGACCAATCCGTGAATAAATTTGCAAAATTCCCAATAATGACAGATTTTGATCAAGTTAGGTATCCACAGTGATAGAACGTCCAAAAGGGTATCCAAAAATTAAACTTTCTTGTTTTCAATCCTTCAGCAGATACCCACTGTTTGCCCTTTTAAAATTCTAGATAGCTCTTACCTGTGTGTAGGCGGCCTTTAAATGTTAACACACAGTCACTGGAAAACCTTTATGTGGTGCTCTATAGTTGGCAAGCGGCATTTGTCTGTTGATAGGCGGTTTTGAAATATTTGTACGCGGTAATTTTTAGTAGCACACGCGGTTGTTTAATGATTTTAAGAAGCATTTTAAGATTGACAAGTGACCCAATTTCATTTGTAAGCGGCTCTAAAATGATGATACGTGGCGCTTTGCTGATCAAAGTTGATTTTAACAATTTTATTGGTATTTTTTGGGTTTAAAAGTTTAAAGTCTTTGATTAGATTTATCAAAAAAGATTCTTGCATGAAAACAAAGTACAAGCTCAACACACACATCAAAATTGTACCATATTCCTAAAACCACACTAAAACTGTATGTTCTCGGATGTTTTAACAGGTTTGCACAAGAATTTCTTCCAAGCAATCTACCTTAGCGTCAACAAATTTGGCTTTTAATCATGGCTCTACAAAGGTAGGTCTACTACTTTATTAGGTCTCAAACTATTCCACTCTAAATCTTGACAAGATTCTTTACCCCTTTGAGGGCTTCCCACATGCACAAAAGTATGATTTTGCACAATCCCGAAGGACTACTAGAGGAAGTGAGGATGGCTTGCACAAGTTTTAGTCACTTTCTGATTAAGGTAAAGTGCATTTATTTATAGTGGGTCAGACGATATTGCGGTAACAGCAAATATCTCCCACTTTGGGTTGTTCCCTCTCACCTTCCTCTTAAGGAAAATCTTGGGAGGCAGGCCCTTTAACTAGCATGAACATGGAAAGCAAAAACCAAACTCAGTCCAACAAGCTTGGGAATCTGATTCACTCAAAGAGTGAAGAGCATATCCCTATTGCCTTTCTTTGTTCCAAACACCTCAAACAGATTTATTCATTTTCAACCTCTTGACAAGGAGGTTCTTAAAAAAATATGATATGTGTGGTTCAATTAATCCTTCCTTTCTTTTTACCACCCAAACTTGACACTTTTGGCTTTTTGATCAACTTTGAAAAGTTGAGAGCATATACCTAATGTCTTGTTTGAATAGAAAATACTAAGGCGTCTAGATTTATGCTAGATTTAAATGAATTGCCACAAGTTAAGTAATGCAAGCTTGATTAGATAAATACCTGATTTTTCGAAGCTAGCAAGGCTAGGCACATTTTTGAGTGTTTTTGGCTTATTTCACTCACCTAGTGGTGATCGTTCCCACTCCGGCTCCTCCAACAAGTTAGTCAACACGAAGTGAGGCAAAGTGAAGAAAACTTGGAAAAACCCAAATGATAAATTACCTCCTAAAAGCTCTTTTAATGAAATATTTATCAATTAAAGCTTTAAAGAAGTAGGCATAAAAATCAATTAAAGAGTAGGAAATTTTCGTTTGTAAGCAAAAAACACCTTAATGTAGTGATCATACAAGTGTTCTTCCTCAAATAAACTCTCTAACAAATTTGTTGTATGTATTTCTTTATCATTCTTGGTTTTGATTCTTACCTCTTTGCTAGGCTTTGAGATCCGCTTCTCTGGTTTCTGCACCTTTGGGTGATTTTTTATCTGCAGGACAGGAAAACACAGAGAGTTACAACAGTGACCAAATTAATCAAAATCTGATTTAAAGAAAAAGTAATTACGCGACATTTAATAGCTAAAGAGTGGCTTTCAAATGTTCTTAAGTGTAAATGAAAACTTTCTATGCGACTTTTAAATCTTAACAAGCAGCTCTTAAGATATTACAGGTGGCTAATTAAAATGAGCAGGCGGTACATAAAGTGTAAAAGGCGGCCAGAGATTGCTTGTAAGCGGCTGTTGAAAAATCTTAGGTGGCACACTTTATCTAGTAGGCGACATGCTTTATCTAGCAGGCGGCCCACTTTATCTAGAACGTGGCTACAAAATGAAAGACGGAGACAAATCAGGCTCCGTAGGTGGCATTTTATTGTTCATAGGCGGCTCTTAACATCGCATAAGCAGCTCTTCTCCTATTTTCTACAAAATAACACCAAGAACAAAACAAAACACACAAAATATTATGATAGAAATATTAGCAAAGAGGCTTAGAGCCCCACGGTGGGCGCCATTTGTGTGTGTAAAATTACACCTTCATGAAATTAAGATTAAGAACAACAATTCTATGGAAATACAATACAAATTAATCTAAGAATTGAAGCTAAAAATCTATATCATCTCATGGTTCTCTATCCAAGCTTTGTTAAGAGAGCTCTTAGGCTTAATCTCTCCCAAGGACAATCCTAGAATGAGAAATGAATGATAAACAAAATGCTCAAATCTAGATTAAGATGCTCAAAATGCTCCAAGATATGTTAGAAATAACAAATGCTCCTAAACATGATATACTAAATGTTATGCAAATGCTGAAATACTCTCAAAAGCTCTCAAGTGATCTCAAATGCTCTTCGTATGCCTATAACAAGGATGCTTTTGCTCTTGAAATTCTTGGATCCTAAACACAAAGGAAATGGCTTGTATTTATAGCATTTTCCCAAGGGTAGGGGGTAGAGTGAGTTGATCATGATCAAAGTTTGGTTAAATCAAAAGCTTTGAGGTGTTCTCAAATGGAGGGAAAGTTGGTTGGTTGTCTCAAAGATATTAGGAATTAAATAACTCAATCATTTAATTAATTTAGCCATGGAAGGGTGATTGGGTTGGATTTGATCTTTTTGATTTGAACTATACAATTGAAAAATCAATTGCATAATTTGATTAATCCCTTTAGGCTTGAATTTAATTATTTGATTTCATGATTATTTGATCTTTTAATTTGATTTGATAAATGTCCATTTGATTTGATCCATTTGTTTTGCATTGAGATGACATTTTAAAGCATTTAGCTGAGATTTGCAATTTTGAATGCTTGAGATACACTTGGTCAATTTTAGGTGTCTACACATAGACTATATTTTGTGTGTGTGATTATGCAGAAGATGGGTGAGTACAAAGAAAGAGTGGTGGCATTGGTGATGTTGGTATATTTGGGAAGCAATGTAGGCCTTAGAATGGTGATGGTGAAGTCAGATCCAACATCATGCTACAACTTACCACCTCTCTCACTACACACCACCTCACTTCCCCTCACCACCACCACCATTCCCATGTTCTACCCTCAATTCCATTCATATCCATATGCATATTCTTCCATCCCTTCCACCACCATTCCCATGGTCCATCCTTAATTCTACCCATACGCTTTTTCATCCATCCTTGCCACTACCATCCCCACGCTCCATACTCATCACTATCCTTACACTTATGTCACAAGTAACTAGGTTTCTGCAACCACACAATATGCTAAATAAGTGAGACAATCACACTCCACCTTTTCTACTTCATCTTGGCTTTTGTACCTTACGTGTGAAGACTCTTGAATTCTAATGCTAATTATATGTGCCTATTCACACTCCATGTGTACTGATTGCTTGAAATCTTCTTGATAAATATGCAACTTTACATTGTTTTAATTTATTATTATTATGCAAAGACAGACTCTCAAAAATATTAATTAATCATGGAAAAGTTAAATAATAATATAAAGAAGTTTGAGAGGAAAATCATTCAACTCTCAAATTAACCATAGCTATAACAAAAACAAGGCTTAAATGAGAATGTCAAATGGGCATTGCCTAGAAACTACCAAATAGAAAGCAAATAAAAAGATAGACGCTCAAGCGACCAAATATGTGGCAAGGAAGACAGAAAGATATCTTAAACTTTTCAATTAAAGTTTCTCAAAATTATAATTAATTCTTAAATCAAGAAAAATATCATAATACTTATCTAAAGAAAATTAAGATATATCAATTTAGAGTTATTTTATTTATTTAAAATTTATTTTACTTTAGTTTATAATTTTTACTTAAGTAATTGCATGTAGAGATAAATACTACTTAGTGTTTACTTTAGAAATCTTAAATATTATTTTTTTCCTCATCTAAATGAATGTCATATTTAAAATACAAGGTGAGAGTTTTTGTCAACTTAGTCATATTATTACACTTCACCCTGTATTATTATTGTTAAATAGATATCAATATTAATTGAAGTTATTTATTTGGCTATTTTAATATACCTAATAAAAATGTATCATCAATAATATATTTTAAGAAAATCAGTAAATACTAAGAAAAATTGAACTTGAAATGATTAAAGCTTGCATATAGATGAACATCTATAAGAAAGCTATCTTCCTCATAAGAAAGCAACATTGAACTCCATGAAGTACTAAGATACTTAAGAAACCTTCTCTGTATGATGGAAAACAATGTGGAGATAAAAATGACAACTAATAAAAGAATCCCTAATTAACTTAAATTATTATTTTCAACATACTTAGAGTATTACACCAACAATTATAGTTTTCTCCTAAGACAAGCACTAGTAGTTGATTACAACAATTTGATTTTTTTTGGTTGAGGACTTGTTCATGGTTAAGCTCACGGATTTTACTCCAATGGGTTTGTGTGGTCTAGAAGTGCATGTACTCAAGCTTAATAAAACCATGCATTGTAATAATACTGGTTTGGTCGCTCCTTTGGTGAGGTTTCCTCCATTAATGGTAGAGAATTTTTTAATTTATATTCATGCAATTATCAGCTCCTTTTCACCTCCTTGTCTCATACAGGCCTAAATTTTGAAAAACATGTGGTATTGCAGAGTAAAAGTGCTCAAGGAAATTAGGTTTGAGCTAGTTTGGGATTGCACATTCTGTTACTTTAAAGTGTTGGGTGATTTTTAAGCAGGTTTGTTACTTACCATCTTTCTGCAAGACTCTTTAAAATATGTTTGTATTTAATATATATTATCAAGTGACTTATGTCACTACTATTTAAAAAATAATAATTAATACTATAGATTTTTGAAATTTTATTTGATCAAATTTGAATATGAAAATTGATCCATGTCATGCATATCTTATCCAAAATGGTGAACGATAAACTGATTTAGAAAATCCTAAAAATTATTGATGAAACATATTAGAATGTGAACCAAATTTATACACCTATAAGTTATTTTAAGTTAATTATTACATCTAAGAAACCCTTAACAACGTGGGATAACAATGTAATAGAAAAAGCTTGGGTTGTTTACTTCTCATCGTTATGGTTATCAGAATTAAAAGCTACAAAACTAAAAAAGAAAGATATAATGCTTAAAAATTATGATAAGTAATACACAAAATATAGTTAAATTTTTCAAAATTAAATAGGAAAAATATAAAACTGATAAATGATAGACAAGTGATAAATAAAAGTAAATGTAAATTAAAATAATATATATATAGAAGAAAAATGACAAAAATAAATAAATGAAAAGGGTTAAAAAGAAAAACAATATTAATAGAGTAAAGAAGGAAATAGAGCACAAGCAAAAAGCCAAAGGTTAGAGGGGAGAGAAACAAGGATCCCTCTAGCACACTAGGTCACGAAGAACAAAGGTAGGAGAAAGACTATCGTGAACATCCAAGATGTTAACATTCTTTTTAACGAGGAATGTCAAGGATCGGTGAAGGAAAGGATACTATAAGAATCAAGGAAAAGGAAATGTAGAATTTTAGTCTTTAGTGTTAGAATATTGAAGGTAGATATATACATATCGTGCACCATTATTCTAATTATTTTTTTTACCATTGATAATTACAAAATGATATTGACCAAGAATTGTATTAAAATAAAATAGTTGAACTATCCAAACTGTAATGTATATCTTTTGGACTTTATTCTTATAAATATATTAATTTTCAAATGTAGATATACTAAAATAATATTCTCAAAAAAATATATTATATTAGGGATTGAACTCCATCTTTTGACCCAACAAATAAATTGATTAAGGATTCCCCTTAAGAGGTCTAGATGTGTGAATTTCTTAGAAAAATTATGGTGAAAAGATACTTTTAGGAAATATAAAGATTCATTACAATAAAATTCAAAAAATCATATTTATTAAAGGAGTTTAATTAGCTCCCTATGCTCAAATTTATGTAGAAGTGGGTTAGAGTAAATTTATTAAAATGAAAATCAAGCTAGTATAATTGTTTGGGGAACGATATCAAGAATTAAACTATGAATGACTTCCAATGAAGTGTTTAAATGTTAGAAGGTTGAACTTTTTTAGTAGTTAAACACATAATTGAGAAGGATGTATGATAAATATATCTCATGAATATAGATGATGGTATGGAGGTGTTGCTGTCTTATTTAGAAAGGACTAGAGATACTCCCCTTTCCTTGGTAAGGATTAAAATTTGAGTGTCCACTCTTTTATTGGTGGAGTAAAAACCTAAAATGAATATGTGAGAGCCTAAGAATTAATAAAACCCCTTTTAGGAAAGTGGTTGGGTAAGGAATTACAAAATAATCCTATCAATAATTATGAAGATCAACAAAAGATACGTATTATGAAAAAGAGACAAATTCAAATTAGAACTAAACAGTTAGAAGAGGTAAGAGGAATGAAGGGGAAAATAGTTACATGGTAAATTTACAAATGTATTGGAAAAATAAAGTGAGGTTGAATTTTAGGTTACTAGAGGATTTGAGAATGGAATCTAAAATTTCATCCAAACAATTGTCAAGAATGAGGTGGGTATGTACTATCATTGAAAAAATATTAAGATAATCATTTTGAACATTTGAGGGCTAAACATTTGGGGAAAAAAATATTTTCTTATATTTTTAATTTATATGGAATCTCTAAACAATAATCTTTATCAATAGATGAAGGTTTTAGCAGACAATTTCATTGGAGAGATGTTGAATAAGTTTGAAAAATATCTGGAGGAGTTATGGTAGATGCTATAATAGGGATGCTTCGGGAATGAAAATTTAATGGGATGACACCAAATTGAATGGTGGGTTGGTTTATAATTTATAGAATACATAAATTTATTAATCATGGATCTATATGGAAACAATCATATTGTTTCCAAAATTTGAATTCGCAAATTTTCTTGTCTCAGAAGAAATCAAGGCAATAAGAAATATTTTAATGAAGAAAAGTAGATTTTGGGTGAAATGGATCTATTCTAAGTTTAGAGAAAAAATTGGGGCACCAAATCATATTTGGTTATTCACTCAAAGAAATGAATCGAGAAACAAAGACACTAGATCAAGAAATCTATATAGATTTGTAGCTAGATCCAAATTATATTTGGAGCACTTAAGATTGGATTCGTATGTTTCACTAGTATACATGGTTCTAGATTACTAGTATATTTTGAAAATATAATTTTGTGCCCCTAATTTTTCTCTAATATTTTGGAAGACTCACTAATATTCCAAGTTTAGATAAAAAGTGGGGTCACACAAAGTATTATTTGGAAATATTTTGGATTGCATGATTATATATTCATTAGTAAAGCTAATGATGTTTGAATGGATAGAGTTTGAATTGTATCTTACAAACTAGCGGAGGTTCAAGATAAAAGTTTTTCAAATATTATGATAATAGAAACAATATTATTAAATTTTAGAAGAGAACTCAAAATGGAATAAGGCATATATCATCAATATTTTTGCTAAAAAAATCAGGTGGAGCTTAGGTTTTGGAAGGTTGAGCAATCAACAACCCAAGAGTGGCCCACAATAGAACATAAAGCCAAATAACAATAAAATCTCAAATGAACATTATAATTTTTTTTAAAAAAAATGCAAGAAATATTTTTGTGACAAAAAGAAAGAGTCAAATGGCTACATGAAGGAGATCACAATATGTGGTTATTTCAATTGACTAATAATATTAAGAAAAAAAAAAATCAAATTATCCATATTAAACTACTCTTTATCTCATTGGTACGTAATATGGAAGCCATATGAAAAGAGGTGTTAAATTTCTTTGAATATATGAATGCCATGTCTCTAAAAGTAAAAGAGTTATTTCTTTAGTTTTGGTTATTTATAATTGAGCTTGGAGCTATGGGAAAACTTAAGGGGATCCTTCCACAATGTATAGAAGCAAAAACTAATAGAGCTTTAGATTGTTGTTTTCATCATTGTGGCCTAAATTACTTGATTTGACTATGTAACTTTTTGACATCAACATTTTTAAACTTGAGGGAATTTTAGAGGCATCACACATCTTGAGTTTTATTCTCCCATTTTCCTTTGAGGAATAGGAATATAAGTTGCATACTTTTGTGGCTCTATTTCTTCCTAAGGAGAGGAATTGTTCAACAAGATAAGATCATCTTCAGAATTATTTTTGAGTGTCAAACATTATTTTAGGAGTTACTTTATTAAGGGAAGACTGCATTATTTCTCTCCTTCATCTTTCATATATGAAAAGTAATTTTTCCTCACATGGATTTTTTTACTTCTCATATTTCTTCCTTCTTTAGGAGGTAGCTTTTTCCCACTAGTTTTTCCCCTCTTCTTTATGTGGTTCGTGCTACCCAAAATTTCCCATTACATGTGAATTATGGCTACAAGTGGAGGAAAATGTGGCTCCCACAAGGGTAGATCCCAGATTGTAGGATTCTACAATGGTTTCTAGGCCTTGATCTTGATCTCTGCATTTTTCTAGCTCTCTGGTTTATTTTTCTTGTCCATGGAAAAGACCCAAGTGTAAAACCCTAAGCATTTGATGGTAAAGCCCTAATTCTCTGCACTGTGATCTATTTCCTCATTACCTTGTTCAGTGACCTAAGTTTCCTTTTAGTCATGTGCGCATTTAATCCTCTTTGTTTATCTCTAATTCACAGAAAGGAAAAGGAATATTCTAGTTTACTTCGCGACTTCACATTTTTCCTTAGTCACGTTATCTCGTAAAGGAAAGGGAATGTGTTGTTTTGGTCTAGAGACTTCACGCGAGCCATCGATGCAAAGGATGATCTTGTGGTGGTTGTTGAATCTCATTATAAACTTAGAGTCAACTAAATGTTTTAGTGACTCAACAATTCAAGAGTTTTGGTTAATCAAGGTTAAGATGGAGTCAAAGCTAGGGTGATCGAGATCCAACTTGCAAGAGATTACACGTGGATGAGGTGGTCATAAGAAAATAATAGAGTTGAATTCGTGGATGAGGTGGTCATAAGAAAATAATAGAGTGACACATGGAAATGGATGGGCCCATGAATTATGTGGTTAGTTTCTAAGTCTCCAAAGAAAGTCAAAAGGTCAACAAAGTTTATGAGATTTTGCATAGAACGTCGATGCAAAGATAATATCGTGGTGGTCACTGAGTCTCATAAGGAAACCATGGGTAAGCAGAATGATAGGAGATTGTGAGACTTCTCAGTCGCCAAGTCTCTAAAAAAAACCATCGTCAAGGAAATTAAGTAAAGACAAGTTCAGAGTTCTTGATGATTTGATCAATGTCATTGATCATGTTTTGATCTCGTGGTGGTCACTTAGTCTCATAAGGAAGATGAATATGCTTCTGTGGTTTTGAGATTAAGCGCGATCATAGATCTTAGATTTGATCACCCTAGCTTTGATGAGAAAAATTGGCAGTCTTAGGGTTTATGAATTTTTGTGCAAATCTATTGTAACCCTAATTTCGAAGAATCAGATTGACTCCTGAGCCTGTGTGCTAGAGGAGCATTTATATAAGTTTTTTGAGAGCTTTTAGAACTTAGAGTTTTTCAACTGGTGTAAGATTTTCTGTGGCATTTTCTCTGCCCTCAATTTTTTACCTTGTTGTAATCTTTCATTGAATTCCAGATTCTGTATGAGCTTTCTGTGGCATTTTCTCTGCCCTCAAGTTCTTCCTTGTCTATATTTCTCTTACTGAAGTATAATATAGTGACTTTATTTAGATAAATTTCAGAGTTCCCGAGCCTTCCTTTATTTCATCATCTTTGTGTACTACTGTGTATCGTTTGATTTAAATAATATTTTGGATTTTGTTCATCCCTAGTTATTTTGTCTCATTCCTATGTCTATTTGCTGGAGTGAATGTTTGTTTGTAGGTCACAGTCTATGTCTACTCCCTTAGGAAATCTATATTTTGTGAAATGTTCCCTTTCCTTGAATAGCCTCTTTCTATTTTCAGACCTCTCTGTGAAATATTTATGCAAGCCTATTCAGAAAGATTATGTTCTATTAGATTTGAGAGTCTTCATGCTAGTTTGGTCATTGAATTATGGTTCATGTTACCTTCGGTGTATCACCTAGTAGGATAATTTACTTTTCATTCATTTCCTTTCAAGCATTCCTTCTATCCCTTTTTCTCCCAAGTTTACTTTCGTGTTCAAGAACAGATTAGTTGATTATCCAAGAAGAATCAGCCTAGAACCCGAAGGCTTCACTTCAAGTTAGCAAAGGTCCCACAACCTATAAGTGATTCCCATGTTATACTAGATTATCAAGACTACGAGAGCTTGAATAGGGTGCCAAATTTAGTGTATAACAATTCCATGTATTTGGGTATTGTTAAGGCCTTGAAATATCACCCGAACTCAGGCATTAGGGTATACTAATATCTCATGGTAACAATGGAAACCTTCTTGAGTTGTGGGTGGACTCTGATTAAGAAAGAATCTTTGGATTCTAGGCTGGTTCCTATTGGATTTGGATGATCACCTATGACTGATTTCTAATTGGGAAAAGGGGAAAAGATGACTAGAACTGAATACATAAACTAAAAGATAATACACCAAAACTTGATTCAGACTTATCAACATTTCAAGCTAGCATCCACAAAACACACATTACTGAGATTTGTAGTGACATTCACTATTCAATGTATAGGCTGACCTAAAACTCATTATTAGGGCTTGTACCACAAATAATGACAATTTTGCCAACAAACATACAGATTCTGCAAAAGTTTATACTTGATAATCTAGAATAGGAATTGAATCAATTCTCTAATCTATGGTGGAAAATAGATTACACTTAAATTGCAACATTTTTGAAAAGGATTGATAACAGAATCTCAGAAACAATATGCGAATAATGGGGACTAGCTTTATTATCTTCAAAATCTACAAAATGGTTACATAAGAAAGTACAAGTTATGCCAAGGAATATGTGCATTCACTTGAACACAATCTGCATAAAACATGAATTGATGACTACAAAATGCATGAAAGAGGTATAAAGGAAGAAATATGCTCACTAGGCCACCTTCTCCCTAAATTTTGAACCCCTAAAACTGAGAAGGAAGCTCAAATATATACCCCTCAAGGCTAATTTCAAAAAACTAATCCCCTCCCAAAACCCCTTCAAATCAACTAGAAACCCTAATTCTAAGGCATAATTCATGCCTCAATTCTAGCCCCTAATGTTGGCATTTTTGAACTACATCTTTTCAAATACATTACCAACACACCAAACCATATCAAAACCTAACAACTCAACCCACCATATAAAAAACCCTAACCCCACTTCACATATAACTCTAACCCCATCACATATAACCCAAACATATGCTAAACACCGACACCATCACCCTAGGTCAACATGACCAATACCTAACAATCACAACCTTTTGAAATATCTACTTCATGGCATAGGCTAGGTGATGTTGGCGTGGCACTTAGAAGTGAACATCTCGAGGCTCCTCCCGTCAAAAATACTAGAGTCTTTAATCTAATAACTCCTTCATGTACTCGATGGACCCAGAAATTCATTGTATTTGCATTTGTCTTGGTTTTGGGTTTTTTGGTCTCTTGCATTTGGTAGAGGCATAAGGGTTTTGAAACCCCAACTGTGGCGCCAGCTTGCTGTGGATATGGCATTCATTACTGTTACTCTATTACTCCTTTGTGCTCAAGTTATCAAAACTGGAACTCACCATTATTACTTGGGAGTTGGGTTGTTATCTTGGAGTTCTATTCTATGATCTCGAGCTAGCATATGGTTGTATATCTATCACTTTACCCTTGAAAATGACTATCATTTGAGCATGGAGCTTAGGCTGTTTAATCTGGAGTTGATTCTGTAACCAAAAGAGCTCGGGCTCTTGACTTGGAGTTACCTACTGTTTATGCATAAGCTCAAGCAGTGTTTGGCACTGGAGTTAACTGTTTAAAACAAAGAGCTCAAGCTCTCCTCTACGTTGCGGGATCTCTTTTCAAAGTGGAGTTTCACACCATAATATATGGCGCTGTCCATGCACATGCTTAAGAAGCTTGGGCTCCGTCACATCTCGGCTTGTAACCTAGAGTTAAGTTACTCTCTGCTTCTGGCTTTGCATTTACTCTCTGTCTTCATTGATCTTGCTGCTGTATTTGCATGTTTTAAAAGTCTTCAGTTTGCGGGCTTTCAACTTGTTGACTTCTCCATGTTTATTGCAATGATCTCTGGGGTTTTTATGATCTTTTTGTTATTATCTTTTCTCAACTCGAGCCTTTGTTTGAACACCCACATAAGCTTATGTTGCTGGCTTGAATAGTGTGAGCCCATGAATACTTAGAAATAATTATATCTATTACTGTTACCATTATATTGTCTTCATTCTATCCACCATTATTTTCTTCACGCCGCCTCCTTGGGGTTTCTTTGTAGTATTCATGTTTAAATTAATACTGCTGCTGAGACAGAGAGCTCAAACTTATTGATGTATTACCGCCTTTTTAACCAAGAGTTCAACTCAAGCCTCTTTGTTGGCTCCTCCACTGGATGTCTGTCATTTTTGTTTTCATGTTGTCTTCTGTTTATGGTAGACTCCGTTGACCATATATCTTGCACATTACTTCTCTTTAACTATCGAGACTAAGAGTAACCACTATATTTGCTCTATTTTTAACATCATTAAAATGTCTGAATTTGTCTAATGTCTGGCCTTTAATGATAATGAAAACCACTTATTAATAGTGGCCATACAATACATGCTTTTAAAGGGCCATTTTGAGAGCAGTAAGAAAGATATCCATAGGTTTCAAGCACGGGCTCGTGACACCCATGCACATTATTGTGAATAGAGAGCTCGATACTTTTAAACAATGCATCTTTCTTTTGTAAACCCCACTGTCATTGAACACACATATTTTAATAGCACTGTTATTTACCTTCATTCTCGAATATCTCTTGTTATTTGATCATTTCTATGTTTATTCATATTTGATAATAAATGTTATAATCTAGCATCTCTTTATAACAACATTGTTGTTATCCCCCATCTCTCGAATATGAATTGTTATTCGATCATTATTGAACATGCATATTACCTTTCTTTTACTGTGGTCTATCTTCATTGTCATTTGATTGTTCTGCAATTCACATCCTTCTGCTCATGCATATACATCAACTGATAAATTGTAACAACATTTCTTTCAACAACATTATTGTTGTCTTGTTCCTCATCTTTCTTCTTTGTCATGCATATGTATAACAATTGATAATACTATTTTTGATTGCTGGTAAAAAAAGGTTTTATGGGACCTGAAACCCCTTACATCCATTACAAAAAGGATAAAATCAATAAAACCACTAAACAGAAACAAGATTGAGACCCAGCCCGCAAAACCCAGGATCAAAACAAAAAACCAAAGAAAAAAGCCAGAAACCAGCTAGGCCACCCGACAACCAAAGCCAAAAAAAGATCCATCAAAAAAGAAGGGGAACAACACGATCTAGGAAAACTCCAGGAGAGTGCCTTTTGCTTCCTTCTTAGCCTCAAAGACCTTTGTGATGGTAACATTGAAGTCCAAAAGCTTCGAAATCCTATCTTGGATTTTCTTCTTTTTGGAAGAACACGTGCGCTTACCTTGGCCTGCATCCTCCTTAGCATCTTTTTCATCCTCAATCTGCACAATAGGGGAACCGGTATCCAACTCCAATTTTATGGAGTTAAAACACTCCATGGCAGAACCCATAAATACATTTTTATCTTTCATGTCTTTCTTCAGAGTGTCCTCCAGGATGTCAAATCTATCTTGCGAAGTCTTCAAATCATTTTCATCCCCCTTTTTCTTAATTACATCAACCCTGAACGACCCAGAATCCTAATTACCTTGAATAGAATCTACGCGAGAAGATAGAGCATAGAAGTTGAGATGGAGGCTTTTTATTTCCTTAAATACCCATTTCATATGTCAAAATGAATACATAGACATAGCCTTCATAGTTTGAAGAACTCTGAATAGGGGTTCAATTTTTTCATCGATGTCATCTTCTAGGAGTTGGACATTCCTCTACTGCATATCAACCATTCTCGAAAAAGGAATATTACTTGAACTAGAAGGCATATTTCCCTTCTCAGCGGTGTCTTGACCTGGGGTGTCCTCTTTCCTCTCCGACTACACTTCCATAACCACTTCAAGCTTCGGAGAAATGGGTACATCATGCTCTTCAGAACTGGCATAGTTGACCAATATTGGAACTTTCTGACCCCCCACATCCCCCTTAATGCCTTCCAGTTCAATTCCTTTCTCCTTGGTAATATGGGCTAACATAGACTTGTCCTCTTCGTCGCTAGAAACACTCATCGAGACCAACAGAGACTCCTTAATCTCATCTTCAGACTAGGGATGGGGGATATAATTGGTATCCTCATAACCGTAAACACTCTCACCATCTGAGTCCGTATCCATTCCTTTATTTTTTTTAAAATTTTAATTTTTTAACTGATGGCTCAGCCTTAGCCTCCCTCACCCTAATCCTTTTAGCTAAAGCCTTTGAAGAGCCAGAGTCTTTCGGTGAGATAATTAGGGGACTGGTAACCACAATTTTCTTAACATGCTCTACAATAAGGAGAATTAGGCCCTCATGAATAATGGGCTTACTTTCCTTTTTCCTGTGGTCGATTATACTATGATAGAGATAATGCAAAAGGTAGAAAGGAAACAAAACCCTCACCTTATGTCAAAAATGACATAAAAAATGAAATAGTAAGAATGGGTCCTTTTATACCTCCCATCTAGTGAGATGTACTCCATAACCGCCGTTAGCACCTTCACCCAGAACTCCTTGATTGAGTCTACACCATAACACCCCTCAAAGTCTTTCACCAGACTCTCAGCTTCTGCCTTATCCTTTGGGAAGTGTTGAATAGCCTTCTGGGATATCTTCTTCTCCCTGTAGAACTTCAGGCCCTTGGTGTTTAAACTCGTAACCTCAATAATTAGGTCTTTGGTAACCTTAACAGCCATACCTCTGATCACCATAGTACCATCCTTCCATCTCTCAACAAAAGATTTCATGATAGCATCTTTAGAGCCATGAAGGCGCTCCATGTAGTTAGTGAGGCCACCCTTTTTGAGCTTATCCCAAACATTTGTTTGGTTCTTCCATTTTTTACAGTTCTTTGGCTCCTTATAGTTAAGCCCACCCCCATGATACCTTTCAAGAACAGGGTGTCAATAGCAATGGTAGAAACAAGACAGAGATAGAAAAGAATAGCTAAATTCAAATTGTTTAAAGTGCAAGTATACGCGTGTCTGCACTTCACTTCTTCAGGGAAGACAAGCCTTTCTGTAACCCTATTAACTACATTTAATGACGTGTGTAATTTCATGAGAGCTTTTTGAGATTTTCCAAATCTTTGAGCACTTGCTATGAGTCAGATCATACACCAACTTGGCCTTAACCTCAACGGTCAAATCACTACCACCATGTTAGTCATGATGCCCTCGGCCTTAACTGCGATGTTTTCCAGCGCATCCGCAGTACCGTGTCGTTATGTGATATAATGACATTGGAGAAGGAGTTAATGATTATAATAGCCTCATCAATAATAGCCTTGATAGACCATGATGGCTTTGTAATTCCTTTTATGCAATTTAATATATTCATCGAATCGCCTTCAATCCACACATTCAAGGGCATTCCCTCATTAATAATTTTTAATGTTTGCAGGAGAACCATTACACCACGTGGTTGGTCTGGACACCAATGGGGAATGCCAGGGCAGCAAGACAATTGGCCATGTCATCCCAAATTATACCTCCACATCTAGTGGGGCCCGAATTCCCCTTAGTTGCTCCATTGAAATTGGCTTTAATCCAGCGAGGAGGAGGGGGAAGCCAAATGGCATTTGTCGCAGGGAATAAGATTTAGCTATGGTTCCTGTTGCAACTCTAGCATTAAAATTCAGCATGACTCCATTGAAGACATTACAATTCTCTTTGACGCTTCTCTTAATCTTTTCTGCTTTAAGATTTAGCTATGGTTCCTATTGTAACTCTAGCATTAAAATTCAGCATGACTCCATTGAAGACATTACAATTCTCTTTGACGCTTCTCTTTATCTTTTCTGCTATCACAACCGGAGGCAGAGCAGTATCACGGAAAACTCTATCATTGCGTTCAAGCCATATTTTCCATATAACCTGAGGGGCAATGATGTTCCAAAACAACCTATCCACAGGAATTGCTGCATTTCTTCACTGCATGAAAAATTTCTCCATATTTTTGGGAAAACCCAACAAATCTTCCAGCATTGCAAGTTAAGGCACCAGATATCTCTAGAGTAAAGACAATTAATAACTAGATGGAAAACTGATTCCTCAGCATTCTTGTAGAGAAAGCATCTGTTAGGTAGAATCATGCCTCTCCTTTGGAGATTATCAATGGTAAGAATCTTATTTTGCAAAACCATCCAATCAAATATGTTAATTTTAGGAAGAAGTCATTTACCCCATACTTGGGCCCAGAAGGGAAGAAGATCCGGAGGCTTTAACAAAATATTAGAAGCCAAAGAAACAAAAAAGAGTACCAAAGGGAGCTTTCCCCAGATAAAATTATCCTCCTTAGCAGAGTCCACTTTCTAGACATTCAAATCTAGCATCAAGGGTTTAAGTGAAAAATCTACTTCAGAAAGATCAACCCATGACTGGTTCTCCTAGTAATCTTTAGCCCATGGGCCAAATCTCTATTTACATATTTCAATAAAAGGCTGAATAGAGGGAATGAAATTCTAAGGAAAATGTTTAACCCAACAATCATCCCAGAACTTAAATCTCTTGCCAGTACCCAAAAGCCACTTAGCACCCTTAAAATTCATCTCCTTTTCTTGCTGGATACAGTTCCAAATAAAAGAGCACTGTACCTTCACATTAGACATCATGAAGTTTGATATATGACGAACATGAAATTTTAGAACATTTTCCTTGGAGTCTTGTTGTATTTTTCACGATCCTAAGTTATCCTTGCATAAACGTGGTGTATTTTTTCAGCTTCACCTGTTATCCACGCATATTCTACGCAGCTACACATGCATTCTTGATTTAGAGTGGGAAAATCTTATTTTGGATACGAGGGAGAGAAGCCAAACACAAAGAACATGCACATAATCACGACAACTGAGAAAAATAAATGTAGATACCACAACAACTGAGAAACAAAAATGTAGATATCATGGTCACAATTTTTTTGAGATACAACATAATTGAATGGTATACCTAGACGATGCAACACAACCACTACTCCTTCGGTTCCAAGTTGACACTGCAAGATCCAAAAACTATAGATAAGGAATAAATTTAGAGAGTGGACGAGGGTCGTAACTGATGACATTATTTTGCCATTAGTATGCAAAGAATACTTTCGGTAAACATAAAATGAAAGACAAAACAAAGAGTAAACAAAAAATGCAAAATAGAAAGATAAAGACAAACCCGAAAGTGGAACCCGACGAGCAGGCTATAGTGCAACCCGAGAGAACAGTAAAAGTGCAACCCGAGAAATAGTTCAAGCAAGGAACCTAAAAGACAGTCAACTGACTTAAGAGAATAACCGACTGATAGAAATCGAAAGTCAGTTACCGCTCGCAAATAGTGGATCTGATTTCCATGTCAGAAAAAAATTGTCTTATTATATTTATAGAATCTTGATTTGTTTTTAAAACCATTTCTTGAGGGACAAGAAACATGAATGTAAGTGTTTTAATCAGTCTAAATAATTTAAAACATATAGACTAGGAGATCAACGTAAATTTATAACCCTGTGATCTTAGAGTTAATAATGTTTTACGTGAAACTTGATTAACTCAATCTATCTTATAAATAGATGGTGTAATCATTCATTATGAATGAGAGAGGAGGATGAGAGGATGAATGTAGCCATTGAATACATCTATGGATCAGACTGAAAATTTCAAGAACTAGAACAACAAAAGGTGAATTTGGTTATCAAGAACTAAGAACAGAGGCTACCGAGCAACAAAGGTATTATTCAATCACATTAGGTGATATACTTATTCATGTAAACTTAAATGAATTTGTAATAAGAAATAGGAGATTGCATATAATAGGTCAAATTGTAATTTTCTCTCATTCTAACAAGTGAAGCTAAGTGTAAAAAGCCTTTCAAGGAAGGTGGATTTAACCATCCAATTGTAAATCTCTTAACCGAGTGCACACTCAATAGTGTTGCAAAATAGATTAATAGAGTATACTTTAACAGGTCTCCATGGATACTCTTAACAAGGTAGATCATCAGAAGTGATCAAATTGTAAGCCTTAACTGACTCCTTCCAATCTGCAGATAGTGAAGAATTTGTGGGTGCCATCCCCACCGTAGTTTTTACTTCCTAACAAGAGTTTTCTGTGATATCATATCTTGTGTTATGTGTCAATTACTTTCATGAATGTTTCTATGAAAGTTCACCTATATGGTTAAGTTAATGAATTGATATATCTTACATCAAGATAGTATAGAATAGATGGTTGGATAAACAATTGATTATACAAATGTTAATTGATAAAAGGATACAAAATCTTTAGAGGTATTGATTCACTCCTCCCCTCTTAGTACACGCTTCCCATTAATTCCAACAATTGGTATCAGAGTCTAGTCTCTTATTTGGAAAGCTTAAAGTCTTAAGAGAAAATATCATACAATGGAGAAGTACAGACTTGACAAAAGTATTGAGAATCAAAAGCTAGAAATTTAGATCTTATATTAGTAGTATAAAGAAGCTAGAATAAAGATGAGACAGCTGTTAGAGGAAAGAAATATTATGGCATCTCGATGTAATGAAATAGATTACCATGAAGAAGAGATACCAGATTTCTTTGAGTTATCAGGATCAACTACAAGCAAAGCAATAGATACATCTGAAGAATACATCAGAAGCTTAAAATAAATCAATCAACATCTAACAAAGAAAGTTAAAATGCTGCAAATTGGTCAAGAGACACAAATGATAAAGATGACTGATGTCATGAACAATGATAGGCAAGCTGAATAGTAAAGAACATTGGAAATTGATGATAGAAGAAAGATCACTGAAAGATTAATAGAAAGAAAGTTAGAAATACAAAGACTTACAGAGCATCACCCTGAGATTACAAATCAGATCATTCTTATGAGTCAAGAGGCAAACAAAATGAATAAAGAACTCATTGAAAGAATAGAAGCTATTGTTGAGCTAAGGGAAGAAAATGCAAAGTTGAAACAAAAATTAAGAATTCAGCAAGAGCATATTGAAATTATCAAGAAAGCTGAAGAGAGCAATAAAAGAATGGATAATTTTCTTGAAGGACAATGAAGAGTCAACAACAACACCAGTCTAGGCTATACAGAGAATGGAGAATCGCCCAATCAAGCTGATCCAAAGAATGTCTATGCAAATCCAAGACCAAGAAAGCTAACATGCGATCACTATGGAAAGCAAGGCCACACATCAAATGTATGTAGGAACAAAATGAAAGGTATTCCTAAATCGACATCTTCATTCATAGGATTTTGTTATAAATGTAACAAGAAAGGACATAAAGCATATGAATGTAAATCTGAGATGAAACAACCAAAGAAGGAAACCTACTTGGACAATACTGTCCTACTTGCAAAATGAATGGGCACACAACTCTTGAATGCTGGAAAAAGAGAAAGCAAGCATGGAAGCCTAAAGGACAAGAAACTGCCTATCAACCAAAAAGAGTCGGTAACCAATATATATGGGATTACAACACATGGAAAAATTGTACAACATGTGGAAGATTTGGTCAAATTGTTGTAAAATGTATGAGACAATGGACCAGAAATTTTAGAGGCTGGACTAACCCCGGAATGGTATGTTTACACTGTCATAAAATTGGTCATCTCAAGAAAGACTACAGAGATTGAATGACAAAGACCAGCACCTTTCCCAATGGAAATACCATTCAAGACATCCGAAAGATGAGAGAAAAATGTGGAGAAAGGATTCAAAAAATGATGGAGGACCAAGAAATGCAATTGGTGACACCCTATCCAATGGATCTGGTGACATCACCACCCCCACCTAAGAAGAACAAGTATGTATGGAACTGCATTACTCTAAGTATTATTTTACATCAATTCCATAATATGTTGATGAAATGCCAAATTAGCATAAATAAATATGCATCATGAAATTACTTGTTAAAATCTATGAAAACTATCTCATCGGTCAATACATACCGAAATGTGTCGGTATACATGAAAAGGTAAAGTGCTAGTGTGAACTAATATCCTTCAATAACCACATGCAAGTTCCTTTCACCATACATCAAAATCCGTTGGTCATCACATATTGTGAAAGTTGATGTTGCGAGCATTGAAACTTGTCGATAAACAAAGCAAGTTGAAAGGATTGCCCAACGCACCAAAAAATGAAAGATAAGTTAAATGTTCCCTGATGACTCCAGTCTTCGTAAATCGAAAGGTTGTTGAGCATTTATGATGGCAAGTTTAGGGAAACGCCTATAAATACTCGACAAAGAGACTTCATTTCTCACTTGTGACAAGAGCAGAGCGACAAAGACAATTTCGAGCAAGAATCAACCATAGCACAAAGGGACCCCAACTTGAAAACCAAGTACTCCCAACTGATTAGAAACCACTATAGAAATAAATCAGTAAGTTCTTACATCAACCAAAGACCTTGTTTACGCATTTTTCAAAATGCCCTAAATCTCAAAAAATGGCTACAACTTCAAGAACTGCTAAATTGAAAAGCATTAAGAAGGACAAGGTTAACCTCATTAAGAACTCAACTTGTGAGGAACCTCATTATAAGAGTTGTCCTGAGGTTGCCTCACAACTCGACAATGTTAGAGCATTCTCCCGAATGCTAGCTAGGGTTTTTCTCGTTGAGGATGTGCGAGCATACATTCACTACAAAATTGTAGAAATTGGTGATATAGAGGTAGATCAAGATTATTAGAATCTTTGTGACAGTAATGGAAAGCTCAAATAAGAGCATAAAAAAATTGAGGTTAAGGGTTAACAAATTCCCTACATTTCCTGAAGGAGTTTAAAACTGAATGGATCTGGTTAGTACTTAGCAGACTCCACGACCAAAATTTATGGTTGGATGAACCGAAAACTATAACTAGGGATGTCATTCACATTGGCACTAGTTATCCCATTACCGACAAGGTAAAAGCATTGAAGCATCCACCGAAGAATGAAATAGAGAAGAATACAGGAGCCACATGTGATGGCAGAGGATTAAGAGTATCCACCATCAATGATATTGAATTGAAATTTGGAGCATGTGTCCTCAGATGCAAGTTCTTTCAGGCCACAATAATGAACAACATAGCATCCAATGTAGTGGACACAGCTTATAAAATTGTGAAGAAGGGAACCCAATTGGACTTTTCTAATCTTCTACTCATAAAATTGGAGGAGAACATGAAGACAATAAGGAATGCAAAGTCTAATTCATGTAAGTTCAGTTATCTCATTATGTTCATATTCTTTTACTTACAAGAAACTTTCCCATCAATAGGAAATGTACAATGGGATGCAACTAGACCAGTCATCATTCAGATTAGTGAATTCATTAAATGACTAGGAGACAATTTTGAAACAGCCATGGATGAATACTTTGTTGTATTCAAGAACAGAATGCAAGAGAGGGTAAGGATCCCCAAGCAACTCATTGTGAAATTCAAGACTAACATATGTTTTATGGTTGACATTGAAACACCTACTTTAAGCCAGCTGTACCAAGGACAACATGGCTAGCACCACTTGACTATGAAGTGAACATAGAAAAAGCATCTAATACTATTGTGGCAGTATTGAACAATCCATTAAAAAAATCACAACCTAAGTTTGGTTCTTATGAAGAAGCCAAAGAGAGAATAAAAAGTGGCTTAGTTGTGAAACAAATTGTAAGAAAGAAGGATAAAATAGTCAAGAATATAGAGAAGATCATATAGGTGATAGAGGAGGAAGAAACTGAGGGTCAAACACCCAACGGTAAAGATGAAGAAAATATTGACACAGACTCAACCGAGTTTGATACACCACTTCTCTCACCAGAAAAGAAGCAAAGGACCACAACTGCATCAAGGATAAGAAGTTAGACAGCTCAAAGTGAATTTCCTTCACCTCTCAAGAAAGGACTAGTTAGAACCTATAAGAGGAAACCAACACCTCTAAAAAGAGGCACTACCAAAAGAAGGTTAATCAGAAACATGGAGGACATTGAGGATACCCAAGAAGATGAGGGCATAGAAGCTCAAAAAGTAAAGATTCCAAAGACCATTGATGAAATTTGTGAATCTATTGCTGAAAGAGGTGGCATGACAGATGCCAAGGTAAAAAGATGGCTGACATTAGAACCTGACCATCCAAATAAAGTAGAGGACACTTTGATTAAAGTAATGATAAACTTCAGATATGTGCCAGCACAATTTGATAAAAGTATGCCAAAAGAACTTCAAAATAGGTTATCAACACGATGTTTGCCTTGCATTCGGAGAAGGAAATAAGAGAAATAGTCTTGTTCACTCTTATGCCTCCTGGATCCAAGAAGGTAGAAATTAATGAAATGATGGAGAAACATGTAAAAGAGTTCCTCCCAAAGCAAAGATCTTATAAGTTTCTACAGGGGAAGCTCATAGAGCTATAAAAAGAAAGCACCAAAATATGGAGTAAGATACTCAATCGGCCTATTGAAGAGGCATGCCTAGAAAGAGAAGTGAAAGACACACTGGCTAAGACAAGCCAATGTCACAATAGTTGAGTTGGATAAGGAAGAAGTGGATACAACAGGCAACAAACAAGCAGATATTGTTGATGAAACATGGCCTAATACTACTATTGATAATATAGTAATTGATATCACAGATGATCCTTCAAAGGATATTCAAAATGATGAAGATGTCACTGTTATCAAGGACAAAACTGACAAACAGGACACAACATTTGACACTTCACAGGTGAACATATCAAACAATATGCCAATATTGATGCAAGGCATCAATATACTTAAAGAAAAAGAAAAATCACCTGACAAAGATTCAAGCATTCTCAAGGATGCAGGGGATGGAGGAAAGAAAGACACTAACGATGAATAGAATGTTATTGGAGAAGAACAAAAAGATGGAGACACCACTAATGAAGATAAACAAAAGGATGATGTTGATGATGCACCTAAGGAAAAGGATATTCGAGAACAAATAGTTGATACCACACCAAAGGAAATAAAAGGCGACGCTATAGGGACACCGAAGGTTGAAAAGGAGATGTCCTCATACAACTGAAAGGCAAACCCTGAGCAATAGGACAAAGGTACACCTACACATAGTAGCACAACAAACAAAGCTAAGAAATTGGATATGGTTCTACATTCAAGTGAAACTCAGAAGAAGAAGAAGAAATCCAAAAAGAGTAAGTTGGAAGTCACTCTAGATGAAATCTTTGAGATACCCAAATGTGACCCAACTACACTGGACTATGAAGCACTTAAAGAGTACAGTGAAATATGCCAAAGGAAGGCATTACAGGAGAAACCAAAAAAACAGCACCAAGAATCCATGGTACTAGAAATAACTAGGGACATCTTGAGTCAGATTGTACATGATGTTGATGTTGATCATAATAGACCTATCCTTGATCAACTAGACACTTTGACTGAAGCCATTACAATGCAAAACATTGATGCAGAAAAGGCAATAGAGGACAGAGTAGAGCAGAATTACCAAAACAAACTTGTTGAAAAGATCAGCCAAGAAGTGGCAATAAACAAGGTAAAGCTTTCAAAATTCATAAGTTAATTAGATACAATCATTAGTGAAGCTATTTCCTTGATTCAACAACTAAGCACACTGGAGAAATTCGCTAAGGAGCATAGTGATAACATAGAAAAGTTAGATTTTGATATACCTAATAGTGCTAAGAGCTTAACCACCGAAGACGATACAATTAAATTGCATTATGAAAAAATTATTTAAATAAAAAGGCTAAGGCAAGAATTGTGGGAAGAAGAAACACAATTCAGGGAAGAGGTCACAGATCTCCAAGCTCAACTTCTACCAAAACTAACACTGCTTCAACAACATATCAGTTTAGCAAGACAACTGATAGCCACCCCCGATATGTCTATAGCAGACAACATCTAAAATATGCATTCAAAGATAACACTCGAGTATATGACTCTAGAAAACCTGAAGGACCAATGGGAGAAGATGATGGAAAATATGAAGTCCTCACACTCATATTTTTTGATAAACTATAAGGTATACACCTTTGCCCTTAATTTAGAAGAGGGGGGGAATAATGATATGTATAGATAGGGAAGCTATACAGTACTACGGAAAAAGAACATAAAAGAGAGTATAATGATATATCGACATATACATAGGGGGAGTCATGAAATGACTAAGGATTATATATGATATACATACTTAAAATTTTGTTAGTATTTTGCACATCATTTTTTGATACTAATGTCAAAGGGGGAGATTGATGACATTATTTTTCCATTAGTATGAAAATAACACTTTCGGTAAACATACATTGAAGCACAGAACAAAGAGTAAACTAAAAATGCAAAATGGAAAGGATAAAGAGGAACCCAAAAGTGGAACCTGATAAGCAGGTTATAGTGCAACTTGAGAGAATAGTCAAAGCTCAACCCGAGAAATAGTTCAAGCAAGGAACCTGAAAGACAGTCAACTAACTTAAGATCATAACCGACTGACAGAAACTGAAAGTCAGTTATAGCCCGCAAAAAGTGGATCTGACTTCCACGTAGATAAAATAGTATTATTCTATTTATAGAATCCTGATTTGTTTTTAAAACCATTTCTTTAGGGACAAAAACCATGAATGTAAGTGTTTTAATAAGTCTAACTAATTTAAAACATGTAGACTAGGAGATCAAGGTAAAGTTGTAAACCTGTGATCTTAGAGTTAATATTGTTTTACATGAAACTTGATTAGGTGAATCTATCTTATAAATAGATTTTATAATCAATCATTATGAATGAGAGAGGAGGATGAGAGGATGAATTTATCCATCGAACACATCTATGGATCGGACTGAAAGTTTCAAAAACTAGAACAGCAAAAGGTGAATTTGGTTATCAAGAACCAAGAACAGGGGCTACCGAGCAACAAAGGTATTATTCAATCACATTAGGTAATATAATTATTCATGAAATTTAAATGGATCTGTAATTAGCAATAGGATATTTCATACACCAGGTCAAATTGTAATTTTCTCTCATTCTAACAAGTGAAGCAAAGTTGAAAAATCCTTTGAAGGAAGGTGGATTTAAGCATCCAATTGTAAATATCTTAATCGAGTGCACACTCAACAGTGTTGCAAAAGATCTTAACAGAGTATACTTTAATAGGTCTCCACAAATACTCTTAATAGGGTAGATCATCATAAGTGATCAAATTGTAAGCCTTAACCAGCCCCTTCCAATCTTTAGATAGTGAAGAGTTTGTGGGTGCCATCCCCACGGTAGTTTTTACTTCCTAATAGGAGTTTTTTGTGATTCCATATCTTGTGTTATGTGTCAATTACTTTCCTGAATGTTTCTATGAATGTTCACATGTATGGTTAAGTTAATGAGTCTATATATCTTACATCAAGATAGCATAGAACAGATGATTTGATAAACAATTGATTACACAAAGGTTAATTGATAAAAGGATACAAAATTTTTAGAGGTACTGCTTCACCCCCTCCCCCCCCCCCCCCCAGTATACACGTCCCATTAATTCCAACAGTAACAACCAAAATAATGCAGGGTCCCTATATTATTTCAGTTGTTATGGCCCTCCTCCTCCGCTCTCTAAATTTATTCCTTATCTATGGTTTTTGGATCCTATAGTGTCAACTTGGAACTGGAGGAGTAGTTGTTGTGTTGCATCGTCTCGGTATACCACTCAACTATTTTTTTTGTCTCCAAACAATTGTGACCATGATGCCTACATTTATGTTTCTTAGCTGTTGTGTCCCAGGGCCTCTTATGACCCTTTATGATCCCAAAGAATACATCTTAGAGGTCTTAAAGTGTTGTAAAGAGTCATAAGAGGCTCCTAGGAGGGGCCAGATGAGCTTCCACCTTCACATGGTTGGATCTCATCTACATAGATATAACATCTTATATCATTCCTATAGTATCATATACATATTGAGCTATGTTCAACAAAGAGTGAATTTTAGTGAGCAAAGCATAGAGTGTGAGGTGTCTTTCATATTTGAAAGAAAATAAACAATTTGAATTTTACACAATATATCATGTAAATAATTATCTATCAAATAAGTGCATTGGCTACGAGAGATTTGCATGTTATAAATCCTATTTATCAAATGATCTTAGGATGCTAGAGTTGTGTCATCTCCATAGGTAAATTAAAATTTTTGTCAACGTCTCCCACAACAACTTCATTACCCCATAACAAATAGTTGTATCTTGGGTGATAGATAATTAGTAGTCACTGTGTTTTAGTGTGCATGCAATTATTCTTTATTATGGTTGATGTCTAAGATTAAAGAAAATATAAATATCGATTTTTGCCATTTGTGGTGTTAATGTGAGAAATCGAGCTATATACAAACTTGTCATTGGAGCCTTTAGATATTTCTTGAGAATATTTAGTTTGATCCTTCACATATGTTTTAATCAAATATTATTCTCTAAGTTTTTTTTTTGCATTTTGCAGACTTTTTTATATGGTCTAATGACTGAATTCAAGTCCTGCGATGATTCTTTTAGTGAACTCTTTCATGTTTTTATTGTTTGTGCCTTCTAATTTTTGTATGCATATCTACTAGTGCACTGCCCATCATATCATTTGTTAAAATGAACCTTCACTATGCTTTGATGGATGTCCATCCCATGTTCCAAGGCTCTCATTTTATTATAGCAGGGAGGATGTTGGTAAAGGTTGTTGAATCTGGTTGTGTGCCTAACGTCTATGTGATACTGCTTATTATATAGTGAATCTCATGGGGAAAACATAGTAATACAAACTGGTGATTTATCATTTAATAGAGATTTTTTTTGTTGGTTGAAGTTTCTTGAAAATGGATGTTAATCAGCAGTGCCTGTTGGCACCCTTTTGGAGGATTTTTTCTTTGAGTTTGCAAAGTCCATTGGTAGCCTTGAGGATGAGGTATTAATATTATTTTTCTATTTTTAAACTCATGTATGCATCAATTCAAGATCATACAAGGCAAGTCAGGAAAGGTTATAGAGAGTTGTTAAACATCTGAGGCTTATCAGGTGTGTTAGATTTTACAATTTTCCAACAGCTTTGGACCATATATTTTGGGTTATTTTATGATCATTAGCATATCTATTAAATTTGGTGAAGTTTCAAATTAACTTAATCACCACATTATTAAATTGGGTGCATAGCTTATAAGACTCTCTTAAATATTTGTAGGAATTTTAGTGTAATTTGAAAGAGCCATTTTTGAAGGGTTTTTGATTGATTAAATTGATTTCATTTGCAAGAACTTTCTACAATTTGCAAAAATTATCAATTAATTCAATCCACGACATTACATTGTGTACCAAACCTCCCTAGCGCGGCAATTCAAAAATATTGAGGGATCCACTTAGCATTGAAGTTTTGTCGAGTTGCGTTAGGACTGTCTCAGAAGAACTATTTAGCTACCCAATGTTTGTAGGATACTATCTATGGGAGAAATTGCAAAATCATTCAATATGTTTGGAATAAGTCTGCACCATTTACACAGTGCAATGTTTTCCACAGATAGACTCTTTCCCTAATGTTTGAATCTTTCATCAGTATTGAAGTGGTTTCATTTGAAAGTTTACCTAGCAATGTAATTTGGACCAGATGGTTTGGGGTTAGTTTGTTGCAGACTAATTTTCTGAAATGAAGTGTTCTACATGCAATGAAACATTATAAATTGGTGAGAAGTTCAGCACATGCTTAAGAACTAGAGATGGAATATGCAACTTTTCGGGGTCTTCTGTTGTGAATGATAAAACATATGACTTAAATATACAAAACCAAATATTGACTGACGAGATGAGGATAATTATCTAATAGTAAATTACAAGTACGTATTGATTATAGACCTGGATCGTCTTCGAATGCGTCAGGGAGGGAATATCATTGAAAAGATGAGATCTGGATCTTGGATATTCTAATATATTAATATAATATCGAAATATGTTACAAAAGAGTCCGGATCATGAACTTCTGGAAGGTACTTTCCGTCTTTTGTTCGAGAAAATATAATTTTTTTTTCGAGAACATCTACAATAGGAGATCCATTGCTTAGAGCTCTCACCCTATTTTCGAGCTCTTCACCTAAATAAGATTTCCTCTCTGATTTTCTCACTATCCATTCATAAAGGTTATCCTGATTTGAATCAAGACTTTGATCGCCCAAGTTTGCCATTTTCGCAAAGAAAGACATACTTGGTGGAGCTGTGAAAGAAATTCTTTGGTGGCCATCACTGAGACAAACATCGAACAAATATTCAGCAACTTGGCTCTTCACAGGGCCACGAAGAATAAAATCGCCGATACTTACGTATTGCAGGGGTTGGTTAAACCGATTAGAATAAAAAAAGATTAATGGCCACTTTTTGATTAGAAAAGATGCTAAAGCCGCATCTGTCTCAGTATCCAATTTTAGATCTTCTAAAGATAGAATTCTTACCAACGCTCTATAAGAAGGAGACAGAGGAATGGGCGGTTTATTAACTTCATTTTTCTTCATATTAATAGAAGTTTTAGTTTGATACTTACGCTTTTTTTTTCTTAGGTGTTTTAACATCGATAAGTTCCCTAAAAGATTTTTTCTTATCGGGAATTATTCAATCTACTCTCTGACCTTTATCTCAATCCTATTGATGAGGGGAAACATCAAAATAATAAGGAAAATTTACTTGGATTTACGACGATTTAATCAACATAGTTAGAATCATTTATGTCAGTGAAAATTGATGAAACTCTCACTGTCGAATGTGAGACAGATAATTATCATACTTTTTGTCCAATTAGCTGTGTATCTTGGTTATATCAAAAGATTGAAGATAGTTTCTTTTTAGTTGTGGGTACAAAGACATGCGGTTATTTTCTGCAAAATGCACTTGGAGTAATGATTTTATCTATTTCCACATTAAGTTTTCATCCTATATCTTATCTATTTATTTATCATTTCTTCTTTCTGTATTAAAATCAAGTAAAAATGACCTCAAATAGTGCAGATATAAAAGCATAACATTGATATTAAACATTTGCACAGTAATTTATAAAGCTTCCCTCTAATTATGAATACTTGCAGAGGACTAAAAGAGAATATAGGTAATGATTGTCACATATGATATGATTTTCATAAAGCTGATCCAACTTCATAGCTGGTAATGTTGCAACCATATCCATAAAATTCCTAGATACCATATTCACCCTAGGCATGGTGAATAATTAAGATTGCTCTACTGCTCAGCTATTTTCTAATCGTCCCTGGCTATCTATATATCTTGAACTAGTTGACCTGTAAATAAGAAAAATAACAATCATAGTGGGATGCAGATATATGAAGTTAACAACTTTTCTAATTTGTCTCATAAAGGTGAGGAAATAATAGACGTTGTTCAAAGAACAAAGATATGGGATAACAACTCAACTAATTGGGTAGTCAAAGATGCGAGTGATGCAGAACTATTGAAGAACTTCAAATTAAAGATGGTGAAGAAAACATTGGATAGCATATTAAGATTGATGAGAAACAATTAATGACCAATGAAATGTCTTCACAGATTGACATTATCTCAGAACTCTCTTTGATGAATGATGAGAAACAAGTAGTGGTTGATGCAATTGCCCAGATTTATCGGTGAAAAAATGAAACTACATAGCCAAACAAGAAACATAGTAAGCAAAATCGCACATAATAGGCGAAGAAAAAATAATTTGCATGTAATTTAATAAATCCACATTTCCCCATTGCCACGTCTATAGAGTGTGATACATGTGGAAGCATAGCCAGGGCATGGGGCTCTAATAGGAAACTTTCCACGTTATTCAATTTTTTTCTTACATAATACCATTCTATTTTCAGCTAATTTTTAAAGGGAAAATAAAAATACCGCCTGCAAAAAAGAGGCCAGCCAATAGAAAAATAAAAAGGAGATAAAAAATAAAAATCTCAATTTAATAGAAATATTTTCCTAGATCATAGCATAAAGGGAGGATATGTGATTCCCAAGAGGCAAAGTAATTCAAATTAGTGCATCGAAAAACATTAGTTTCCTGCTCTAAAGGGAGGGACTAATAAGCCAACATAAGCTAAATGTAGGCAAGAAAAATGATGTATCTACCTGAGGAAATGATGCGTGCGGACTAATATGGGACTTCAATTATGTTCTTGAACTTAATTTGGTACTTAAGAAAATCTCTCATCTCCAAATGATAAACATGTTACATAGGTACTAGAGAATGAAAAGAAAATGTAAATAGAATTACAAGAATGAGAAACGCAACATTAGAATTACTATCATGGTTAGGACACGTGCATTCCCTTTCATTCTTAATGAATGTAAGAAAGAACACTATGTCTATATGACTTTGAAATGTTGAAAATTTGTGGACTCGTACAATGGCAAGAAAAGTAGTAACTTTTACTAAAGATATACCACATATTTACTGAGAAGAGTTTAGATGTGTAAATACCAAAACAAGACGCTTCATTTGTTAAGTTATATCGAAGCTATGGCTTATCAGTGAGGACTCCCAACATCTAGTGAAGAAGAGGACCTAAATCAAAGTGTCTACCCTTAATCTTTCTTTATAGAGGGCGCGGGAACATCTTCAATCAACATGTGTTGCCCTTACGGATGGAAAATGCCTAAACTTGCATGAGGAATCCACCACGCTTGCATCGCACATTCGTCTTCTCCTCCACCCAATGAGAATCTCTCACCGGTCTCGTCTTTTTCCTTATCATGTCCATGGAAATACTTTCTATTACAATATAAATGAAAAGAACCCAGAAACCATTAGGAATCAAGACAATTATGAATCTTTTTCAAAACCATAAAACAATTAGAAATGGGTTACAATCGAACCATCTTCATACCTTGAGGCTAGATTGCTTGTACAACTTTCCTTTCTTACCATTTTCAAACTGTTAACTTCAAGAATTGCTATAACTAAATTCTTGATCATACTACCTACTCCCTTGGAGGGCACTGTAAACATTGAATTTGTTATAACTTCTATAAGTCTGTTTCAGATTATCTAGCAACACTGTTTATAAGTTTGATTCAATGTATTAGTTGATTTTTATACGAAAGGTAGTGAATATGATGCATGACATATCATTATGAACCAAATAAATCTATGCATTTTCTGATAGCTCATTGATATGTTTGTGCGTGAGTATTAATTAATAATTCACTATTTTTGTCACTGCTTTCCTTGACTTATACATCGTCACATGGGGAAGGAGAAATTGATTATGTTGGGTTTGAGTTTATAGACTGTGAAATGTCATTCGGATTTGAGCAAAAAAAAAGAAGAAACAATTTGAAAGTTTTACACAATCTCTCAATCAAGGATTCTAATATAGTGCATGTAAAAAATCATAAATAATTATATTTTATATTCATAATTAAGAATATCTTACATTTGTAAAATTTTGATACTCTCTTTAATGAAATCATTTTGTTTCACCAAATTCAAATAACAAAAATGTCATTAGCACAAAATGTAAGGTAAAAAAAGGAGGATAAAATATTTAAACTAATTAGGTTAATTGACTACTTAGAAAGTAAAAATCAGGGGAAAATTTTTATCTTAAAAAATAGATATTTGTCTTTTGATTCTCTCTTTTGTAATCTTTTGCTTTCTTTCATAAAATAAAAAATAGAAATAGATATTCATTATTGTTAGATACCTATTTGTAAAAGTGTTTTATTTTTTAGGAGATATTGATAAAAATCCATTATAAATCATTTATAAAGCTTATCAATCACCCCCACAAATACTTGTGGATTGTGATTTTTGGACCTATTAAGAGACACAACACTTCAATAAATCATTGCATTAGTGAAAACAAGTGGTTAGTAAACATAGCATTCACCAAAATCGATGTATTGCTTCCTATCTAGGAGGAGTATGAAAAATGACATAATAGCCCTCAAATTATGCATATTCCAGGGACAATACAATCCTAAGAATGGAATATTCAAATGAAAATTAATCTAAATAATTGAAAAACATGCATGTAATTTCTAGAAATGGAGATTACAACAATACAACTAAGAAATGAGCTAAAAAGCCATATGAAAGCCCTAGAACATGAGAAAAATGAGTTTGCTCTTTCAATCCTCCAAATGTGGGCAACATAAGGATGCTATCAACTCTTTGAAATTATGGAGCATTACAACAATACAATAAAATACTTCTAATTTCAGGGCCATTTGAGTGCAAAATCCATCCTATTTATTGAAGAATGGGAGAGAGAGAGGGGAGACAAGGTTCATTAATGGAGCCCTTAAGGTCATTAATGAAATGTAAGAGCCATTAATGCCATTGGCATTAATGAGGCATGGTGGAGGAAAATGCATTAAATGCAAACATTTAAGAGGCATGGGAAGGGTGTAAGAGGATGGCTTGAGAAAGTGGACTTGGAGAGAGTCAAGCTTGAGAAAGTTGACTGTGCCAAGTGGGTTGGGTTCCTAATCACTTCCTAATGGAATGTGACAAGCTTAAGGGTAGCTTAGGATTAGGATTAGGGATAGAATTAGATTAGCATGAGGGGAATAGGTTGGGATGGGTTAGAACCTAGGGTAGAAGTGGTTGAAATAGGTTAGGTTAGGGGTTTAGAGGAATATAAATGAAATGAATTAAACTTATTTAATTCATTCAAAAATAGGGATTTTAATTATTTAAACAACTTAATTGCTTTTTAATAATTAAAGGACTATAGCCAATTAATTAGATTAATCAAGCTAGGGGATTGGTTCTTTTGCAAGTGAGCAATTGATTAGGATTTTATTAATTCCCTTTTAAATTAATTACCTTAGCCATGTTATTGATTTGAATTGATTGGATTGGCTAAAGTGATTAATGTAAATTAGTGATTAGATCACTTAGGAATTAAAGCCGATTCGAAGGAATTATGCCAAGCAGTAACAGGGTCATTTGGACATAATTGGGGGTATGATCACTCTTAGGGAAAATAGGGTCTATGGTATGAGTAGACCAAATTTAGGTGGTTACATTTGCCCCTCTTTGAATTGATGTGCGAGAAGCACATTGATTCAAAGAAAGTTTTTGATTTTGACTTCAGAAAGATTGAGAATTTTGTTCTTGGTTGTCAAACGAAATGCTTGATGAGACCAGTCTCGCATTTGATCGAACCAAACTGATAGAATTGACTTTGAACTTGGTTGTTGTCCAAAGGCCAATAAAAGATCTTAAAGATACCAATTATGAACTTGGTTGTCGTCTAAAGATTAATAATATTGATTCCGAACTTGGTTGTCATCCAAAAGTTAGTATGAAGTTGCGCGGAGCTTAGTACGAATATTTTTAAAATGAGGAGACATAAGGCATCCAGCTTATGAGAACCAAATCTTTCTATCCAATAGTTTTGACTTAGTCAAGGAAACTGTCATGCCCCTAGTTTGTTTGATAATGAAGTCATTTTGATGTTGTTTCGAGCAAAAAATTGATTGGAATATAATAGTATCATGTCCTTCGGGAACAAAATCGAGGGAAAGAAATAAAATCCCTCAATGAAAGAATGCATCACTTGCAAGGATCGGGTCGATTAAGAAAGAATGTATTAGAAGAAGTGGAAAAATGAGGGTGTTTTAAGATTAGAGACACGAGTACCAAGTTAATTACCCTAAAAAGGTGAGTTTGATTTTGTTCCCGATTGATCAAAGATTTCGAGAATCATGTATTTTTAAATATCTTGGATTTAGAAGAAGAAAGTAGAAAGGAGTTTGAGCTCAAATCTTATGTTTTTGTTTCTTCCAAAAATGTATCATGTAATCTCTAAATGCAGCTACATGTAGACTCTTAGGCCTTTGTCATTGATTTGCAAATATTGAATCATTTTATCGTCATTGGGTGCTTGTTGGAATGGATATCTCCTAATAGTACAACCATCACTAATACCTACTGATATTGTGATAGTATGAATACTATATTTATTGTAATGTTGGAAAGAGACATAGGCATCGAGGCATAGAAGCCAGGATAACAAAAGAGTCACCTTCCTTTTAATATATCATAATCTCTGTAAGGCAAGATATTCAACCCGCAATGACCTTGAAAATTCTTATCCTTGGGTACATTATGCTTTGCATACCTTAGTGAGAATATGAATTAGAAAATAGACAAGGAAATTTTTTCAAACTCATCGTAGTTTACAGATAAAAAAGATCCAGATATATGCGGCTATCCACTCATGGTGGCAGCTCTTACAATAAACATCGAGGTTAGGTGAAATTTATAGGATCATTTGGAACAATCACCAAATGCAGAAAACCAATAAAATGTTATGCCCTCCGTCCTTGCGACTCTTTGTCTTTGCGTAAACGTCATGGAGAAACTCGAAAGACATAACAACCATCAATTCAGAATCAATCAAATAAAATTCAAAACTGCTTAGATGCCCCTAGTTAAAACATCATCAGGACATAGAAGAGTCTTGATCAATCCAAGTCCAAACTATGTTTAGGTAGTATTGATAAATACTATTGATTCATTTTTCAAGCGCAGTATACATTAAACAATCAAAAAGTGTGGAATTCAAGCAAATAGGTGTTCCATGTTTGTGTACATCATTATTCCTGTTTGCAATCCTATGGAGGTCTTCAGGACACTATTCATGTTAGTGCAATGTTTGTGCCATCCTTGTTTTGTGAAAGTGACAATTTGGTGCTAGTGTCGAGATGCCCCCAGTGCAGAATGATTTCTTCCCTGAAACAGAAATGTAGACAAATCCCAAGCAAGTATAAGATAGTTGTTTAGGAAACGAAGTCAGTGTAAGAGCACAAGTGAAATTTTGAGGGCTTAGTGTCAGCAATGCATTGATAGATGAAGTGTAGAATACAAGTGACACCTGATTACCAGGTTTTCACCACTTGGCCAAACTTTTTCTTTCTTTTTTTGCTACCAGGATGCATGTTTTACTAGGTTTTCATCAAGGCACTTTTTTTTCAATTTTTTTTTCAATTTTTCTATTTTGAATGTTTTTGTAGTACCAAGGCGCCTGTTCGCTAGGTTTTCACCAAGGACACCTTTCTTCCCGACTTTTTCCACTATTTTTGGATTTCTTCAAGATTAATTTTCTGAATGTTTTTGGCATTTTCTGAGAATTTTATGTTGTACAAGCTCTGCTAGCCGAACATCAAGCGTAGAACCGCTTCAAATGTAGAGTGTTGATAGGATTTGGAAGAATGTCCACTTCAGGTGTAGCCAGTTGATAAGCTCCACTCCCAAAAGTAGCAGTGCTAACATAAGGCCCTAACAAGTTAGGTTCAAACTTTCCTTTCTGCTCTCATTTAGGTTGGTTTTTAGTGTTCTCCTTTAGGACGCAATCTCCTACTTCAAATTTTCATGGTTTGACCTTCTTGTTGTAGCCTTTGGAAATTCTTGCTTGGTATACCTTTAGATGATCGAACGCCTGTTGCCTTTGCTCATCAAGGAGATCTAAAGATTTCACTCGATCAATGCAGTACTGCTCATCAGTAACAAGTCCTTGTAAAGTATCCACAATGATGGGATTTCAACCTCAATAGGTAGTACTGCTTCAATGCCATATACTAGAGAAAATGGCGTGGCTCTTGTTCATGTTCTTATGCTTGTTCTGTAGGCCCATAGTGCCAGATTTAATTGTAGATGTCAGTCCTTGCCAGACTTACTTACAGTTCTGTGTAAGATTTTTAAAATATTTGTGTTTGATGCCTCAGCCTATCCATTACCTTAAGGATAATAGATTGAGGAGCAATGTTGAGTGATATGGAACTGTTCACAAAGGTCGTTAATGTCTTGATTTTTAAATTGGCCTCCATTGTCTGTCACAATAGATGAGGCTATCCCGTATCTACAAATAATGTAGTTCATAATGAACATAGCCACCTGTTTTCTAGTGGCTTTGATTGGCGGCATGGCCTCGACCCACTTGGTGAAATACTCAGTGGTTGTAATGATGAACTTGTGTCCATTTGAAGAATTGGGATATATCTGTCCAACCAAGTCAAAGGCCCATTGCTGAAATGGCCAATGTGTTATGAAAGGTATAAGTTCTTTGGTAGGAGCATGGATGAGATCTCCATGTGTCTGGCATTTAATACATGTTTTTAAAAATTGAATAGCATCTTTCTCCATGGTAGGCTAGTAATAGCCTACTCTGAGCAATTTCTTAGCTAATGAAAAGTCATTTGAGTGTGATCCACATACACCTTCGTGGACTTCTTTTAATGCGAGATCAGACTCTGAGTTCTAAACACCTAAGAAGCGTACCATCGAGACCGCGTCGATATAAGTTATTAGTTATGAGTACATAATGCGATGTTCGAATTAGGGATCTTTTTTAATTTCTTGATAGATTAGGGGCAATCATTTGGTCATTTATAAAAGCAACAATATGGGAATACCGAGATGGTTCCTGGGTGGTCAAAGCACAGATGAATTGGCATTCATAGGTATTGAAGGCTAGATTGGATAGTTCTTCCACCAAGAATTCATAACGGAACTGATGTTCTTCTAGTTGTAACATGGATGCTAAGGTAGCCATAGCATCCACAACGTTGTTCTCTGATCTTGGTATCTGCTGGAATGTGATGAAGACAAAATACTTTTTTAAATCATCAACTAGTTGCTTGTAGGGCATCAACTTCTCATACTTTGTTTGATAATCACCATTGACTTGGTTGATGATGAGTTGGGAGTCACCATACACATGTAGCTCTACAATTTTCCATTCCATGGCAAGCTTGAGTCCATTTACCAATGCCTCGTATTCTGAAATGTTGTTTGTGCATGGAAACATTATTTTGTAAGACTTGGGTATCTTGTAGCCTTGAGGGGTTAGGAACAACACCCTTGCTCTAGAGCCTTGTGTGTAAGAACCGTCAAAATACATCTTCCATGGATATTCAATTAAATGCATGATTGTTTCATTAGGGAATTCAATCCTTAAAGGTTCATCATCCTGGAGTGGTGAGTTAGCTAGTTGGTCTACGAGAACATGTCCTTTAATAGCTCTCCTTTCTACGTATTCAATGTCAAACTCACTTAGAATCAGGACCCATTTTGCCAAACATCCTGTTAATGTTGTCTTGCTTAGGAGATATTTCAGAGGATCTATCTTAGCGACGAGCCTTACTATATGAGAGAGCATGTAGTGTCTCAATTTTTGTGATGCGAAGATGATTGCTAAGCATGCTTTTTCAATAATGCTATAATTGAGCACATAGGTGACTAGTGTTCTACTGATGTAGTAGATAGCTCTTTCTTTGTTTCATCTTCTTGTGCCAGTAATACTCCCAAGGATGTAGTTGTAGCTGAAATGTATAAGAGTAATGGTTTCCCTTGAATAGGTGCCATAAGAATAGGAGTAGCCACCAGATACCCTTTCAATTCTCTGAAGTTAGCTTCACAGTGTTCATCCCATTTGAAGGTAACCCCTTTATGTAGTAATTTAGTAAACGATTGTGCCCTATCTGCCAGTTGGGACATGAATCTCTTGATGGACTGGAGTCTTCCTTGTAGTGTCCTCATTTGACTGATGTTGCATGGAGGAGCCATCTCTAGTATAGCTTTCACCTTTGTGGGATCTACCTCAAGTCCCTTTGCTGAAACTATAAAGCCTAAGAGCTTCCCTGATTGTACTCTGAAGGCACACTTTTTGGATTGAGTCTAAGTTGGAATTGTTCCATTCGATCTAGTATCTTTCTTAGGTCGTCAATATGAGTACCTCTTTCCTTGTATTTAGCCAATGTGTCATCCACGTAGTCCTCCATGTTCTTGTCCATCATGTCATGGAATATAGTTGTCATTGCTCATTGATATGTCGCACCAACATTTTTCAACCCAAATGGCATGAAATTCTAGCAGAAGGTACCCCAGGTGAATGTGAATGCGATTTTCTCTTGATCCTTAGGGGCAATCTTGATCTGGTTATAACCTGAGAATTTGTCCATTAGGGAGTACATTTGATAACCCACCTTGAGGTCTATGATCATGTCAATGTTAGGTAGAGGGAAGTCATCCTTCGGACATGCTTTGTTTAAATATCTGAAGTTCGTACAGATCCTGATAGATTTATCAGTTTTAGACACGAGAACCATATTGCAGATCCATCCTGCATAGGCAATGACTCTGATAAATGCAACTTTTAACAACTTCTCTAGCTCTTCTTTTACTAATAATGTGACCTGAGGATGCATCTTTCTAAGTTTTTGTTTCACGGGCTTGATCCTAGGAGCTATAGATATGTGATGCATGATTAGATTAGGATCCAACCCTGGCATATCGGTATAAGACCAGGAAAAGTTGATCTTCTTCTCTCTCAGGAACTCTATGAACTGTATCTTCTCTTCTTCTGACAAAGATTATGCCAAGTGGACTATTTGAGGATTTTTAGCAGTGCCCAAATTTACTGGCTATGTTGGTTCAATCAGCACTGAAGATCTTTCCTGAAAGTGTTCGGGGAGGATATCAAGAGTCTCATCCTTTGGCACCTCTAAGAGGTTTTCACCATTGGATACGTCTTTTTTCTTTACTATTTTAGGATCTGATACTGCCACAAAGTGGTTTTCACCATCAGTCCCTTTTTTCTTTTTCTTTTTCAATTTTTGACTGAGAAACCTGATATCCTTCTGTGACATGTTCTCACTCCTTGCATTGGTGGAAGAGGGACGAGGTTCACAAGCATTTAGATAACAAGCTAGGGTGTAGTTATTAGGGAAGTCAAGGACGGGAGTAGGATTTATTTTAGCCCGATCAATAAGGTCTGGGTGTATCAATGTCAAGGAGTTGGTCTTAGGGCAAGACAGTATCGCGTTAGCATCATGACTATTAACTGACAAGACGTGGTCTACTAAGTGAATTTCTTTGATATTTGGATCAATAAGAGTTAGATCGTCATAAAAAGCGTTGTTGTTAGTAACATGTGGACCAAACTCTAGTGACTCGTCATTAGAACTATCATCGTCATCTCTCCATAAAAGGAGGCTTCTTTCTTGTCGCCTTTGAACTTCTTCTAAACTTAGGAAAGCACCAGTCTCTCCATCCCTGACAGGGAGAAGGAACTCTTCTTTTACTTCAAGATTATTAGTGTCGTTGGGAGTAGTGTTAGACTGCTCATGAGGAGATGAGGGAGTTGCAAACATGTGAATCATATCTATTTCAATATCTTCTGTGTCAACATATAGCTCATCTCATTCATAATCATGAGAGTCAGTGACATCATCATCATATCTGTTTAAGTATTCAGCAATGGTGATTTGATGTACCTGATCAGCTACTTGTGGGTCAAAGTGTGGTAGATCAAGGACATGCAAAACCGTGACCAATTTCCCCTAGTTAGGATGTAAGTCTTGTTGTCGAGGTGTGTCTTTAGTAACTATGGCTATTAATGATATCTCTGGATCAACTTTTTTTGAGTCTCCTACCTCTTGAAGGGGAGGTTGTGCTATCAAAGGGGTGCGAAGATCTTGTGGTACCTCAAAGCTGGGTACATAGGGCTCTCCTTGGTAGTTGGGATTCTCTGTGCCAACATGTAATATTCTTTCATAAGACCATTTCTCTAGTTCATATGTTTCATCACTCCCTTTGTCTGAGATTAGACTATCCTTTGAAGTAGGTTTGTTAGTTTTAGTATTAAAACACAGTCATGTTTTGTTTCTGGTATTCTAGAACTCCATGGGTATAGCCTCAATAAGTCCTCTTCCTGTGTCATTTAGAGGTCCTTTTCCTTTGTATCCCATCTATTTTAGGAAATTATATCCCTTTCCATATTGTTCTGGGGATATCTCTACATGTTTGACCTTAGCTTCCACTGGTTCTCCTTTGTAAAGCCATTCCAAGACTGCCTGTTCTTCTTTGTTATTTGAAGAAGATGTGGATGCCTTTACCATGCCAGTCGCGATGTGGATTTCTCGCTCTTTAGCTGTAATAGGTGTGAATAAAGAGGAAGGTTTTCCTTAAGATCTTGGTGATAGTGGGAGCTCTGTTAATGATGGAGTCAGGTCTAGTTTGTATTCTCCCATACCTGTTTCCTCAAGTTTTAAAGTTTTACTTAAGCTTTTCATAACAATGTCCTTAGTAGTCTTAGGAATAGCTTCATCCATAGCTTCTTTGTTGTGTGGAACCATACTAACTACTTTGATATTGTTGCAACTATATTTAGCATCCGTAGGAATTGTTACCTCCACCCCATTGTGTGGGAACTTGATACATTGGTGGTAAGTAGATTGCACAGCTTGCATTTCATGGATCCAAGGTCTCACCAATAGAATGTTTTAGGCCAGAGGTAGATCGAGAACCTAACAGATGATATTCCTTTCAATTGGCCCGACTCTGATTGGTAAAACAATAAGACCCTTGGAGGATCTTTCTTCCTCATCATAAGCGTTGATGGTTATCTTGCTTTTGGAATCAATTGTTTGTTTTGAAAGACCCAATTTCCTGACCAGATTCAGATACAAATATTTAATCCTGCGCCTCCATCTATCAATAGGCATCTAACATGAGATTTTTGAGTGAGTACTTCAATATGGAGGGGTTGATTATGTGGATGTGTCAATAATTTATCATCCTCTTCAGAAAAGGATATGTAATGCAGTGTTGAGATATGGTTAACCATTGCTTGGAATTTGTCCACATCAAGGTCCTTTGGTACATTTGCAGCATGTAGGGCCTGTTCCAAGATTTCCCTATCCACCATGGAGATTTTGAGCAACTCAAAAATGGAAATTTTGGCAGAGGTTCGTTGCAATTGGTCTACCAAGTCATATTTTGCTCCAGGAATAGTAATCATGTGTTTTACCATTGGTTTGGGAATAGTGATAATAGGAGTCTTGGATGTTGATGCTGGTTTGGGAGGTCTTTTGATCATGACCTGTGCTTGACTCTGTGTTACTGCATTTGTTTGGAAGGAGGTGTCTTTAACACCCTTGATTGTGATTACATTAATGGATTTGGTTTTAATGTCTATCATATTAATCACATTGTCATTGTTGGAATAGGTGTAGTTGACCTCATTACCATTTCCTTTAGATGTTTCCCCTTTGTCATAATTAAGGAATGGTTTATTAAAGGTTGTATGATCCTCATTGGTAGTATGTCTATACACTTTGATTTTACCACCCTAGATGAGGTCTTGAATAGTGTGTTTAAGTTTGAGACAACTGTTAGTCTTATGTCCCTTGTTCTTGTGAAAGATACAGTAGGAATTGTCATTCCACCATCTAGGCTTAACTATTGGTTCCCATGGTTTTGAATCTGGGATTGTGAGAACTTTGTTATCCACCAATGTCTTCAAAACTGTCTCAAGAGGCTCCCCCAGAGGAGTGAATGTTCTTTGTGATTTTGAAGTCCATGTCTGACCCTTGCTGTTATCATTTTCTTCTTTTGGTATGGGGGTTGTTACCTTGGCCTCTTTGCTTGCTTGCATACCGTTAGTGAGATTGAACACCTCAGGTCTAGGACCAACATTAGATGTGTCCATTACTCCATCATTTACAATGTTTTTGTTTTGCTTCCACCATTTAGGTTTGGAGTTGTTATTTTTTATTTCATTGTGAAGGGTGATCTCTCCCTTTTTGACCATGGCTTCCTCAATACAGAGAGCATTTTTTATCATTCTATCAAAGCTAGGAGAGTCTTGCATTTGTAATGCGTAGTTCAATTTTGGTACCAAGTTATTGACGAAGATTTCCATCTTTTCAGACTCGGGAATAGCTCTAGAATATCGTGCAAAGATCTTCCTCCACCTTTGTAGGAAGTGAGTAAAGGACTCTCCAGTTTTTTGCTTTGTGTTGCATAGATCCATCATGGTTACGTCATGTTGTATATTGTAGGTGTAATGTTGGATGAATTGTTGAATCAACTCCTTGAAGGTTTTGACCTTAGGTGTGAGTTTTGAAAACCATTCCATGGCGTTACCTCCAAGACTTCTTGGAAAGAGACGCATGAGGTATGTAGGTTCATGTGTGTACTCTATACTAAGAGCACAAAATTCTCTTACGTGATCATGTGGATCGGTCTCTCCCGTATACTTGTCATACTTTGGCCCTGCCACGTCAGGAGGGAACAAAATCATAGTGATACTTTTGTCGAAAGGAAATAGACAAATGACGTCGATAGAGTACTTTGTCTTCGGTTTAGCTTTCTCCTGTTTGAGAGTTGCAAGCTCCGTTTGCATCAAAGTGAGTTGCTTGGCAAGGATAGATATAGGGGTTGGCACCTCTTTTTCCTTGAGTTGTTCCACATCGTAATCTTTAGGTGATTTGACACCCATGGATGCTAGATGGAGGAAGTATTTTTCTCTATCCTCATCAATCATCTTTTCCATTATTTTGTGGAATCTCTTGCTTTGTTTGAGTTTTTCATACTCTTCTTCAGTGATTTCGTTCTCACTACCAAACTCAAATAAAGGATGGTCAAATGTGGGTTCTTCCTCATCAGTATCTTCGGGCTTTTGGTTTTTTCCATTGTCATATTCTTCAAAAGCCTCACTCCATCTGCAAGTGTCACTATCCATTTGTGGAGAATCTAAATCGAGAAGGGAACTGCGAGATGCTTCTCCTTGAAAGTGTTTTGATTTAGGAGGCACTTCTGATCCTTTGGATGTGTACTTGTTGCATCTTGTGTTAACCATGTAGTTGTATCTCAACTTTTGCCAACGTTTCCCAATAGTGTCAGGTGGAGTCTCAAATCATTCAAGTGAGTGTGTCTAGGTAGAAGTGTTTGTGTTTTGGTGGAAGTAAATGATTCCAGCGTCAAAGGGTTAGAATGCCCTGATAGTGAGCTGGGAATCAATTTGTTGGAAAAAGTGGGTAGACCACACGTATTGAGACAGATTAAGAGTTTGATAGGACATGCAAGGTAGACGTTTGAAACTTTTTTTGATATAGCCACAGTTAGACCAAAAGAAGTAATAAGGACAGAGTAAAGAGTCAAAAGGGAATCTAAAATAAACCATGTTCCTCTGAGAGGCAATGATGTAAGTTCCCATTGTCAAATGTTGTCAGTTTCATTTTGGAAGTGCGTGAAGCTTGAAGATCATGTTTTGAGATTTTGTAGTGAGTGAAAAACGCATGTAGACCAAGGTTTGAATTTTGTTGCTTGTGTTAAGGTGTTTATCTTTTTAATGATTTTTCATACACATCAAGCAAACGTTGCTTTATTAGAGGAATAGACACTTTTTGCCCTATCTTCTAGGTAGAGGATGAAAATCCTTGCTCATTGACTTAGGTACACACTCAAATGCTAATCAAAATACAGCCATCACCAAGCACGCAATGGCTCCAGTCATGATGTTGTATTAGCCAACTCCAAACGCAAGTGAGGGCACGATATGACGAGTGTCTTGGGGAAATTTCTTTTTGCCTTGCACAAGGATTATCACCCTTTCGGGGATGAATTGGGAATTTTTTTCAGTTGAAATGTTTTCTATTTTTGGGCAATCTGTTCGAAACCGTCCCCTATAGAATTGCACAAGGAAAAATTGAGGTGTATAGCCCTATGAGTACCTGAATATATGTATTCTCACAAGCAAGATTCAAGTGGCTCCGCTCTACATACACCCAAGCATGTTCAAAGAATGATGTCAAAATTTTATGAACAAAATCAATTCCGTCTTCTGAGGCTTTGGCCTACGAGGAAGCAATTATTTATAGTGAGTTGGAAGGGTTTGTGTAAACCTATCCTCACTTGTGTCATTCTTGGGAGATTTTTTCCTCAACAGGCAAGCCCTTTACTATTAAATATGCATACAAAGGATTGGTGAGTTTTGGATGTTTGGATTTCTAATTCTTCCGAAGAAGAAGAGCATACTCTCCTAATCTAAGCCGTTTTCTCCCAAAACACTTCAATCACTTGTTCATTCCCTCAAATGACTTCACTTACAAATCAATCTCCCATATCAAGTTTTTGATTCCCCCACTTGGAAGGAAGAGCAAATCCTCTAGTGAGACTGAAAAGCAAGTTTAAGTTTGATTTAGATATTCCTATTTAAGAAAAATAAGATGCTTGAAAATAAAGTTTGCCTTGTTCAATTAACTGCAATATTTAATGAGTTTGATTGTTCAATTTTTGTTTCCCAAAATTTAGACAGTGTGTTTGTTCATTTAACCCACAAATTTAGTCCTTTGCTTGTTCAATTTCTGTTTCCAAATTTGAATTAAATGATCGAACTTGTTCTTTGAACCACAAGATTTAATGATTTGTGTTGTTCATTTACTGATCCCAAAATTTAGACGACGAGGTTTGCTTTGTTCAATTACTCCAAGTTCTTCTCAAATCATAAATTGACTTGTGAGTTTTTGATTTTCCTTTAAAAGGAAAAGAGAATATTCCTCTGGTCAATTTAGTATAAGATTGGAAAATGTCATTTAGTTTCGAAAGCGTAAAAAAAGAATATAAGTCAAGATAATGGGTTAGCAACCTGTAAAACCACAAGTTAGTATCTTCTTTTTGCTCTCTTAGCTCTGACAACAAATCTATAAACACTAGTTAGGCTAAAAGTACAATCAAAATCATGAAAACAACTACGTTAGCAAGTTAGAAATCAAATTTGCAAATGTTAGAACCTGTATTTATGCCCCCTGGACGACAGACGGAATTTTAGAAACCCAAAACAATAAACCCCGAAAATGATAAAAGATTGACCCCAAACGATAAAATGTACCTAGCATGATATTCCTTTTACACGAAACAATATTTCATACAAAAAGCGTGAAAATTATTACCAAAAATGATTTTAAGGCCAAATTTTACCTTCTAGAAGTGCAATGGTAGGTGATATTAAAACTCCCAAAAATGATAAGTTGCTCCTGATAATGATAAAGGCTTTGCCGGAAATGATAAGTTGCTCCTAGAAATGATAAACGAACGACTGGAAATGATAAGTTGCTCCCAGAAATGATAAACTGCCTACAAATTTTGAAAATGTTAAGGGCATAGAGCAAATTTTGATGGAATTTTGAGCTATCTTGCCCCACGGTGGGCGCCAGAGATGTGGAGTGTGATTTTTGGACCTGTTAAGAGACACAACACTTCAATAAATCATTGCATTAAAGTGAAAACAAGTGGTTAGTAAACATAGCATTCACCAAAATTGATCTATTGCTTCCTATCTAGGAGGAGTATGAAAAATGACATAATAGCCCTCAGATTATGCATATTCCAGTGACAATACAATCCTAAGAACGAAAGATGCAAATAAAAATTAATCTAAATGATTGAAAAGCATGCATGTTATTTCTAGAAATGGAGATTACAATAATACAACCAAGAAATGAGATAAAAAGCCATATGAAAGTCCTAGAACATGAGCAAAATGTGTTTGCTCTTTCAATCCTCCAAATGTGGGCAGCATAAGGATGCTATCAACTCTTTGAAATTATGGAGCATTACAACAATACAATAAAAGACTTCTAATTTCAGGGCCATTTGAGCTCGAAATCTATCCTATTTATAGAAGAATGGAGAGAGAGAGAGAGAGAGAGAGAGAGAGAGAGAGAGAGAGAGAGAGAGAGAGAGGACAAGGTTCATTAATGGAGCCCCTAAGGTCATTAATGAAACGTAAGAGCCATTAATGCCTTTGGCATTAATGAGGTATGGTGGAGGAAAATGCATTAAATGCAAGCATTTAAGAGGCATGGGAAGGGTGTAAGAGGATGGCTTGAGAAAGTGGACTTGGAGAGAGTCAAGCTTGAGAAAGTTGACTCTCCCAAGTGGGTTGGGTTCCTAGTCACTTCCTAATGGAATGTGACAAGCTTAAGGGTAGCTTAGGATTAGGATTAGGGATATAATTAGATTAGCATGGGGGGAATAGGTTGGAATGGGTTAGAACCTAGGGTAGAAGTGGTTGAAATAGGTTAGGTTAGGGGTTTAGAAGAATATAAATGAAATGAATTAAACTTATTTAATTCATTCAAAAATAGGGATTTTAATTATTTAAACAACTTAATTGCTTTTTAATAATTAAAGGACTATAGCCAATTAATTAGATTAATCAAGCTAGGGGATTGGTTCTTTTGCAAGTGAGCAATTGATTAGGATTTCATTAATTCCCTTTTAAATTGATTAATTAGATTAATCAGCTTGATTAATTAGATTAATCAGCTTGATTAATTAGATTAATTAGCTTGATTAATTAGATTAATCAAGCTAGGGGATTGGTTCTTTTGCAAGTGAGCAATTGATTAGGATTTCATTAATTCCCTTTTAAATTATTTACCTTAGCCATGTTATTGATTTGAATTGATTGGATTGGCTAAAGTGATTAATGTAAATTAGTGATTAGATCACTTAGGAATTAAAGCCGATTCAAAGGAATTATGCCAAGCAGTAACAAGGTCGTTTGGACATAATTGGGGGGTATGATCACACTTAGGGAAAAGAGGGTCTATGGTCTGAGCATGCCAAATTCAGGTAGTTACAATACTCATCATCCAAAAGTTCATTATTTCTACACATTACTGATAAATTATGCTTTTGTATAGTTTTGATTCTCTCAATCATGAGGGTGCTTTGCTTTTGGTTGTAAAATGAACAACGATAGTCACCATATATTCAAAAGGAATGGGAATCTAAATTGAATCTATAAAGGGAAATAATAGAGCAAGGGGATTATAAGAAAATTTTTGGTGGATATTCTTGGAAGGTAAAAACTTTTTTATTAGTTTTTTCCATTAGGCTAGTATTATAGTAATAATTTTACAAATTTTTTTCTAGTAATTAAAAGAATAGGCTAGATAAATTAGAATGTAGTATTTTCTATTTTGTTAGAAAATTGATTTTTGGTATAGTGTAAATGTATATTTATTAAGTTTTTAAATTGTAAAAATAATTAATTTGTTCCTATATTTGATTAAAACAATTTGACGCTTATACACAAACTTTATGGGATAGGACATTTTATTAGAGGGGATAATTAAAACTTACATAATTTATTGCTTATATTTCTATAAATGTGATTAAATGTCCAAGTTTTTCTTCGGGATAAGTTAAAGCTTTATTTAATATGGCTATAATTTAAATAGAATTGAAACTAAGATTAGTAGTATTTTTTTGTAAAAAAATTAACAATTATTATATTAATTATATTAAAAAATAAAATTTATTTATTATTATAATTATAAGTAATATCAAAGTATATCATAATTATAGGATTCTATATTAAATATTATATACTTAATTAAATATAATATTTTTATTTACAAAATTAGAAAGCAAATACTAGCTATTATGTGGCATTTGTCTAACCTCAAATGATGCTCAATTAGTTTCCAATTTTGAATATAATGAATTTTTAAAAAAGTGACTACAATATTGAAACCTTTGAAAATGTTAAACATACAATTGAAAAAGTTGTAAACTGTTATGAAACACCTAGATTGATAAGATTAGAATCATAGAAAAGGAAAAATATGAATATTAAACCATGCTACTAAAATTGCATTCTATAATCCAATAGGTTGATAACATTTACAAAATTTTGTAAATAAAACACATGAACAATACAACTCAATGTATCTTCAAGTTATAAGAGGAGAGGACCTTTGTGAAGAAGAAAACACTCTCCATCCCAAAGTTCTTTACCTCCATACCACACCTAATTAACTGATTTTCCCAAAAAACTCTAATTCTATGGTTAATCTAACTCTTGTATTGTGGTTATTTTATATCTCACCTTTGTGAAGAAGAAAACACTCTACATCCCAAAGTTCTTTCCCTCCATACCACACCTAATTCACTGATTTTCCAAAAAACTCTAATTCTATGGTTAATCTAACTCTTGTATTGTGGTTATTCTATATCTCAGACACCCAGATGATTTTATTAATTAATAATATTTTATAGTGTTAGTAATAACTGAGAGGGGGGTGAATCAGTGGCCTAAAAAAATTATCCAATTTAAACCTTAATCCACCAATCAATACTTCTCAAATTATTAAGTCCCAACAAGATGTATGCCTTTGAAATACTTGAAAGAAATAACTGTTTGTCGGTTTACCTTGTCTGTCCTTATTCTCCTTGATAATTGATAAATAGTAAACTGTATTTCTCGATACTCAATAAATATGCAGAGTATACCAATGAATCCATAAATGCATATGTAGAATTTAAAACAATAAAGTAATAAACCATACACATATAACACAAGGATTTTAACATGGAAACCCTGTTAAGGGAAAAACCACTGGGACAAATACCTCAAATTTTCACTCTTTTGAAGTGAGCCCTGTTAGGAGCCAACCCTGTTAAAGGTTACAAACACATGGTTAAGTGCAACCTTGTTAGAGGATAGGTTGTCACTTTGTATCTGACATTTATGCTACCATCCTTGAATCAATCTCTTGACTGTCAATAGGCTTTATGCTAATCTTACTACCATCCTTGAATCAGCCTCCTTAGACTGTCAATAGGCGTTAGGTAAAACCATTTGGTAATCTGTTAGGATATACCTCAATTACAAAAGACTGTTATGTCCTGCTCTGCTAAGAGACTTAAATGCTTCAATGGTTAAACTAAAACAAAATGACCTTTTTCTAATGCAACTGAATTGCAAATTTTTAGATCTATTTATGCACAATACCTTTTTGATCAATGTATCAATTCAATTCCTTTGTCCTTAACTCTTTCTTCTCTGTGTTGTTGTGCTTTTCTGTTCGTCGGTGTCTGCAGAATTCTTTAGCTCTCCCTTAGCTTGATTGATCAGGACTGCATGAAGTTTATCCTTCATCAGTTTCTCTTCAGCATCTTCTATCAGTTCACTCCTCTGTGTATCTGATTGCTTCTGGGAATGAATTATGCATGTCTCTTAAATAGACATGATATCCCTTAATTCTAGGTTCTTGATTCTTGGCGTGAAAAACAATCCAGCCAAATTGATTTATTGCTTTAACTCTTGATTTATCTCATAGTTATCTTGTTGCCAATTGTATAAAGCATCTTTAAATCAATTACTTAACGGTGGTTGAATAAAGCAAATAAAACAACCAGTTAAGTCTAACTTTTAGCTCTGCGAGCTAGATATTTTGTTGTTTACTGATCTCTCTGTTCTGTCGGTCAATTTTGCAGTTCGTCGCCGGTGACAATTGCCAGTTCCATTGGTGCATCTTCAGTTAGCTTTGGGATCTCCTTCCTTTGGGCATCATTGGATCTTGCTCGTCGGGCAACACTGTTTCCAGCTCGTCGGGCATACTGTGATTCTTCTCTGTCGGGCAACACTGTCTTCTGCTCGTCAGGCATTACTGTGACTTTATCTCTATCTTTACCGATGGTGTGCACTCCATCGGTGTAGTCTGTCACTTAGTGAATATTTGACTTTTATGCATTGCTGAAAGCATAACCTTTATTCCATTGATTCTCTGAAGTCTTTGTCATGACCATATAGATGATATCAAGTTGACATCAATGACAATACAAACCATTAACTGATTTAATGTCTTGCATCATCTTCAACTTAATATAGTCAACCATTTAATCAGTTACATGTCATCAATCTCTCCCTTTGGCATTGATGGAAACATGCTATATTATCATACTATACTATTGCTAATACAATTGTTGAGATTCATCAAATTACCAAACAGTTTGTTTTGATAATTGATAAAAATTTCTAACCGTCGATAAGCTTTGTGTAAGCTTAGATTTGTTTCTTGCAGTTCTTCTGTTGCTTCTTTCGATCTGTTGTGTCCTCTTGACTGTTCTGCTTCTTTGATGCCTTTGTCTTTTGTTTGCAACTTTTATACAAATTGTCTCCCTTTGGATATGATCTCTCCTTGTTTGGAGTAATATGATAATGAATAGTTTCTGATGATAATATGGATCGTTCTCTCCCTTCGACAACAATGCCAAACAAATATTTTACAAATATCTGACATTCTGTCAGCCAATTTCTTCTTTCCATAATATATTCCTTAAATTTCCCTTATCCATCATCAGTATAGCAATATGTTTTGGTGCTTGGTTCTGATATATACATTTTCGTATATAGATGTAGCTTTGAAGTTCAGCTTGTGCTTGCATCAATCATGAATGATATTCTGATAATATATTGTTGATGCAGCTTTTAGTCCTTTTATTGACTGGTAGACATGGGTTTTGTAATACCCCAAAAATGGCCTATATGTTCATTAACCTCCTATATCAACAAATCGAACGAAATCAACGTCGAAGTCCTGACCAAAGGCACATCTGAACATCATCGACTCCTAATTGATTATTTTAAATTCTATATCAGAGAATATTCCTAATAATATTTTTAATTAATTTAATTATTTTTAATTTAAATGATTATTTGACAATAAATCTAATTTATCCTAAAGTTTGATTAATTGAATATTTTCATATTTAATTAATTAGATTTAATTCTACCACTTAATTATTTAATTGAATTTAATTATATCTATTATAAATTGTATTATTTAATTTTGACAATAAATCTAAAATCCTATGATTAATTGATTAAATTCTTAATTAATTAATTAAAGTAAGTTGTCATTATTTAATAATATAGTTTTTAATAAAAGTTTGATTAAATAGTTAATTAACCCATAAATTAATTATTTATTTTAAAAAATAAGTTGAGGATAAATCAAATTATTTATTTATTAATTCTTAATTATTCATGTGCATATTCAAAAGAAACAGTTAAACTCCCAATTAGAAAATCAATGCAAAGTGTTAGCTTTTTGGAACTCAACATCCTTTTGGAGTTCAAAAAGCTGATCTAAACTTCTAATTCAAGTTGAACTTTACTTTTACATGTTTTTGCATGATTTTGTGAATTAACCATCTTTTATAATTAGATAACTCAAAAATCAACTTGAGTTAATCTGAGTGTAGCTTTTTGGAACTCAACATCCTTTTGGAATTCAAAAAGCTGATCTAAACTTCTAATTCGAGTTGAACTTTATTTTTGTATGTTTTTGCATGATTTTGTGAATCAACTATCTTTTATAATTAGATAATTCAAAAATCAACTTGAGTTAATTTGAGTGATTTATGACTTTTGCCATGCACCTCCAAAGCCCTGGATTTATATAAATTAAGGCTTTAGCTCTTCATAATTCATCCACGATATACATAATTTTGCATACCAATGTTGTCGAATCCGATTCAAGAATTGCACAATCACGCTGAAGAATTGGAATTGAAAAATCAAAGCTTTTTGTGAATCAATGCTATTGTGAGATCAATCTTTGTTTTTGCATATCATTGTTAGATAGATTTCATATCAGTTTTTTATATAGATTAGTTTCATATCAAGTTTTCATCTTATTGTATTTAAAAATCTAAAAATATAAGTTAATTGCATTCATTCCATAACTAGATCAATTGCACTCAAATCTTTCATTTAGGTGTCGTCAAGGTCACTGATCTCAATTTCAATCTGAGAGCATCATACTCGCACCTATTAAAAGGCAGTAAATCGTCTGGTTAGTTTAGATTCAATTACTTGCAAGATTTCAATTTTTGCTAACCTCTAATATTTTACTAAAGTGTTGTGTTCGCAGATCAGGTGCAATTTTCACACACATTTTTGGCGCCCACCGTGGGGCAACCCACCTTTGCATGCTGGTTTTAATTTTTTTGGGAGCTAAAATCTTAAAGTTTCAAAGATTTAATTTGATCTTCCAAACGGCTTGGAGTTTTGGTCTGAAATTTTTTTTGTAGGTTGGAGACATATCATGAAAGCTATAGTAAAAAAATTTAGAATTTTCTGAGTTGTTTTGAATTTTTAATAATTTTTTCTTGAAATTCTGAAAAAAATTAATATCTGACGCAAATCAGCATATTTTTTTAAAATTTTTATATTTTCGGAAAGCTCTTTAAATTCTACAGGGGGTTCATTCTTTGAGTTTTAAATTTGAATGCAATATAATAGCTCAAATAGTCAATTTGCAAAAACTGGTATGTTTTGGTAAAACGGGTCTCTAGGGCACAAATGAAGGGATTTTTCTAAAATTTTTCTTTTTTTGAAAGCTCTCCATTTTTTAGCAGGGGTATCTATTTTGAATTTCTATTTTTGTGGCAAAAATCATATCAAAAAAATCAAATCTTGTTGACTAGGTCAAATGTAGTAAAAATAAAATAAATTTTGTGATGAGTTTGCACTTATTTTTTTTAAATGGTTCAATGAATGATATGAGTTGTCATTTGGGTTAATTGTTGGTTATTATTGCTGATAATAATTGATTTTTAGAGCTAATCCTAGGGTTTTCATAAGTTGAATATATGTTACCCATCTTGTTTGTTTGATTTCTTGTTGGAGAGTTTGTTGCTTGCTTGCACGGGATTGCTTAACAAAGCTAAAAATCAAGTAATATTCTACTAAGCGCGTCGCGGGGATCTCAGGTATTCTACTTGTTCTGATAATATTTCGGTTTGGATTTAAAATAAATCTCTCGTGTCTAGTTTGAGTGCTTTTTTTCATGCTTTTGTTTTACACACTTGCATAATTGATACTAGGTTGTGGCACCTTATGTATTCATTAAGTAGTCTTAGATGTTTGTGATTGATCTAAATTGTTATATTGGGTTATTGGACTCGCTAATCTCCCGGCCCCTCGTTTCACCTCGTGGTTGCAATCTCAGTGCTATAAAGGGGAGGGGTCTATAGGAAAGAAGCGTTAATTGTTCCACCAGGAAACTTTTTTGTGCTTTTTGGTTGTTTTCTAAGTTGTGGACTTATTTTTAGCTTGTGTGAGGTGTTAAGTGTTCCACCTTGTGGACTCATCTCATATGTGTTCTAAATGTTAAGTGTTCATCTTTCTTCTTTTTGGATACTTTTGGTAGATTTTCTTTTCAGAATATATATCTGTGTTCACATAGTAATTAGGCATTATGAACACTATTTGTGATTTTTGAGAGAATGGGTTCCTAGTGAAATCCTTCATTGACGACAGAATCCTTATAGGTAGAGAGGATACTTAGTGCGTTTCACATTCTATTTGATTAGTGCATCTTCTCTTATTGATCGATACATTCTCTCTCCAGAGAGGTTGATAGATGACGTGAAGTTGACATCGTAGACCTTGGTGAAACAAACTTTGTCTTAGCGTGTCAGATTTATCTGCTTGCTTTGTTTGTGTTAAAAGTGAAGAGGCGTCAAAAATCTTGAATCTGGAGCCAAGTCCCCTTGTGGTATCATATTGTGAGTCATCTTTAGAGAGGGTTAACCATAGTGGACACTCCTTAAATTGGGCCAACCACATTGATGGAACCTCAAGCGGTAATAGCCATTTTTGTCATGGTCGTGACAATCGCTATATAAATGTCATTGTGAAAAATCTCTACGGGTGTGGTTAATTGTTGGGTTGTCAGATCTTCCTAGCAGCTCTTGATTGATTAAATTCTTAGACTGTGTCAAAACCCTGGTGCGCCGGGATTGGAGTTCACTCCTTTGGATCATAAAAGTTGCAGAGTCAAGCCATTACTTAAAACTTTAGAGGCTAATTTTTCATTTTTAGGAATGTGTTATTGCAAAACTTTTTGGAACATACACAATTAGTACTCTCAAGGATTAGCACAATTTGGTCACTTGATTGTTCATGTGCAAGGTTGTTTTTGCCCTTGTTCATTATTTTTAGACGTGCTTAAAATCACTTGCTTGCTGTTTCACGTACTTGGTTATCTGCTTGGTTACTGAAAATCAACGAATCTATATTATCTTTAAAATTTGGACAGTATAATTTGCAAACAATCCAAAACTAAAAACCCTAAATTTGCAAAATCTGGAGTGAAAAATCTTTTCTGGAGACAAAGGTCATACGAGTTTTGGTTGAGTGTCGTTTAGTTCAGAGCCCACTGTTGTTTGGAATTTCAAGTGTCATTTCATTAGACACCCACTGTTGTATGATCCTATACCCACTGTCGTACGAGTCTTGCTGCCAGAAAATTCAAAATAGCCAATCTTGTTGTCAACTGTCGTTTGGTATTAAACGCAGTGTTGTACGAGTTTTTCAACTATCGTTTCATTGCATACTCACTGTCGTACGAGTTTGCAGAGTGTTGTTTGAAAAAAATTGCAAAGTTGTCAGAAAAATTGTCAAAATTGCCAAATAACCAGCTTTTCTAATCTAATTCTGGAATCTGTCAAATCACTATGTCAGGAACAGAGCAAATCGCTATTGAGAATACTATCATTTTCCACAAGTGAACTTTTGAATTCGATATAGCCTTCTGTTAATTGACTTGAGTCTTTTTTATCTCATGTAAAAACCTTGTCATAACTATCAATCTTCAATCAATCAATCTTCAAAAATGACTAAGTGTTGTGATATTTGTCCGCTATCTTTTGGGCGTCTACCCATACATCCAGGGCACGGTATCCCTCACCCACGTCTAATCGAATCTTCACTCAACCAAACCTTGATAAGGTTGCGTCATCTGATCATCTTGATTCAGTTCATTTTTCAGTTGTCTTTGTCATTTTCTTCTGTTTCACCCAAAGTTAATGGTGGAAACCAGAGCTACCTCACACAAAAAGTCAAGAAACACATCCTAGATCTTACCTTTGACCACTACCCAAGGTCCAACTCTTGAGCAACTCATCAATTCTGGTTTTTACGAAGATGACGACCTTGGCAACTTTCGATTAAAGATTGGTTACATACCTCCTCCATCAACTCACAGAGGTAATCAACAAACTCCTCGATCTATCCTAGGAAGTCTCAAAACTCACATCATGTCTCAAGTGGGGATGAATTAGGGCTCTCAAGGAGCTCAATCTCAACATGGCACAGATCAGGCACCCACACCTGAAGAAATTTCCCGATATCAAAATGACGATGAATTCAAGAAAATGATGAGACATTTCTTGAAGGAAGATAGGGAAGCATACTTTCTCGAATTGGCTCACCAAGGGGCTAAACTTCCTCTTAACCTTAATATCAAATATATTATCACACACGAGGAAGAAAATTTGATGACAGCCATGATCAAATAGATGCATGCTATGCAAGTTGAACTTAACAATCTTAAGAAAGAGAAGGAACCCAAGGAATTCTCCATGGAAGCCCTTTGTCCTTTGCCTTTTGACAAAAACTTGTAAATGCGACCGTTCTCAAAAAGAGTGGAGATGCCAAAGTACGATAAATATGACGGACACTCTAATCCTCAAGATCATGTTAGAGAGTTCTGTACACAATCCATGGAGTTCATGCATGAATCGACCTATCTGATGCGTCTCTTTCTCAGATCTCTAGGAGGAACATCTATTTAGTGGTTTTCAAGACTACCTCCTATGATTACAATTTTTGAGGAGTTGATTAAATTATTTTATCAACAGTACTCCTACAATATTCAACACTCGGTCACCATGATCGACATTTGTAACCTCAAGCAATATCCAGGAGAACCATTCCTAACATTCCTCAAGAGGTGGCGAAAGAAGTTCTCTCTATATGCTCGATCAATTCCTGAAATGGAGAAATTTGAAATCTTTATCAATAATCTTGTTCCAGAGCTCAACTACCCATTACAAATGGTAGATAATGCGATCAAGATTGAGAAAGTACTTGTCATGAAAGGAGACATCACGCTTCAAAAAGACAAGTATGAATCAGAATCCGGATCCAGTTCAAGGGATAAAACCAAAAATTGGAATAAGAACAAGGGCATCATCACAGATGACGATGTTGATACTGTTCATGCCCCATCAAAGGCACCAGCCTACAATATCACTCTTGGCACGCAAGCCATTAAAGCTTCAGAGCAAAAGTCTTCTGAACCATCTCCAAAGAAGCCAGAATACAAAAGATGGGATAAACATCAAAAGTTTACTCCTCTGGGAGAGTCTTTAGAATTAGTTATGAAAACTCTAGTGGCTGATAACATCATCTCTTTACCACCAATCCGACCAAATGATCAGGACCAAAAATTGAAATGGTGGAGAGGAAACGAATTCTGTGATTTCCATTGGAGTAAAGGTCACAAAACTAATAATTGCTACCACTTGAAGCATACCATTCAAGATCTGATCGATAGTGGAGACATCATAATTGACAATCCCACGATTAATAATGATCATACAACATTCACATAACCATTTCCACAACATGGTAAAGGAGTTTCAACTTCCCAACCTAACATGGGGGCAAAAGTCAATTATGCTTACCCTGAAAATGATGTTGTCATCAATATGGTCGAACCTTGTCTCTCTGAAAGCTAGAATGTCATCACTATTGTACGAAGAGAATGAGATCATTCTTCAGCTAATGCAGTTACTAGATCTCAAGCTCATCTAAAAGGACAAACCGCAGATTCATCTAATGTCCCTAAGATACCCTTTAATCTTTCATTTGCTTCCAAATAGAAGACTACTTCCAAATTTTCCAATCCAAAGGATACAAGGCCTACATCTTATAGCATTGTCTAGCAACTTCAACACACGAACGCCAAAATCTCTATGTTTGAATTACTTTGAATATTTCCAGCTCATAGAAATATCCTCGACAAAGCTTTTCTCGGATGTAATGTTCCTGATGACCTAGATTTAGACAGATTCCAGGCTATGGTTGGACATCTTACATCGCCGCAATATATCTCCTTCTCAGAGGAAGATGACAACTCCTTGAGTCACCTGCATAATCAACCTTTGCATATAGAGGTCCTGATCCAGAACCGTAGAGACAAATGTGTATTGATAGATGGTGGCGCTGGCCTAAACATTTGTTCTTATAGTTGAATCACATAGCTGGGACTCTCAGAAATGGCTATTGATCCTCGAAAGAAGATAACCATAAAAGCCTATGATGAACATGAAAGATCTTTTAAAGGAACCATTGTCTTACCCATCTGAGTGGGCCCAGTCATTAGAGATACCATATGTCAGGTACTTGATCTACCATTGGCTTACAACATCCTTCTAGGGAGACCATGGAAACATGAAATGCAAGCTATTCCTTCTACGTACCATCAATGTTTAAAATTCCCATATGAAGGAGTAGAGGTTACTATCCCAGCAGATCTGAGTACTACTTGCAATACACTGAAGGAATGTGCTGATAAGCTTGTTCCCAATTACAGAGAATCTTCCACTGAGCAGCTAAGTGTTGTTTCAACTTCCAAAATGGAAGACATTGTTAAAAAGGTCAATATCAAAGAGAATGGGATGAGAGAATACACTATAGAGCCAGTCTTGTCTTTGACATCTCTACCTATTTCACCTAAGTCTTATGGAAAATCTTTGAAGCAGCCCAAATCAGAACCTAAGGCACCTCCGGAAGAGTATAAAAGAAAATTTGTGGTAGATCAGGTATCCAAGCAAAAATTTGAAGAGGATGAAGCCGTACTTGCATGGCTCTACAAAGATGAATCTGAGTCTAAAATTGTTCAAACTAGTGACTCCATAGCACCTGAGATTTCTTCTACGTCATATGGTCCAGGGAACACATTGATTACTAAAATGAGATATATAGGAAAAAGACCTCTAGGGTTGCACAGAAAAGGTCTTTTGTCACCTCTTAACCATCTGGGTCGTACAAACAAGAGCAAAACAGGCCTAGGCTTTAAGAAGAAACTCTATCACCTCAAAAGTAATTGTTCTTATGTCATAGAACAGATTGCACCAGGAGAACCCCTTCTCAACAAGGAAAAGACAAAACCCTCTGATAGTGATTCAGATAGCTCAGAGCTCATCCCCTATGAACATATTCTGAAGGAAGTCAATGATCTCCTTGATGAAGAAAATGATCCCATAAAAAGAATCAACATAGTAGAAATACAAGAACCTACTATAGAACAAGAGATAGTTGCAACACAAGAACCAGCTAATCTTGAAACTGATGAAGAGTCAAGAGGAAGGTGGTAGCTATTTTGAGATAGATTCCCATGACTATGAATTCAAATCCGAAATTGATGGTAAACCTTCTTGGGGCATTCATCCTAACTTTGCACATATTTTGAGCTTTCCTAGAGATCCTAATTCTGAAGCTGAATCAAATGACTATGAATGGGGACCAATTTCGGAGGAGGATGAGCTTATCACAAAGAAATATGTTGATACTATTCACCAATACGCACTTACTCCCGACGTAAGCCAAGAGCGAAATAATGAACTTAATGTGTTTGATCCACCTATCGCTGAATTGGACTCCCACGATGACATTGAGCCTATTCACGAGTTAAATGTTTTGAGCTGTGATATCACTTTCAAACTTGAGCGTCAGGTAGGTACCAATGATGACAGACCCATATCCGTGAACACCATATCCCAAGCCTTTTCCTCCTTGACTATCCAATGTCCTGATCTTATTGACCAAACCTCCACGAATCTAAGCCATGGTATTTACACCTTTTCCAATGACTATGCCCTTGCTTGTTACCTCAATGTAGTTGAGCCTATGATGACTTCCATCAGCGAACCGAGCATCAGCATGACTGAGTTGGACATCAAATATCTTAGTCAAAAGAATAAAAGCAAAAATAAAAAGAAAAAGAGGTTCTGAGGGTGAAAACCACTTTGTGGCAATCTCAGAACCAAAAATAGTAAAGAAAATAGATGTATTCGAAGATGAAAAACTCTCTGAGGCGCCTAATGATGAGATATTTGATGTCCTTCCAAGTCATTTACAAGAGAGATCTCCAGTTCTAATTGAGCCCACTCAACCTATCAATTTGGGTACAACAGAGGAACCAAAATTGGTACATGTAGCCCAATCATTATCAGAAGAAGAGAAATTTTTTTTTATTGCATTCTTAACAGAAAAAAAGATCAACTTTGCATGGAAATATTCAGATATGCCAGGGTTGGATCCAAATCTTATCATGCACCATCTATCTATTGCTCCTAGAGTGAAAGTTGTGAAACGAAAATTGAGAAAGATTTATCCTCATGTTGAACTCTTGGTCAAGGCTGAATTAGAGAAACTCCTAAAAGCCGGATTCATCCGTGTCATGGACTATGCAGAGTGGATATCTAATATTGTACCTATTTCTAAACCAGATGGTTCAATCAGAGTGTGCACAGACTTTAGAGATGAAAATAGAGCGTGCCCTAAGGATGATTTTCCATGACCTAACATTGATATGATAGTGGACATGACTGCGGGTTTCGAGATGCATTCATTAATGGACGGTTTCTATGGATATAATCAAATCAAAATTACTCTAGAAGATCAAGAGAAAATTGCCTTCACATGTGCATGGGGTACTTTCTGTTGGAATGTTATGCCATTTGGGCTTAAGAATGCTGGTGCTACATATCAAAGAGCAATGACATCCATTTTTCATGATAAGATGCATAGAACTATGGAGGATTATGTGGATGATACATTAGCAAAATCTATGATTAGAACTGAACATCTAAAAGACTTGAGCATGATCCTAGACTTAATGGAAAAGTTTAGTCTCCGACTAAATTCTAAGAAGTGCGCTTTTGGAGTCACTTCTGGAAAACTCTTAGGGTACATAGTCTCCAAGAAAGGTATTGAAGTTGATCCAGCTAAGGTGGAAGCCATCATGGAGATGCAACCTCCTAAAAATATTAGTCAAATGAGAACCCTACAAGGGAGGGTACAATCTATCAGGAGATTTATATCACAGCTTGCTGAAATATCACAACTTTTCACAAAGACATTACATAAATGAGTCACTTTTGCATTGAATGAAGAATGCGCTAAAAATTTCAATCATATCAAAGAATACTTATCCAATCCTCCAATTCTGATGCCTCCTATTCATGGGAAGCCCTTGATACTTTGTCTCTGCAACTGATACGTCACTGGGGGCATTATTGACTCAGGATGATGAAAACAAGAAGGAAAGAGCCATATACTACATCAGCATAACTTTAGTGGCTTATAAAAAGAACTACTCTATGATTGAGAAGGCATGTCTAGCTGTGATCTTTGCATCACAGAAATTGAGACACTACATGTTAGCTCATACCACTCATTTGGTAGCTAAGATTGATCCACTCAAATACCTACTAAGTAAAGTTGCCTTTACAGGCAGACTAGCCAAATGGGTTATGCTCTTAAGTGAATTCGACGTAGAATATGTTGAAAGGAAGGCTATTAAAGGCCAAGTCATTGCTGATCAATTAGCAGATGCACCATTGTTCGATGATACCCCAATGCAAATGGAATTTCCAGATTCCTCTATCATGAACATTTCTTCCAGAGAATGACAATTATTCTTTGATGGCTCCTATACATAGAATGGATCTATTGCAGGTATATTGCTCATAACTCCTCAAGGATACACCATCCGTAAAGCATTTAGATTAAAATTTCCATGCACAAACAACATTGTGGAATATGAAGCCCTTCTTAATGGCATGAAATTGGCAATTCAGTGGAGGGTTACAGAGATACACATTCATGGAGACTCACAACTTGTTATCCATCAGGTCAATGATGTGTACCAAACAAAAGATGATAAGCTCATTCCATACAAAAGAATGGTGGATGATCTCAAGAAGTACTTCATCTCTATCACATTTGAGCAAATTCCTAGAACGGAGAACAAGGCTGCCGATGTAATAGTGACATTATCTACTCTATTACAGCAACCTGAACATGAGCTACGCTACGAGTTCCTGATGGAAAGACTATCCTATCCTGCATATGACTCCCTTGAAACCCGCATGATTTGCACTGTTGTAGGTTATGACTCATCCAAATACAAAAACCTCTTTGCCTATCTTAACGACCAAATCATTCCAGATTCCTTCAACCGATTTGAGAAGCGAAACCTTATTCATACTGCATCCTGATATGTCATCATTGGTAACGATCTGTACAAATGAGGTCTAGATGGTACATTACTTAGATGTTTAGAACGAGAAGAGTCTCAACATGCATTGGAAGAAGTCCATGAAGGCATATGTGGGGTCACACTCGAACGGTTTAACACTAGCTCGAAAACTTATTAGGGCTGGGTACTATTGGCCAGACATGGAAAAAGAGGCTATCAAATTTGCTAAAAATTGTCAAAAATGTCAAGTTCACGGCAACTTGATTCATGCTCCAGGAAGAGATCTAATTCCCTTCACTACACAATGGCCTTTCCAACAATGGGCTTTTGATCTTTTATAGGTGCTATACATCCACACTCTTCTAATGGACATACCCATATAATCACAGCCACAGATTATTTTACAAAATGGGTAGAAGCAGTTCCCTTAACACAAGCAACAGGGAAACAGATATTTATGTTCATCTTGAACTACATATGCAGATATGGGATCCCACATTTCATAATCACAGAAATGGGAGACAATTAAAAAACAAGGACCTAGATGATTTATGTGCTAAATTCAAGATTACACAACATTGGTCATCTATATACTATCCTCAAGGGAACGGACAAGTAGAAGTTTCAAATAAAAATCTATTAAAGATCTTGCACAGAACAGTTAATAAAATAGGAAGAGACTGACATCTCAAGATCAATCCAGCTCTTTGGTCCTACAGAACAAGTATCAGAATGCCCACTGGGGCTACTCCATTCTCTTTAGCTTATGGGCCTGAAGCAGTACTGCTTATTGAGGTTGAAATCCTATCACTAAGAGTCAGAATGCAGGGTCTAGTAACTGATGATGACTACAGAGTGTCTAGGTTGCAATAGCTTGAACTATTAGATGAGCGCAGACAAGCAACGTATGATCATCTCAAAGTGTATCATAAGAGAATGTTTAGAGGCTACAACAAGAAAGTCAAACACAGAGAATTCCAGGTTGGTGCTCTAGTCTTGAGAGAGAATCTTAAAAATCAATCACATCGAGAACGCAAGGGAAAGTTCGAACCCAACTGGCTGGGTCCTTTTGTAACCACTGCTACTTTTGGCCCTGGAGCCTATCAATTCTCAATGACTGAAGGAGAACAGCTCCGAGAACTAATCAACGTTCTCTATCTAAAGAAATTCTATGCCTAAGGCATTCAGTGTATGGTAAAATGTCCTAGAAAAATCTTAAAAATTAGAAAAAGTCCTAAAAAAATGAACATCTTGGTGAAAACTTAGCAATAGGCGCCTTGATGATTCACGAAAAATTGAAAACAATAAAAAGTACCAAAAAAAAATTGAAAAACATAAAAAATACAAAAAAAATGAGAAAAAGAAAAAAGTACCTTTGTGAAAACTTGGAAATAGGCGCCTTGGTAGCAAAAATAAAATTTCTACCAAGATGGTGAAAACTCGGCAAACGGGCGCCACTTGTTCAAACTGCGTTATTTATCAGCGCAATCTTGGTCTTTCCCAGCTTTCAGTCTGCTTTAGTCTATATATATCCTTGTTTCATAAGTCGGTTTGTACACCCATCTGCAAGAACGTGTGTCCTATCAATGTTCAAACTTGGGGGCAATCAATGTCATATCCTATGGTCTCCTGTATACCTCAGACGAGTCATATCCAATTAGAGTCCTTTGAAGCTTCATTTGAGTCAATCAGTCAGTCTCGTCTCCAGAAAAGATTTTGCATCTACAACAACACAATCAAACTGAAAATAATCTGTGCTTTTTACATGTTTTTATCTCTTTATATGCTTACTGATTCACTTTGAGATTTTTACATATTATGTTCTCTCGAGCTCTTCGATGATGTCCTTTACAGGATTTAGAGAGTGATGAATGGGGGGCATAATTTTTTCTTTGTTTTCTACTTGGAGTGAAATTCTAAATTCTTTGAAAAATCTAGATATATATGGTGTCTGCCTGTAAGAGCCTCTATCTCGAATTGGATGACCATGGGTACCTCGACCATTGATACCTGAAAAATTCAAGGAAGTCTAATCTAACTATTGTCTTTTTGAGTGAGTTCTTTGTCCTACTGTGAAATGCGATCTTGCCTAAGGATGTGAACAATAAAGGGTCACTATGTGTAATTCACACTGGATTTAGAATGATATTTTGACTGTTTGATGTGTATGTTAAATACAAGGCGTATTCAGGTCATCATGACGTTTATGTTTTGATGCTTATACAAATTGCTATATTAAAATGGACATGATATTAAGGTCATCCTGACATTTGTGCCTTGCTGCTTATATCTAATCTGACATTTCGAAAATAAAATCAATATTCATATGTCCATGGTTGCCTAACCAGTGGGTGTTGTATTGATTCTTGCGCATACAAATCGATATTCATATGTCCATGGTATCATAGCTAGTGGGCATTGTATTGATTTATCCGGTTACCTAAAAGTTAAATGATGACAACAAATCGACACATGATTAGTGACTAGGTCCTAGGTCTTAGGTTGCATTTTATTTTGCATGTCTCTTTGGATTTTGCAATTTGCATGATCTCACAATGGCTGAATAAATTTCAAAGCTTAAATGATTCTTCAAATCACATGTTCAAATCTAACAAGAGCTGAATCTCACATGAAGGTTCCTCCAACAAAATAGCAAGTACAAATCTTTTTTTGGGATCAAAATTGAAATCTAAGATCATTTATATTATCAACTACTTGCATATTCAACCTTCAATAATTTTTGAAATCCAGAATTCAACTTAACTGATTATCTTACATCAAACTATCAAAATTTGAACTTGGTTAACTATGGTCAACTCATGGTTTAACCTAGTCAAACTCGGTCTCTAGGACCTCTAAATGATGCAAAACGTGTTCTCGAACATGTATAACCACTTCTCATATCAATTAACATGTTTCTAAACTATAACACTGAATTTTCTTGTCAGATTTCTATTTTAATCCCAAAGGGGGCATGGTATTGCACATCATTCAAAGTCTACAAATCTAAAATAGGTATATCAATCTTTCCTCAGTAATCAAGACAACAACCATGTCTACTTGCTGATTCATCAAAAGTGCTCATCGCCCGGGGCAAATCTATCATCGCTCGGGGCATATCAGATTCATCAAGATCCATATCAATCTGGTATTCTCCTAATCTTGTAAATTGTATCAATTTTTGCAACCATCGGATCAATGTTCTTTGCTTGATTCTTCGGCAACTGAAAGTTTCATATGTGATACCTGCTAGTTCTGCTAAGACAATCAAGTCTAGGATCATGGTTCTTCTAAAGACAATTGAGTCTAGAATCGGTCACTCACTTCTTCGCAATCAAAGTTCAGAATCATGCATTTTGACACTTTCTTTCGCAATCATCGGTTCATCGCTGCTATAGTGAACATTATCTTTGGTCATTCAGGACCTAATATCTCCATATCTTTCAATCATATCTTTCGAATCAGTTTCATATCTTTATCAAACACATACTATGTTTGAACCACTGCGCTTTGCACAGTAATTCAAAGAGGGGCAATATGTAATACCCCAAAAATGGGCTACATGTTCATTAACCTCCTATATCAACAAATCGAACGAAATCAATGTCGAAGTCCTGACCAAAGGCACATCTGAACATCATCGACTCCTAATTGATTATCTTAAATTCTGCATCAGAAAATATTCCTAGTAATATTCTTAATTAATTTAATTATTTTTAATTTAAATGATTATTTGGTGATAAATCCAATTTATCCTAAAGTTTGATTAATTGAATATTTTCATATTTAATTAATTAGATTTAATTCTGTCACTTAATTATTTAATTGAATTTAATTATATCTATTATAAATTGTATTATTTAATTTTGACAATAAATCTAAAATCCTATGATTAATTGATTAAATTCTTATTTAATTAATTAAAGCAAGTTGTCATTATTTAATAATATAGTTTTTAATAAAAGTTTGATTAACTAGTTAATTAACCCATAAATTAATTATTTATTTTCAAAAATCAGTTGAGTTGAGAATAAATCAAATTATTTATTTATTAATTCTTAATTATCCATGTGCATATTCAAAAGAAGCAGTTAAACTTCCAATTAGAAAATCAATGCAAAGTGTTAGCTTTTTGGAACTCAACATCCTTTTGCAGTTCAAAAAGCTGATTTAAACTTCTAATTCGAGTTGACTTTACTTTTGCATGTTTTTGCATAATTTTGAGAATTAACTATCTTTTATAATCAGATAACTCAAAAATCAACTTGAGTTAATCCGAGTGATTTATGGCTTTTGCCATGCACCTCCAAAGCTCTTGATTTCTATAAATTAAGGCTTTAGCTCTTCATAATTCATCCACGATATCCACAATTTTGCATAACAACGTTGTCGAATCCGATTCAAGAGTTGCACAATCACGCTGGAGAATTGGAATTGAAGAATCAAAGCTTATTGCGAATCAAGGCTATTGTGAGATCAATGCTTATTTTTGCATATCATTGTTAGATAGATTTCATATCAGTTTTTCATATAGATTAGTTTCATATCAAATTGTCATCTTATTGCATCTAAAAATCCAAAAATATAGATTAATTGCATTCATTTCATATCTAGATCAATTGCATTCAAATCCTTCATTTAGGGCTCGTTTGGATGCCGGAATACCAAATGCCAAATATAGTCAATTCTAGAAGATCAAATTCTCAAAATGAAAATTTGGAAGATCAAATTCTCAAATTGATTTCTGAAATATGGGATGACCTGTTTGGTTCACCAAAACAGGAGTTCCTCCCTTCGTCCATTGTCTTCTTGTTGCTGGCAAAGGGCCCGGTCATCGTCGCCTTTGCTGCAACCTCCCTGTTCGTGCTGGCTTTACCAGCTGTTTTGGCACGTCGTGCCTCTTTGGCACCCTGTGCCCCCGTGAATCCCTTCTGGAGCTGCCCTCTTCGTTGCGGTTTGCTTCCTTGGTCGGGGCTACGTCTTCTTCCTCGGCATGGCTTCGGGCCTCTTGCGCCCCTTTTGGATGCCGCCTTTCTACTTTCGAAGGACGCCGCCTCCTTGCGCCTGGTTCGTTGTGCTCGGCCCCTTGCTGTCTTTGCAGACCCCTGACAGAGAATGAAATCTTTGGCCGAAATAAAATTTCGGACATCAAAAATGTTATTAACTACAAAAACGGTCCCGACGGCAAATAAAATGAGCATTTGAAATTGGAATAAGAGCCCGATATTCCAATTCCACCTTTTCAAGTGGAAGATGATATGTCTATTTTTTGGGTAAAATTGGAATATCGAAATTCCAATTCCATCCTTTGATGTCGCACACAAACAATGAATACTGTCTTTGGAATTTGATATTTCGGTATATCGGCTGATATGCCTACGTCCAAATGGGCCCTTAGGTGTCGTCAAGGTCACTGATCTCGATTTCAATCTGAGGGCATCATACTCGCACCTATTAGAAGACAGTAAATTGCCTGGTTAGTTTAGATTCAATTACTTGCAAGGTTTTGATTTTTGCTAACCTCTAATGTTTTACTGAAGTGTTGTGTCCGCAGATCAGCTACAATTTTCACACACACAGGTTTGACCCCTAGACTCTTTCTCAGGTACTCAAATGTATCCTTGGACAATGGCTTGGTGAAGATATCAGCCAATTGTTCTTTTGATTGCACATATTCAAGTATCACCTCCTTTTCTTGAACTTGTTCTCTTAAATAATGATACTTGATGGCAATATGTTTAGGTTTCGCATGCATGACTGGATTCTTGGAAATATTTATTGCATTGGTGTTATCACAACAGATAACTACTAGCTCTTTGATCTTCATATGCATCTCTTCTAGCAGCTATTTGATCCATGCAATATTTGAGAAATTTGTAGCAGCAACAATATATTCTACTTCTACAGTAGATTGAGAGATGCATCCTTGCTTCTTGCTAATCCATGTGACAAGTTTGTCACCCATAAAGAATGCTCCTCCAGTTGTGCTCTTCCGGTCATCAAGATTTCTAGCCCAATCAGCATTAGTAAACACTTTTAGTTCAAATTTGTCTTCTCTTCTATCATAAGCCAAATTCCTTAGTATTCTTCATATATTTTAGAATTCTTTTCACAGCAGTTATATGTGATTCCCTAGGGTTAGCAGAAAATCTAGCAACAATTCCTAATGCATGTGCAATATCTGGTCTAGTGTGTACAACATACATGAGTTTTCCTATCATTGATCTGTATAGAGTTTGATTTACCTCTGTTGTCTTGTCTTGCTTTGTTAATTTGCATCTTGTAGCCATCGGTGTTCCAACAAGTCTGGAATTTTCCATCTTGAATATTTTCAGAACTTCTTTGATGTATTTGGACTGTGTAATGAAAATACTTTCACTTTGTTGAATGATCTGTAGACTAAGAAAGAACTTGATCTCTCCAAACATAGACATCTCAAATTCTTTGCTCATCTCATCAACAAATGATTTGCATAGCATATCATTGCCTCCAAATATGATTTCATCAACAAATATTTCAGTAATCAAAGTGTTAGCATTAGTATCTTCTTTCAAATAAAGATTACTATTTTCACTAGTCCTCATGAATCCAATACTTATTATATAGAAGTGAAGTCTTTTATACTAGGCTCTTGAGGCTTGTTTCAATCCATACAAGGCTTTGTGAAGTCTACATACCATATTTCTTTTGTCTGGATTCACAAACCCTTCTGGTTGCTCAATGTATACTTCTTCTTCAAGTATTCCATTTAGGAATGCTGACTTGACATCCATTTGATATACTTTGAATCCTTTGTATGCAACATAAGCAAGTAGAATTATTACTCCTTTTAGCCTAGCAATGGGTGCAAAGGTCTCTCCATAGTCTATACCTTCTTCTTGTGCATACCCTTTGCATACTAGTCTTGCTTTGTTCCTTGTGACTTCTCCATTCTCGTTTAGTTTGTTCCTGAATATCCATTTTGTACTGATGACATTGTTGTCATCAAGTCTTGACACAGGTGACCATGTCTTGTTCTTTTCAATATGTTCAATCTCATCATTCATAGCACTTATCCATTCTTCATTTTCTAGTGCAGCATTGACATATTTTGGTTCAAACTCACAAATTAAGCAATTGGAGTTTAAAGACTTACTTCTTGTTCTTGTACCAAATTTCTTATCTCCTATGATTTGGTCCTCTGGATGGTTCCTTCTTACATATCTTGCAAGTACAGGTACAACTCTTTGCATTTCAGCTTGATCTTCATTACCTTGCACATTATCTTGATCATTATCTTGACCGTCGGTAACAACATTCTGACTGTCGGTTGCAACATTTTGTTGTTATGGATTTAAGTACTGTTGCTCAGGTAAAGTTGTGGGTTCTTCATAGTATACAAACTTGTTGTAGTCCTTTGGTTCTTTTGTGCTTTCTAGCTCATTCTTTTCTACAAATTCATCAATCTTCACATTTGCACTTTCAACTATTTTGTTAGAAGCCTTGATTAGACATTTAAAAGCTTTTCTTTTGGTAGAGTACCCTAGAAAAATACCTTCATCACTTTTGGCATCTAGCTTTCCGTTTCTTTGATCTTTTAAGACATAACATTGATTGCCAAAAAATTTGAAGTAACTTACATTGGGTGTTTTACCATACCATAGCTCATAAGGAGTCTTCCTTGAGTCCTTTTTTAATTGTACTCTGTTAAGTCTGTAGATAGCAGTGCTAATAGCTTCCCTCTAGAAGATCTGGATGATGTCCTTCTCTATCATTAGTGTTCTTGCACAATCAACTATTGATCTATTCCTTCTCTCAGCAATTCCATTTTGCTGTGGTGTTCTTGGTGCATAAACCTGTCTTTTTATACCATGCTCATTACAGAAATTAGTGAACTCATCTGATATAAATTCTCCTCCTTTATCTGATCTCAAACATTTTAGATCCTTACCATTTTATTTTTCTACCATAGCCTTATACCATTTAAACATCTTGAATGCTTTAGATTTTTCTTTTAGAAACATGACTGTCATCATTCTAGAATAATCATCAACAAAGAGAATAAAATATCTATCTCCATAATAGCTCTTTGTCCTCATAGGTCCACATAAATCAGTATGGACTATTTCTAGAATATCATCAGATGTATGGGTTTTGCTTTTGAAACTAGACTGTCATTTTACCTTTTTTACAATTCTTACACATGATGTTGTCTGGCTTTGTCATCGTCAGTAAGCCTCTTACACTTCTTTTCCTACTTATTTTCAACATGTTGTCAAAGTTCACATGACACAACCTTTTGTGCCACAGCCATATGTCTTCATTTCTAGTTATCAAGCAAGTGGGGTTAGTATCATTCAGATAGAATAAGTTACCTTTGGTCTGTTCACCGGTACCAATCAGAATTCCTGATTCATTGAAGATCTTTGCCTTCTTGTTCTCAAATGCTACTTTATGACCTGAATTATTTAGCTGAGAAACACTCAACAGATTATAGTTTAATCCTTTTACCCAATAAGCATTTTCACATTTAATCACGTTATTTAGCATTACTGTTCCTTTACATTCAATTTGACAAGGTGAATCATTTCCCATTCTTACTATACCACCTTTATAGTATTCAAAAGTATTAAACTTTTCTTTGTCACCAGTCATATGGTGAGTGCAGCCACTATCTATAATCCAGATATCATTCTTACTAATCTTAGATATGAGTGTAGTTTCTTCATACCTTTCATCTTCATCTGAATCATCCTTCACAGCTACAAATACTATCTTGACATCATCATCTGGTTCAGTGTTAGTATCTTCATCTTTGCAAGCAGCTAGATAGCTGGCCTTCTTGCCTTTATCCTTGTAATCTCGGGTATCATTCCTTTCTGATCGTCGGTAACCTCTGTAATCTTTGTTATCACCTCTGTTAGATTTCTTCTCAAAAGATATGTTATCACTTCTGTCATCTTTTCTTTTAGGACATATTGCAGCAAAGTGTCCAATCTCTTTACAATTAAAACATACAAGTGGTAACTTACCTTTGTATTTACCTTTGCCTCTTAGCATTCTTTTTGCCATGAGTGCCTCAATTTCATCTAGATGATCTTCTTCACTTTTGGTTTCACTGTCTCTTCTAGATGAGTGTCTCTATCTAGATTTACTTATTCTCATAGAAGACTTGAATGTAGACTCTAAACTTGGTAAGACACTATTATAAAAATTGTTCATCTCAAATGAAATCAGTCTACCAATCAGGCTATCAAGAGTGACTGTATTATTTTCTACTGCTCTCATTTCTTGAATACCAGAGACTAATAGCATATATAGGCAATAGGGTTCTTAAGATTTTACTTACCATTGTCTCCTCTTCAAGTGTACCTCCAACACCTCGTATAGCATTGACTACTTCTTTTATTCTTGTGTTGTACTGAGTGATGTTTTCACCTTCTTTCATTCTGAGATCATCAAAATTTCCTCTAAGGCTTTCTGCCTTGGCTCTCAGAACATTTACATCACCTCCATGTACAAGCTTCAATTTGTCCCACATTGTCTTTGCATTTTTGCAATCTTTGACATCCTCAAATTCAGCATCAGAGAGTGAGGCCGAGAGTTCTATAACCATGTAGTTGTGTTCATGCTTTACTCTCAATTGATCTACTATCAATGGTCCTGTAGGCAACACATATGCAATATCTAAGTATTGAATAATATCATTTCCAATACGTGATAAGTCAAGCTTTATCCTTCTTTATCATGAAGCAAAGTTGTCCTTGTTCAACTTGGGCACATCTCGTCTGTTCATCTTGTGATCTTTACTTAGGGCTTGAAACCTTCCTTCTAAGCACACAAGCTCTGATACCAATTGTTAGTAATAACTGAGAGGGGGGGTGAAGCAGTGGCCTCAAAAATTTATCCAATTTGAACTTTAATCCACCAATCAATACTTCTCAAAATATTAAGTCCCAACAACATGCATGCCTTTGAAATATTTGAAATAAATAACCGTCTGTCGGTTTACCTTGTCTGTCCTTATTCTTCTTGATAACCAATAAATAGTAAATTGTATTTAGCGATACTTAGTAAATAGGCAAAGTATACCAATCAATCCATAAATGCATATGTAGAATGTAAAACAATAAAGTAATAAACCATACACATATACCACAAGGATTTTAACGTGGAAACCCTGTTAAGGGAAAAACCACTGGGACTGGTACCCCAAATTTTCACTCTTCTGAAGTGAGCCCTGTTAGGAGCCAACCTTGTTAAAGGTTACAAACACATGGTTAAGTGCGACCTTGTTAGAGGATTTTTATACATAGGTTGTCACTTAGTATCTGACATCTATGCTACCATCCTTGAATCAGTCTCTTGATTGTCAATAGGCTTTATGCTAATCTTACTACCATCCTTGGATTAGCCTCCTTCTTAGACTGTCAATAGGCTTTAGGTAAGACCGATGCTACTATCACGAGTCAACCTTCTGGTAATCTGTTAGGATATACCTCAATTACAAAAGACTGTTAAGTCCTACTCTTTTACGAGACTTAAATGCTTCAATGGTTAAACTGAAACAAAATGACCTATTTCTAATGCAACTGAATTGTAGATTTTCAGATCTATTTATGCACAATACCTCTCTGATCAATGTATCAATTCAATTCCTTTGTCCTTAACTCTTTCTTCTCTGTGATGCTGTGCTTTTCTGTTCGTCGGTGTCTGCAGAATTCTTTAGCTCTCCCTTAGCTTGATTGATCAGGACTGCATGAAGTTCATCCTTCATCATCTTCTATCAGTTCACTCCCCCGTGTATCTGATTGCTTCTGGGAATGAATTATGTTTGTCTCTTAAATAGACATGATATCCCTTAATTCTAGGTTCTTGATTCTTGGCGTGAAAAACAATCCAACCAAATTGATTTATTGCTTTAACTCTTGATTTATCTCATAGTTATCTTCTTGCCAACTGTATAAAGCATCTTTAAATCAACTACTTAATGGTGGTTGAATGAAGAAAATAAAACAACTAGTTAAGTCTATCTTTTAGCTCTGCCAGCTAGATATTTTGTCCTTTACTGATCTCTCTATTCTGTCGGTCAATTCTGCAGTTCGTCGCCGGTGACAACTACTAGTTCGATCGATGCATCTTCAGTTAACTTCGGGATCTCCATCCGTTGGGCGTCATTGGATCTTGTTCGTCGGGAACACTGTTTCTAGCTTGTCGGGCATCTTGTGATTCTACTTCATCAGGCAACACTGTCTTCTGCTCGTCGGGCATCACTGTGACTTTATCTCTGTCTTTACCGATGGTGTGCATTCTGTCGATGTAGTCTGTCACTTAGTGAATATTTGACTTTTATGCATTGCTGAAAGCATAACCTTTATTCCATTGATTCTCTGAAGCCTTTGTCATGACCATACAGATGATATCAAGTTGACATCAATGACAATACAAACCATTAACTGATTTAATGTCTTGCATCATCTTCAAATTAATATAGTCAACCATTTAATTAGTTCCATGTCATCATATAGTTAGATGATTTTATTAATTAATCATAGTTTATAATTAAATCAGTATATGAGAGATATTATTTTTTAATACTATATTGTTGGAGGTAAAGATGAATGGAGGGAGTGATTGGAGAAAAGGGTATTTAGGGAAAAATGACTAGACAACGAGGTTGATGAAGAATAATTTGGTGTTGTCATCAAATAGGAATCGTGAGAGGAGGTCTTGAATGAGGGTCTCGATTAAGTGAGGCTGAGATACTATTCCATGAACCTTGTGGACCTAAATCTTTTGTTAGATCAAAGGTTAAGGGCAAGAAAATATATATGTTGAATAGTGACTATTAACATACTACTGTGTGTTTTTGTTTTTCATATAAGAAAAATAGGTGTATAGAATAATGACTATTAACATACTATTGTGTATTTTTATTTTTCATATAAGAAAAATAGGTGTATAGAATAATGACTATTAACATACTATTGTGTATTTTTATTTTCCATATAATATATGCATGTTTAGATACTATACTGGTATATACCCTTAGTATGGGTTGTTTGTTGAACAATGTTTGGCACTTTAATGTTTCTATGGGCACCATTTTGGACTATGTGCTCATTTTGTGAATAGAGACATAGTTTGGCTAGAGAGGAGTTTATGTTATGTGGTGATGCCTATGCGCATCAAGGCTCTCTCTGCTATGAATATTTATGTAATTTTCAATATGATATAATACATAGAGTGCTACACCATAAGCAATAATTAATCTACTAATTTTTTTTTAAAATATTGAAACTGTTGTTTTAGCATAATAAATTATATAATTTATGAAGGGATCCATTTACAACAACAGTTGAAACACTTCACTGATAAGACTACCATAAAAATTCAAAATTACTGTTATAATAATAGACTTTAGATTAAATGGAATCTATTTTAATAAAATAAATCAAACTTAATTTAAATGCCCCTGACATGGTCACTTTGCCTCTATTAGTGTCTAGTTGTGTTATGAGAAGTTTACGGAGGAATTTGACACAAACAACCTCCAAAAAATTCTAGCGGCGAGCATATCTTTCCTCAACCTCAACTAGTTCTCAGTCGATGCTATAGACTCCTTACTTAAATCGTCATTGAGTGGGGTGTAAAGGAACGATGTTTAAATGCTATTTGATTTGATTTCACCATTAAACGTCAACCTATTTTATGAGAAAGCTCCTAACCAACTTCAGAGACAATGGAGTCATATATCAACTTCAAATATGACAAAAGGCAAATGGCTTTTCTGAACAAGATCAATAAATGGAGAGTGGCGGAGGTTTTTTCTCTTCCATGGTGGGAACATCGTGGTGTCAATTTAAGAGGTGCTAAGTTTGTTTGTCTTCATAGAGAGATTTTTTTATATACTATTACATTTTTAAACTTCAAATGATGAACAAGTACAAACCTTGTATACTTGTTCAAATAAATTTGCATTGATCCAAAATATTTGAAACATCATCATACTTTATCTAGAATAGATTATTTAGGTAAAGCCTGGGCAAGTTGATTTAAACAATTAAAGTATGAAGTAATCAATAGGCTATGCAAGTAAGTAGTATATATCGTCAAATTAATTCATAATGCGAAAGATCCTATTCTAGATTTCATGAAGAAGCACACATTCCTTTACTAGTTCTCCACCATTATATCAATTCATATGTACCAACTAGAAGTACTTATTTACCATTTGAGCTCATCGTTGAGGGCTGATATGCATACATAACAATATTTATCATTGAGCATGAATATCTATACATAGCACTTATTAGCTCTATACAGAGATATATAGAGCCTAAACCCTAATTTTTGTCAGTTAAATTGAGGTTTTTCCCAGTGAGAGTGGGTAGTGGCTAAATTGTTGGAGAAGAAGTTTCCTTTTGGACTGCATGTTGGATCCCCCATCACCTTGGGAATGCCAATATTGCATTCCAAAAATATCATTACCAGTAATGTTTCCATGGTTGATTTGTACTAACCAATCTTCTGCATTCACACAAACAACAAACTGAATCTTAGTATTATGACATCTTGAAAAACCAAAACTATAGGAGAGTATAAGGCAATTAGAAATATACACACAATGCTGCTGTGTGCTATATGCTGGATTGGCAATGATAAAGAGCAACGAGCATGTGATCTATTCAGACGTCGTGGAAAGATTTTTCTATGTATGTATAATTTTAGGTTTAAGGTGAAAATTAAATTATTAAAATACTAGCATGCCTCCAAATGTAAATCTATATCTTGAATATATATGAAACTAATATTGGTTATATATGTGAAAATAATATATTATAGTATGTTGTTTATGACATAACATGAGTCAAATTGTAGCGTGTTTATAGCTACAAAGGCTCATAACTCTAGTTGATTATTGTGATTTTAAGCATTGTTCCCTTAATAATATATTTTTGTCATGGGAATTGATGCCCTCCATCCATTGTGTTCATGGATTTCAAGATTTATGTTGAAGCTATGAGTGTTCATGCCAATCAATTTTGAAAGGAAGAAAGGTATGTGGAACACACTTCCTACACAAATCTAATGAGATGAGTTGTACAAACTTTTAAAACATTTAATGGTTACAATGTAGAGATAGTCAACATAAAATTTGAACATTCAAATCAATAATACCATAACATAGTATTTGTAAGCGTAAAACACTTTCAACAAAAAACACCCACACTACAAAGCATCACTCAATGCATTAATGTATAAAATTGAAGCATATAATGTACCTTCAAAGTCAATCTCTTACAATAGTTCACTACAAAATTATTTTTGAAATAATTCTAGTGGCATAACAATATGTATAATAAAAATTCATAATACAAACTACTTCACATGAATCATATTTATAGTGTTTATATTATTAAATATGAAGGTTCTATAAGTGAATACCATGTAGAAGGGCACATAGAATAATATGACTAACTCATACACCTCTACATGCCCAACACATACTTACATATTAATTGTATCTTCAATATGAAAACACCTATATGCAAGTCACCTACATGAAATTAGTCCCACTGGTCAAAGATTTTTTTTTATTTCTAACTCCTACATTGTAATAATACATCATACATGAAAAAGTCTACATGAAATCTAACATGTAATTAGTCATAAATAATCTTATTTTAAGGGGCCCAAAAATTGGAGTCCTTATATCCTCAAATGTAGGACACATGTTATTGTAGTCCCTTTACATGCACAATGACACCCCATTATTCCAAGTTCCAAAAGATGACATAATTAAATGCAAACAAAGCTAAAATCATAGGTATAAAATGACTAATTATACAAATCAATGATAAAGCCTTGAAAATATTAAGATACATTAAATATTTCTAACATACTCATAATTGTTGGAAACCTTTCCAAAGATGAAAGTAAAATAGGTATAAATTTCTATGCATTTTGAGGATCATAGGATTTGAACACAATCTAGACTTACTAACACACACAATATTTACAAGCATTAAAAAGCATTGATCTCAATTCTTGCATATTCCTATCTAGAATGGGAAGTCATCTTGCACACATTTGATGTGTGATTTCTTCTTAATGGGATAAATATTGTTCATTATTCATGGATCAACTTCAACATCTTGTCTCAAGTATCTACCAACTCTACAAGAATCATCTTGAGAGGAGTACACATAGTTTCTCTTCTCTTATTAGTTTTTGGAATTATCACATCTTTGCATAGAGTTCATTCCTTCATACTTTATAGGAGGGTTACATGTAATCCTTCCTTTTTCTCTCCTATGTTGAGAGTATTCAATGCACTTGTACTACAAATAGTCCTTAGAAGGTCATCACGAATCCTTCCTTCTATTACTTATATTTTTTTCACCTTTACATATCATTACATTCACATCATTTATTTTTTGGAGAGGGGTTTTATTCCTACTAGGTTTTAGTCCTTTTCTCCACTTTATGATGAATTTATGCATGAGTACTTAACATGGTCTAATAGTTGGGACTTGTCATATTTCATAGATTAATTGATAAGTTGGACTTAAGGAGTGTATTTGTGTAAATAGATTCATGTCAAACTATTTAGCTAATACCCTTTGTACTCATTGAATTATTCATACTAAACATGATTCTAGTTTTTTCATATTTTATCTCACTTGATAGCATTGAGACATATGCCCTCGTCAAATGATACACATAGTACATGCATACTTGCCACTTGGACACAAACTTGTCAAGTGATCTCACAAGTGTTGCACATTTGAGCAGATAGTCAAGTTTTTGATCCTACCTTCCTATCTCATCTAATTTGAATATATTTGCAAGGTTCCTCATTGTATTTCCACACTCTTCATATTAATTAAATGATAGATAATCCTACTCTGATTATTATTTCACTTGTGGGAGATTATCTTGGTGCTTTTAGATTATTGGCTTACCTTGACAATATCATGATAAAAATCATATTGAACACTGATATTCTTTTTCCTTGCATGGAAGGTCAAATTACTTAGCAAAAATATGGCACTTTGATTGTCCAACTCATCATCATATTTTTCTTTACTTTTATTATGAGTGAGAGGGATATCCAACTTGATTTAAGGTTCATTTTTTTGGAATCAAACTTGTTGGAAGTATCCATAGATGGTCATCTGGGAGTGACACCTCGAGACATAGGTCGGGAAAAGAATCATCAAGTAGCTTGCATCACACTCCTATGACCTTGATCCTTTTGACTATTGAGAGGAGAAACTTTTGGCCAAGTAATTAATTACCATGAGCTTAGAGATTTGTATCTTTTAGAAAACCACAAGAAGGAAAATGACCTCAAGAGAAGGAAGAAGATTAAGCAACTCTAACAATGGTACAAGGGGAATTCCCCTAATTATAAATAATTTCTTGAAGGTAAGAAAACTCTAGGGAAATCTTGTTGATTTGCACCTGGATCTATTATAAAACATTAGAGCATACAACTACTTTAGAAAAAGTGAAACATTTTGATCAATAGAATAATGTGCAAAAATAGAAGATTTCAATTGTTCCAAATGTTGAAGAGAAATTTCTCTTTGAAATGTTTAAAATTTTATTCAATTTATAAGGAACTTAAGATCAATCCCCCAAAAGAATCATTTGCCAAGAAAAGTTCTTTGACTTTAAAGGTGAAAATGGACTATCAATATAATTCTTGAGCTATTAAGCTCAAGGAAAAAACTAGACAAGGTATTTGGAATAATCAATCTACACACATAGTGGGGATAAGTGTCATGAATTCCCATGCGAATTAACCACAATAACATTGGAAAACCCTAAATAATAACACACTAGACAAAGTGAACTAATTTAGGCTCTAAAAAAGTTGACTAGACATTGAGAAATATGTAGTAAAATGTTATTGGTTTATTTAATGTTTAATTTAATTTACTTAATGTAATAAAATCTTGTGTCACTAATTTAACTTACAAAGATAATTTTATCTCTTATACGCATCTTCTTTTATGAAAAATATAAAAATTTTATAGTCGAGCACGATGTGGCCACCTTTTTTAAAAATGAATTGTTGAACATGAACTTGGAGGAGTGATTTGATGTTTGTGGACTCAAAATTTGAAGCTACCAAAAGAACAAGAATTGTAGTACTATAAATATAATTTCTAAACAAATAAGTTTTTTAAAAAAATGGATAAGATTACGGGGTCAAATCCTCCATGCGTAGAACAATGTCCTTTATTTTTCAACAAAAAGATATCATAGTGTCTGATATATGGGTCAAAAAAGATATAGTGGCATTTAGTATTTTTAAAATGCCCTTGTTAGAAATACATTTAGATTGAGTACTAGAAGTTGTAGATTTTTTTAATGTTTTCGTGATTATATTTTACATTTTTTACAAGTGCACGCATCTTAAAAATGAAATACTTGTCAGTGCAAGTCAGAAAACTTGCAACAAAATAATCAAAAATTATTATTATTAGTTTTTTGTTAAATTGTAAAGAACAAAGTGTAGAATAATTGTATATAATTTATTTCAAATTTGGAAAAGAGGTTAAGAGTTATTAAAAGAACGGTACACGTCTTTGACAACTATGAAAACATTGTTAGTTTGTGAGAGTTGACATATTTGCTTTTCAATATTATGACATCTTGATTTGGTTAAAAGCAACACAAATATGGTCAGGTATCCTTTAAAAAAATAAAAATGGAATGTTCATTGTTTCTTTAGTGTCAATTGGAGGTTTAAATAGCTCAATCGTCTACTATTAAAAATAATTATGATCATAAAATTACAATATGGTTATTCTCATTTTAAAAACTCGATCATAATTTTGTATAAGGTTAATGCAACCTTGTGCCCGTTAAGGCTCTAATTGTTCAAGCCATAACTCAGGTTATTTGAGTTTTTAAATAACCCGATCATTATATGATAGATCCTAAAACATAATCCAAAACATTGATGATAAAACATTAAGAATCTAGATTTAAAAAAATATAACCATATTCTAATTTGTATGCTCAATTTGGAATTAGTGCCTAAATCTTAAATCTGTAAATTAGTTTTCAATAAATTTTGACAAAAAATAATAAAATCATAATTAAAAAAATAATTATAATTGCAAGAAATAGAATTTATAAACATAAACAAACAATGTAGAGGTATGTTGACATTCACACAAAAGCATTGAAACAAATGAAAAGACATGAAGTAGATAATAAATGCTCATAGATAAATAGATTGTATTGACATCTAAAAAAACGCCATAACACATTAGACATAGGTTGAACTACTATTCATATCAAAATACATGAAGTAGATAATCAATTAGGACTCAAATGTTATTAGAACGCTCTGCTGACCCATTGTAGACCAATGACTTATTCCAACATAAAAGGAAAAACATATAGACGTTAGGCGAGTGGTTGCCTCACTTATTTAACCTCGTTGCTAAGTACCTACTCATGGGTCTGTATGGACAAGATTTAGTGGTACTGGTAGTACTGGTACTGGTTCTATTCAAGGTTAGGTACTGGTACTGGTACTGGTACTGGTATTGGTATCGGTACTGGTTGTGGTTGTGGTAAGGGTGCCTGAGGTGTCATTGATTATTATGTAGGGTTCAAGTGAGATATCAAGTGAGAAGTTGAATAACTGTGTAACACCGGTGGAGTTGTAGCTATTACAGCAGGTGTCCGCCATTGCCATTCCCAAACACACCAACACCACTAACACCTCTAGGCTTGCTTTGTACTCACCCATTTTCTGCACTCACACACAACAAATCTTAGTCTCGGCATTTTGCTGAGTACATCCAAACTCAAAAGGAAATTAAAATGGTAATAAAATATTTATATTCCTATTCAAGATACACACACCATACCATAGGCCGATCTAGAACATTCACAGTGCGCTGCTTGCTCTTTGCTTGGATGATAGACTGAGAATACCTATGAGATTGATTTATAGTGATCAAGAAGTGCACTGCTGGGTAAACCGTATTGTTGGCCATGTGAAGAACTAAAACGTTTGCACGGCATCCATGTAACATGCATACACCCATACCATACCATATCTTGTCCTTTCACCAGCGTCAGTCTGGCAGCGCAGTACAAACCGGCACTATCCGGATGTAATTTTAGATAGAAAATATGTCGGCCACTTTGTAGATGAAATGCACGGAAACCCGCTCAATCTATTTTAGTACAACAGACTTTGGAGAATACGTTAAAATTGAAAATACGCAATCCATTAAAATTTAATTTAATGTCTCTCTCTATAATTAAATTAAAAATGTTGCAATCATTTCATAAAAGAATACAAAAATGTGATGAACCATTTATAATTCATTTAAAACGGAAGATTCCTCACAAACTTTAGTCTATTTTGTCCTCCTAAAATATGAAATGCTTTCGACGTAAAAAATTAAAATAATTCTTTAAAAAGATGCGCTCTCATAGACTATAGTGATGGCAGTGCATGCGTGAAACCAATTGATTTGACATGCATGAACCCAATTGATTTGACAAGCATTCGTCATTCTAATGACAAGGAAAATAAAATTTCAGTTGTAATAACAAATACTTCAACACCATGAAAGTTGGCAATTGACTTGACTTGGTACTAATTGTCTCGCCCTAGCTCGCACAGGTACCTGAGATACGGGCTGCTGGACGCTGAGCTAGGTCGTGGGGACACTCCATGTATACAAAAACAAATACTTCAACATCATGAAAGTTAGCAATTGATTTTCTTTCCCACAAGGAAATAAAATTTCAGAAGTAATAACAAATACTTCAACACCATGAAAGTTGGCAATTGACTTGACTTGGTATTAATCCTCTCTTTCCCTTTCTCATACGCTGGAGAAAGGCTGTCATAATAAATGCAAGAATAGAGAGAAGCATGTGAAGCTCATCTTCACGCTTCAATTCAGTCATCCTCAGTTGTGGAAAATTTAGAGTAAGAACAAATGTTACGACTCCTAATGCCGCTGGTGAAAGGACAAGATGGTATGGTATGGGTGTATGCATGTTACATGGATGCCGTGCAAACGTTTTAGTTCTTCACATGGCCAACAATACGGTTTACCCAGCAGTGCACTTCTTGATCACTATAAATCAATCTCATAGGTATTCTCAGTCTATCATCCAAGCAAAGAGCAAGCAGCGCACTGTGAATGTTCTAGATCGGCCTATGGTATGGTGTGTGTATCTTGAATAGGAATATAAATATTTGATTACCATTTTAATTTCCTTTTGAGTTTGGATGTACTCAGCAAAATGCCGAGACTAAGATTTGTTGTGTGTGAGTGCAGAAAATGGGTGAGTACAAAGCAAGCGTAGCGGTGTTAGTGGTGTTGGTGTGTTTGGGAGTGGCAATGGCGGAAATCTGCAACTGGAATAACAGTACTGAGACTAAGCCATCTCAAACTTCTGATTCAAAAGCAGACACCTGCTGCAATAGCCACAACTGCACCTGTGTTATCTTTACACCTGATATCTCACTTAATTCCACCATAATAATCCTTGACAGCTCAAGCAGCAGTACCAATACCAGTACCAGTACCACTACTACCAATACCACCGAATCTTGAATAGAACGAGTACCAGTACTACCAGTACCACTAAATCTTGTCCATGCAAAGAGTAATACAGACGCAGGTGTAGTACTTAGCAATGAGGTTAAATAAGCGAGGCAACCACTTGCCTAACGTCTATTTGTTTTTCCTTTTATGTTGGAATAAGTCATTGGGCTACAATGGGTCAGCAGAGCGTTCTAATAACACTTGAAGATCTTACATTTGAGTCCTAATTGATTCATATGAATAGTAGTTCAACCTATGTCTAATGTGTCATGGCGTCTTTTGCGATGTCAATACAATCTATTTATATGTGAGCATTTATTATCTACTTCATGTCTTTTGATGTATTTCAATGCTTTTGTGTGAATGTCAACACACCTCTGCATTGTATGTTTATGTTTAAAAATTCTATTTCTTTGTGAGGCCTCAACTCGAACCCTATCGGAGTTTTTCCAGTTTTTTTTTTTTCTGCTTATGATAGATTTAGCATATGATACTTTATATTTTGATGCACTATGGACCTTATGGATTTTATGCTTTAGGTCATGGATTGATCATTTTGGATGTTTGGACACATGATGCTTTATGATGCACCTTATGGACTATATTATGTTTTCTATTATAGACACTTATTATGAGACAATTGATTTGGTAGTACATTATGATTATGTTATGGGTAATTGATGAATTTGGGAATTATTAGAAAGAGATATTTAATTTTGATTTCTTGCAAGGTGAATCTTACCTTACGTTAAATTCTTAAAATGAAATTGATGTATTAAACTTAGTATGTTGATGATTTCCTTAAATTCTGAGTATTGCTTATTTCTTATTGATGTATATTTATCTCCTTGGACTATTGATATTTGAATTGAGTGTGTAGGTAAGAAACCATGGTATTTTATCCGGGGAACCAAACGAAGGGATATGTGAACTCAGTTTGAGCTAAGGTTGCGTCTAATGAGAGACAAGACCTCGTTGTTTCGTAATTTTATTCGTAAATGTATTTGGTTGATTGTGGAAGTGTAATCCTTAAATGTATTTCTTAATTCTTTGTGAGTTTTGCCTAAGTGGATATGACATGGCCTAGTGATGTGTAAATGTATTGTGTGTCATTTGACACTTGTGTTTTGTACTTAAGGCCATGACATGTCAACTTGGGAATGGTTGTCCACCTACCTAGATTAGTACATTAGTGAATCCCCATATGCATACTTTGGGTTGGAAGATGGGAGTGTGGTCATCTCATTGGAATTTCGAAATTACTCTTAAAGTGGACTTTTGGAGGGGTTGTGAAGTGTCCAGGGGTGTGTTGGGGTCATTTTTAGGTAGCCCACTTGTTATACCAATAGTTAAGGGCCATTTTAACCCTAGGATAGCCTCTAGTTGACCATGTGACCCTTCCAAAAAGTTGGTTTCCCAAGTTGGACGAAAATCAACTCTTGTGAGGCTTGACTTTGGATAGACCACCCTTCCATATTTGTACTAAGACATAATTCACCTTTTAGAAGCTTCCCTCTTTAGATCCATTTTTGATAAGGTGTAAGAGTTTAGGGAAGAGGGACCAATTAGAGGACTTTTCTTCTCCCTACGAGCTTTCTAGTGGCCTTTTAGTGGGAACTCTCCATGTTGGAGAGTTTGAACACCCACTCTCTAACTTAGAGACATAGCTAGAGTTGGTGATCTTGGAAGGAGGCAATTGGCTAAAAAGGGAGCTCTTCTACAACTATCTTGCCTTAAGCTTGGATTCTAGGTTGGTGGACTTGTGCAACTCTCTCTTGTTATCTTATGTGCTCTTGCTAAACGGATGTTGTTTGTGTTTATGGGCTTATTGGAGCCATGAATCTTGTTGTTATTGCTATGCTTGATGTTGTTGCAATGTTTTTTTTGTTTTCTTTGTATGTGGTGTTAGTGGGAGTATCAAGGCTCACTCACCCTTGAGAGGGAAGAGTAGCCTTAGGGGTGGAGGGGTTTTTAATAGCCCTTGGTGTAGAGTCTCTCCTCAAGGAGAAGAGGGAAAAAGCACGGAGTATGGGCTCCATGAAGCCTACCTTATTGTTGTTTCATTTGGGGGTCATAAGGGTATGATGTTGTTTTAGTTGAAAATGTGAAAGAAAGTATTTAGATAGCCATGTGAAGGCTGAGATTTTTAAGTTTTTGGGTATGGTCTTCTCCCTTGGGTACTTGGTCCACTTCACCCCATGTAGGATCTTTGAGTGATCCATTGTGAAAGCCTATGGGAATGGGAGTTTAATGTAAAATCTTCATGTTCTTTTGTTGTTGTTTGTTGTATGAATGTCACCCACCTTTGTTTGGTTCCCCAAGCTCGGGGGTGGCCTCATAAGAGGCCTAGGTTGGGTGGAGAGCAGCCCATGGTTTCTAGTTTTCCCTTGTTTTGTTCTTGTTTGCAGATTTGTGAAGATTGGAGTTACATTGAAGTTTTGAGTGAACATGGAAGAAAATAAAATGTATTAGTTTATGTTCATCACATCATGATTTTTGTAAAGGCCGTGAGGCATATGTTAGCCATGTATCTAGAAAAAAAAAAAGGATATTGTAATAAGCCTTTAAGGCTGACATTTTCATTGCACCTTCTTGGTAGGAGTCCAATATGTATGAGGGCTGCATTATGGAGAATGTAACAAAAAGGAATCTTAGATAGCTTCTTCTAAAAATGTATTTTGAAATTTTTAGCTTAATACTATTTTAACTTTCTTTTAAAAAAAAATCAGAAGTTGGTATATGGCCTTCTAGTATAATTTTTTATGCTTTCCTTCTTAAGTACTTAAATTCATAAGGCATAATGTTCCATTTGAAATATTTATACATATATCTAAAATCTGCTTTCATTTAAATGAATGTTCTTTTATCTCAAAATAGAAAATCTGAAAGTTAGATAAAAACTTTGTCTTTAAAATATTTCTTACCTTCCATTCCATTCTTATGTATTTCAACATAGTTAAATTGAAGGAAATGTGCTTATATAGGAACACATGCTAAATCTAGATCCATCATGTTTATGTCTGTAATTTTATTTTGCTGTTATGTTTCAAAATAATTAGTAGGAAAAGCAACACACACACACACACATGATTTTTAGTCTTACATCTATATATACATTCTGCATTTAGATATGCCCTTAAAAAAAAGAGATATTATAATTCAATAATAGTATTTGTAGATTCCATATATATATATATATATATATATATATATATATATATATATATATATATATATAAAATTTTCTGCTAATGACTGCTATATCTATCTATCTATCTATCTATCTATCTATCTATCTATCTATAATAAAATAAAATTATTAAATAGACTGAAAGAAAAAAAGAATAGATTATCGCATTTTAATAAAAACAAAAAAAATTGAGTGGGGGGGGGGGGGGGGGCGGGCCGAAGCCCCACCCCACCCTCGCAAACTCCTTTAAGGAACCACGTTGGGAGACTCAGCCCCCCCATCGGCCGCGGTGGCCGTGGCCGCCATGGATGGCACAGCGGTGGTAGCACCGCCGACTGTGTCGGCTGTGGAGGGTCGGTCGCTCGGCGGTGTGGCTAGCCTCCACCACTGCGGTGCCGCAAATGTCGACCACTGTGAGGAAATACAGTCCGCCGCCGCGGTTTGTAAACCCTAACCAGTATAAATAAAAGGCATATATGTATATATATAGTCAAATACACACACACACACACACACACACACACATATGAGGGTTGCTTCATTTCTTCAATGTGGAACATACCTGCAAATAAAATCAGAGAAATAGAAAGAGAGGAAACAATGACGAAAAAAAAAAAGAGTAATTTTAGCTACTCCATTTTGGGACCCTGACCCTAATTTTGAATTAGGGTTAGGGATTCCAAATTGAGAGGGAAAAAAAGGAAACTTTTAAAAAAAAAAATTAGAACCTCTCTCTTATACTTTATAATATCTTTTATTAAGAAGATTTAGTTTCATACTTTATTTTATTACAAGGAATAACTACATGGTTTTCTTTATTGCATAGGGTATTATTTTTTATAAATGGTTGAAATGCTTAAATCTTTGTTTATTAAGGTGATTTTATAAATGTTAGAGGAGAAATATAATTATTAGTTTGTATAGTAATGTGGGGGTTAATAAATTTAATTAAATACTCTTTATCATAAAGAAAATTACTATTAGAAAAATTTATTAATTAATTTTACCTATAGATTAAATTTTAGTAAATACTTATCGGTATGGTATAAATGTACTCAACAGACGAATAAACATTATTATTTTCTTATGAGTTCACCTTTTATGGGATTTTGGAAATTCAAGGATTTGGTAAATTAAACATTTAATTGAACTATTGAAAATTTAAAAGTTTGACCTTAAATTTATCAAAGCCCTTTGACTTGATTATCTAGTCTTAACTATTAAGTTATAAGATTTGTGCTATGGAATCGAATTCAACATAGCCATTAATTAAACAATAATTAAATAAATTAATTGAGATATCTATTAAAGGGAAAATTTAATTGGAGATTTTAAAATCAAACTTAGGGACTTATAATGTTATTTTTATGTGGCCATTATATGTGGCCAGTATACTGGTCATCATAAAAATAATATTACGAAAGTGCCTTGCCCTAGGGGGTTATTTTTAAACACAGAATCTTTAAGCTATCAACATACCAGATTTTCTGAATGCACTTGGAAACTAAGTATAGGGAGTCTCTCTCTCCACATCATCATTTACTCTATTAAAATATTAAGGGAGATGACTTGCAAATTCCTATCAACTCACCTTTCTTAGTCTTGAACGTTAGCCTAAATTTAACTCTAGTTAAATATGTAGTTAAATGACTTCTTGTGCATCTTTAACTTCAGAGGATGACCTTGGGTTAAGGGAGGTTGACACTTAGTCATGATTCCCCTTAGACCCTCTTAACTTTAATTCTACTTAAAAAAAAAAAGTTGTTGCGTTTTTGGGCGTGAAATTTTTGGGCATGGCATTCCTGCAATTATAATTATTTTTTTAATTAAGATTTTATTATTTTTTGTCAAAATTTATTGAAAACTAACTTACAGATTTAAGATTTAGGCATTACTTCTAAATAGAACATACAAATTAGAATATTGTTATATTTTTTTAAATCTAAATTCTTAATGTTTTATCATTAATGTTTTGGATTATGTTTTAGGATCTATCATGTAATGAGTTATAATAACAAAAGATTTTTTACATAGAAAATAAATATTACTACATTGATATCACAGACTCAATATGTGCATCCAGCTGGTGAACAGAAAAGTGGCCACTCACCCAAAGAAACACAAAAATATGAGTAATGTGTTCGGGTTATTTAAAAATTCAAATAGCCCAACTGAGTTATGGCTTGAACAATTAGAGCCTTAACGGGCACAAGGTCACATTAACCTTATAAAAAATTATGATCAAGTTTTTAAAATGAAAATAACTATATTGTAATTTTATGAACATAATTATTTATAATAGTAGACGATTGAGCTATTTTAACCTCCAATTGACACTAAAGAAACAATGAACATTCCATTTTTATTTTTTAAAAGGATACCTGATCATATTTGTGTTGCTTTTAACAAAATCAAGATGTCATAATATTGAAAAGAAAATATGTCAACTCTCACAAACTAACAATGTTTTTGTAGTTGTCAAAGACGTGTACAATTTTTTTAATAACTCTTAACCTCTTTTCCTAATTTGAAATAAATTATATATATGGTTATTCTACACTTCATTCATTACAATTTATAAAAAAAATAAAATTAATTTATGATTATTTTGTTGCAAGTTTTCTGACTTGCACTGACAAGTATTTCATTTTTAAGATGCTTTCACTTGTAAAAAATGTAAAATATATTCAAGAAAACATTAAAAAAATCCACAACTTCTAGTACTCAATCTAAATGTATTTCTAACAAGGGCTTTTTCAAAATACTAAATGCCACTATATCTTTTTCGACCCATATATCAAACACTATGATATCTTTTTGTTGAAAAAATAGGGACATTGTTATACGCATGGAGGATTTGACCCCGTAATCTTATCCATTTTTAAAAAAACCTTATTTGTTTAGAAATTAGATTTATAGTACTACAATTCTTGTTCTTTTGGTAGCTTCATATTTTGAGTCCACAAACCTCAAATCACTCCTCCAAGTTCATGTTCAACATTTTTTTTTTAAAGTGGCCACTTATAGGCCTCGTACTTGACTATAGATTTTTTTTATTTTTCATAAAAAAAGATGCATGTAAGAGATAAAATTATCTTTGTAAGTTAAATTAGTGACATGAGATTTTCTTACATTAAGTAAATAAAATTAAACATTAAATAAAACCAAAAAAAATTTACTACATATTTCTCAATGTCTAGTCAGCTATTTTAGAGCCTAAATTAGTTCACTTTGTCTAGTGTGTTATTATTTAGGGTTTGCCAATGTTATTGCGGTTAAGACACGTGGGATTTCATGACACTTATTCTCCACACTGTGGGTAGATTGATTATTCCAAATACCTTTTTTAGTTTTGTCCTTGAGCTCAATAGCTCAAGAATTAAATTAATAGTTCATTTTCACCTTTAAAGTCAAAGAACTTTTCTTGGCACATGATTCTTTTGGGGGATTGATCTTAAGCTCCTTATAAATTGAATCAAGTTTTAAACATTTCAAAGAGAAATTTCTCTTCAACATTTGGAACAATTGAAATCTTCTATTTTTGCACATTATTCTATTGATCAAAATGTTTTAGTTTTTCTAAAGTAGTTGTATGCTCTAATATGTTATAATAGATCCAGGTGCAAATTAACAAGATTTCCCTACATTTTTCTTACCTTCGAGAAATTATTTATAATTAGTGGAATTCCCCATGTACCATTGTTAGAGTTTCTTAATCTTTTTCCTTCTCTTGACGTCATTTTCCTTCTCGTGGTTTTCTAAGAGATACAAATCTCTAAGCTCATGGTAATTAATTACTTAGCCAAAAGTTTCTCCTCTCAATAGTCAAAGGGATCAAGGTCATAGGAGTGTGATGAAAGCTACTTGATGATTCTTGTCCCAACCTATGTCTCGAGGTCTCACTCCCAGATGACCATCTACAGAGACTTCCAACAAGTTTGATTCCAAAAAATTGAACCTTAAATCAAGTTGGATATCCCTCTCACTCATAATAAAAATAAAGAAAAATATGATGATGAGTTGGACAATCAAAGTGCTATATTTTGGTAAGTAATTTTACCTTCCATGCAAGGAAAAATAATATCAGTGTTCAATATGATTTTTCTCATGATATTTGTCAAGGTAAGCCAATAATCTAAAAGCACCAAAACAAGCTTCCACAAGTGAAATAATAATCACAGTAGGATTATCCATCATTTAATTAATATGAAAAGTGTGGAAATACAATGAGGAACCTTGCAAATATATTCAAAGTAGATGAGATAGGAAGGTAGGATCAAAAACTTGACTATCCGCTCAAATGTACAACACTTGTGAGATCACTTGACAAGTTTGTGTCCAAGTGGCAAGTATGCATGTACTATGTGTATCATATGATGAGGGCATATGTCTCAATGCTATAAAGTGAGATAAAATCTGAAAAAACTTAAATTATGTTTAGTATGAACAATTCAATGAGTACAAAGGGTATTAGCTAAATAGTTTGACATGAATCTATTTACACAAATACACTCCTTAAGTCCAACTTATCAATTAATCTATGAAATATGACAAGTCCCAGCTATTAGACCACATTAAGTACTCATGCATAAATTCATCATAAAGTGGAGAAAAGGACTAAAACCTAGTAGGAATAAAACCCCTCTCCAAAAAATAAATGATGCGAATGTAATGATATGTAAAGGTGAAAAAAATATAAGTTATAGAAGGAAGGATTCATGGTGGCCTTCTAAGGACTATTTATAGTACAAGTGCATTGAATACTCTCAACATAGGATAGAAAAAGGAAGGATTACATGTGACCCTGCTATAAAGTATGAAGGAATGAACTCCATGTGAAGATGTGATAATTCAAAAAACTAATAAGAGAAGAGAAACTATGTGTACTCCTCTCAAGATTATTATTGTAGAGTTGGTAGATACCTGAGACAAGATGTTGAAGTTGATCCATGAATAATGAACAATATTTATCCCATTAAGAAGAAATCACACGTCAAATGTGTGCAAGATGACTTCCCATTCTAGATAGGAATATGCAAGAATTGAGATCAATGTCTTTTAATGCTTGTAAATATTGTGAGTGTTAGTAAGTCTAGACCATGTTCAAATCCTATGATCCTCACAATGCATAACAATTTATACCTATTTTACTTTCATCTTTGGAAAGGTTTCCAAAAATTATGAGTATGTTAGAAATATTTAATGTATCTTAATATTTTAAAGGATTTATCATTGATTTGTATAATTAGTCATTTTATGCCTATGATTTTAGCCTTTTTTCATTTAATTATGTCATCTTTTGGAACTTGGAATAATGGGGTGTCATTGTGCATGTAAAGTGACTACAATAACATGTGTCCTAAATTTGAGGATATGAGGACTCTAATTTTTGGGCCCCTTAATATAAGATTATTTATGACTAATTACATGTTAGATTTCATGTATAATTTTTCATGTATGATGTATTATTACAATGTAAGAGTTAGAAATAAAAAAATCTTTGACCAGTGAGACTAATTTCATGTAGGTGCCTTGCATATAGGTGTTTTTCATAGTGAAGATAAGATTAATATGTAAGTATGTGTTGGGCATGTAGAGGTGTATGATTTAGTCATATTATTCTATGTGCCTTTCTACATAGTATCCACTTATAGAAGCTTCATATTTAATAATATAAACACTATAAATATGATTCATGTGAAGTATTTTATATTATGAATTTTTATTATGCATATTGTTATGCCACTAGAATTATTTCAAAAATAATTTTGTAGTGAACTATTGTAAGAGATTGGCTTTGAAGGTACATTTAATGCTTCAATTTTATACATTAATGCATAAATCACAATAATCAACTAGAGTTATGAGCCTTTGTAGCTATAAACTTGCTACAATTTGACTTACACTATGTCATAAACAACATACTATAATATATTATTTTCACATATATAACCAATATTAGTTTCATATATGTTCAAGATATAGATTTACATTTGAAGGGCATACTAGTATTTTAATAATTTAATTTTCACCTTAAACCTAAAATTATACATACATAAATACATGCATGTGTGTGTACTTATGTTTGGAAGGCATAAATTCTATTTTAATTATCTTAAAATAGTAAATCCTTATTAAGGTAAATATATAAGTTATGATGTTAATGTTGTTTCTAGTTTAAATTGTGTGTAAATGATCACTCTGAAATTTATCATTAGAATAATAGAAAGCTCAAGGGAAAAAATATTAAATATAACCTATATTAATAACTTTATATATATATATATATATATATATTTGAAAACTAAACTCTCAAAATCATTTTTTGTGGTTAAAAGACATGAGTCGGAGAACCAGAAATACCACACAATGTTGAAGCATAAGGAAGCTTGTTTTTCTAGACTTTTGATAATTACAGATACCCATAATAGCATTTTCTACCCAAAAAAAGAAAAATCTTTCCACGGACTTTGAATAGATGACATGGTCATTACTCTTTATCATTGCCAATCCAACATATAGCACATAGCAAGCAGCAATTTGTGTAGATTTCTAATTGGCTTATACTCTCCTATAGTTTTTGTTTCTCAGGATGTCATAATACTAAGATTCAGTTTGTTGTTTGTGTCAATGCAGAAGATTGGTCAGTACAAATCAACCATGGCAACATTACTGGTAATGGTGTTTTTGGAATGCAATATTGGTGTTCCTATGGTGATGGGGGATCCAACATGCAGTCCAAAAGGAAACTTCTTCTGCAACAATTTAGCCACTACCCACTCTCACTGGGGCAAACCTCACTTTAACTGACAAAAATTAGGGTTTAGGCTCTATCTATCTATATATAGAGCTAATAAGTGCTATGTATAGATATTTATGCTCAATGATAAATATTGTTATGTATGCATATCAGTGCTCAACATGAGCTCAAATGGTAAATATGTACTTCTAGTTGGTACATATGAATTTATATAATGGTGGAGAACTTGTAAAATATGAATTGATATAATGGTGAAGAACTTGTAAAGGAATGTGTGCTTCCTAGAATAGGATCTTCCATATTATGATTTAATTCAATGATATGTACTACTTACTCACATAGCCTATTGATTACTTCATACTTTAATTGTTTAAATCAACTTTCCCGGTCTCTTCCTAAATAATCTATTCTAGATAAAGTATGATGATGTTTCAAATATTTTGGATCAATGCAAATTTATTTGAACAAGTATACAAGGTTTGTACTTGTTCATCATTTCAAGTTTAAAAAAGTAATTACGCCATAGGCGTTTCCCTCTTGGAAAGGCCCAGCCTGCTTTTTGCATCCATTTCAAGTTTAAAAAAGTAATTACGCCATATGCGTTTCCCTCTTGGAAAAGCCCATCATGCTTTTTGCATCCAACGGTTGGAGGTGCTGGAGAGGCCAATGACTGCCATTGAAGTCATCTGGCCCCTTGTTGTTTTCGCCAGCTATCCCTCCCCAGCTCGGCAGATAATATTGGATAACAGAAGGACGACCATCCAAACGATCCCATGCGTTTATATTTTATAGGTTTGTATTGGGTGTTTTCTTAGACTTTTTCCCCTCATCAATGTATTTTGTCAACAAATGCGGCCGCAGAGGCTGTTTGAGAATCCTACGTGGATTTGTACTCGGGAGTCCGGGACAACACGACTTTTGTCTGGTGGCCGAAATTGAAAAAGCGGGCGTCGATCAACTTCCGATTACAGTGCCTCTACTTGAAATCTGCTCCAATCTGACACTTTCCCTTCCTTTTTCAGGGAGTCAGCGGCATTCCACGGAAAGGAAAAAAAAGTGGTTTCAAGGAATGCCATGGTTGGAGGATAAGAAAAGCGTGGAAGCATGCAGATATCAGGTGAATTGTTTGACGGAATACCACCCAAAAAATGTCATTTCCTGGACTGCAATGATTGCGATATGCACCCAATGGATGTGCGGAAAAGGGTTTAGAAACTTACATAATAATGCAATTGGCATGTGTAAAGCCATTGCTTTTGGTGTCAACGAATATTGTGGCTTCATCTAAGCGCCACAATATTCTGATGTTTGTTTGTTTGTAGAGGGTCCGATACAAGTTTTTAGAGATACTCATCATAGGTAGTGGCTAAACAACCAACTATAATAAACATAATAAAATGCAACGCAGGCATAGCATTTCTTGTTTCATCGTGAGGATGCCATGTTTATTTGCATATGTATTATAAAGCGGAGAATTCTCATGTCTAAGGAGATGCTGATTCCCTTAATTTGAACATAAATAAAGCTGTAATAGTCATATCACTATAAAAGAATAGTGTTCTTGTACCAATTCTATGTTGTTAGTTATAACACTAAATATATCACAAAAAACAATATATCTATTGATAAAAAAAACAATATACCTATTGATAAAAAACAATATACCTATTGATAAGTAGGAGATATTTTCCACATCAAGTTAAATTGTGATATTGCTATCACAATTCAATTGTGTAGTTCTTGGAGTCAAACTTATTGACCCATGTTTCATGAGTTGTAATTCACAAGAACTCATCTCTCATGAGAATGAATGGAACACTTAGCACTCATCAATGAGTTTGACTCAAAAAACTACACAATTGAATCGTGAAAGCAATATCACAACATACCTATTATTAAAACAAGTAAAAATACATAAATTATAAATTATAATATTATTATTCTATATTTTAAATTACTAACTATAATTTACAAATTACTATTATATTTAATATTATACATTTTTATTAATTTATTTTATTAATAAATTCTATTTATATATAATATTATACTATAATATTATTATTGTATATTAACCTTTGGGTATGGACTTGTGTTTGTTGAAATTGTTGATTCAGTGTGATTAAATTTGGTGCTTTGTACTATTGGACTATGACCGCAAGATATATATAGCAATATGATTAAATATTGGCAAGTGATTCTTCTCTTGTAATTGCAAGATGTCAAGTAAAAAAGATTAGGATAGAAATACCACATTTCTATACCAAGCTACTCAAACTATGATGAGGTTAGTGAGTTCACAATTGAGATTGTGAGTTTCTCTAAGAGCAATATCGACATGTTATAATGGAAATGATTGCTAACTTGGAGATGATCATCTGAATTCAAATCTTGTCAAGTTTGCCACCCTCTTGGTTAATTAGGTTTTCTATAACAAAACAAGATTTGCTAAGCTTACCTGGTTAGTTTTGATGAAAAATATGCTCTACAAACCTAATAGTAATGATGGGTGTGCAAATTGCTTTTATTTTTGTATAATCTTTACAACTTTTGCTTTGTCTTAAGCCTGTCTAAACCCCTATTTTGCCATTAATTATTAAGGAATATAATGCATTTAATAAAGTCTTAAGGTTTGAAATATTTCTTGAAAGAGTGGATGTTTAATGCATAAATATTGATACATTTTGATTCATTCTGCTACAGGAACTAAGGATGCGTAAGTGTGGAGCCAGCTGTTTGATCGAAGGAGTAGTTTGGAAGCTGTAGTTTTGTTATATTATTTTAGGCAAGTAGTTTTGAATGGCTAAACAGATCAGTTTTGGCTGTATGTTATTTTGGCCAGGTTGTTTTGTAAACTGTTATGTGTGGCCAGCGGCCAAAACAAATCATTATCTATGTTTAGGGAGCAGGCCACCGGCCATTCTAGTTAGTTATCAATATGGTTGAACATTTTAGGCTATATAAGTGAATGTGAACCAAAAGACATACCATCTGTAATATATGAAAATACTCTGTTTCTATTATCTCTGAAGTTTTAAGAGCACAGTTTTTCAGTAGCAGCTGGTGTTTAGAATATCTCTCACCTAGCGAACCAGAGGAGGGCCCCCTCTTGGGAAACTTGGTGAGATTACTTTAGTTTGCTTTGTGAGTATTTCAGTATTATTGATTTCATGTGGTCTTTTCAGAATTGATTGTGTGCATTTATAAGAAGTTTGCCATATATTTGTTTACTAATCGAATCTATACAAAGCTTGTTGATTAATTATGGATTCAATTGTCTGATGAGTAATTAGTTGCGACAGTTTTATAAAGAAATTGTTTGTTATATATCATTGTTCTGTTAACACATAAATCTATTACATAATACTATCTTCTGTATTCCTCCTACCGCCTCCATTCAGTTATTACACCTTGGTACTCCTAATATCATTTGCTGTATTACTCTTACCGCATCCATTGAACCATAATACTCATAATACCCACAACTTCCTGTCTCCATTCATAATACTCTCTGTCACCACTTATCATACTTCCTGCCGCACCCTGTATTTAGAACCAGCCTGTTAAAAACAACCTCCTGTCGCCATAAAACCTCTTGTCACAATATAAGCAGATTACAATTCTTAAATAAACTAACTTTTAATCAGACAAATACTTTGCAATAAGCATACATAAGAACATTTAGATTAATTGTTTAGAGGAGTGTGATTAATTGTTTAGAAGTGTGTTAGCAACATTCATAGCATTCCTAAATATATTGTTTAAAGGTGTGAACTTTAGATTATAACCTATTTGCAGAAGTAATCTTAGATGTGTAGTAATTTGGACAATTCAATTTATTAGCAAGTAGTAAGTTGCATTCATAAACCTCTTGATTTATTATTTTCATCCCTTGAGCAAATAGCTGTGATATCTCTTGCAAGTCTAGGATTCTCGAATTGACATTTTAGGGTAATTTTGATTCAACTATATCCGTATAAAGGCCATCCAATTGAACCTCAGTTTTACCCAACATTTTTGGCGCCGCTGCCGGGGAGAGATATTAAAGGCGTGAAACTATAATAGGTCAAGATAGGAACATTGAGCCCTTGAGAAGTCTTGAGCAATTGTCGACCTTGCTTAAGCTAGTACCTTTGGTTTCCACTATAAGTAAATCATTTAGGTGCATGAATAGACCTAGAGATAGTCAAGGCAGGTTTGTTAAAAAAGAATCAGTGGGTAGTTTAAAAAGTCAAAAACCACAAAAAGAGAAGAGGTCATTGAATAACAAATTTGAATCAAAAGAGATTACATCCTCTGAAATCTTTCAATAATTTAAAGAATCATATGACACTAGGTGTAGTAAACCTCAGGATCTATCGGAGAAACCTTTTACAACAAGTTACACACCTTGGGCAACACAAGTTTTAGGGGAAAACATGGGTGATAATGTAGGAAATGTGGGGGAAGGAAATAATGCTGGTAATGCCATTGTCCAACACAATACGACCTTTGAATTTCCCATTCGACCTCCTGAGGATAATGCCCCTATGAAAAATATCCCTCACTCAGCACTTCCTATATTTAGGGGGTCAACCTCTGAGGATCTTGATATTTTCCTATTTGAATTTAATGTCCTTTGTAATAGCTATGATTACCAAAATGATGCACAAAAATTAAAGCTATTCCCAGCCACATTGAAAGATGCTGCATTACGATGGTTTATGAGTCTTAGGGACATTAGAACATGGGATCAAATGAAAGAAGCTTTTCTGGAAAAATACCAGGAGTATTGTAAGACTAAGGAAGTATGGGATGAAATCTTTTGCATGACTCAACGGGAAGATGAGCTAGTTGAAGATTTCCTAGAGCGTTTTGCCTTTAGTTTACAACGCTCAAGACGCCCTAATTTAACTGCAGACACTATCAAAATGCTCTTTCTAAGGGGGATTCACGATGAAACCATGGATGCATTAAGTTTGATTGGTAAAGGTGATATTTCTAAATTATATTTTGATGATATCTGTGACATATGCAGGAATTATTCTCGATCTCATAGATCTATTCGAGGACATACAAGTAAGTTTTCTACTATGGGCAATACATCAGGTGTTTCGAAACGTGAACTTGGTAATTTACTTGATGATTTTAAAACTGATTTATTAAATCATATGGGTAAACAAATTGACACTTTGTATTCTCATAGGAAACATGAAGAGGCTGAAAAAGCCTTGGCAGTATATTACCCGACTTGTCGGAAGAAGCATGGACCAGAAGATTGCCCTTACAATCGGACTCACATAGCATCACTTGAGGAAGCTAGCAAGACTTCAACACTACTCCCGTTTCCTAAAGGGATTGTTCCTATGGAGTATATTGAAGAACCAGTTTATTATATGGCTCCACGATGCCCATTTCCACCTAGAGGGTTTTCTAATGAACATTTTTCTGGACCATCTCAGCAATTTTCCAACCAAAATTCATGGTATGGTGGTTGGCAACAACCTCAGTCCTATTCTCAATGGCCCCAAACTTTTCAACCTAGTACACAACCGTGGCATCAGGCATGGAGGCCACATGCGCCACAATTTTCGTATCCACCTCCACAACCTTATACACCACCTTACTTTCCACAACAATCCTTTCCACCACCACCAATGATAAGTCCTTATCAACAACCTCAACAATTTCTTCCTCCACTACCTTCATCTTCTTCAAGTCCACCTTTAAATCCACCACAACCACCTAGACCCACATCTATGCCAACTCTACTGAATCCAAATCCCAACAACAAACCTCCTCAGCCAGTATATAATAATGAGGTGGCAAATTGCCCTACTTATCCAATAAATGCAGTCAAACTGGAAGGAGTTCAGTTAAGGTCAGGGAAGGCTCTCCAAGGGCCAATTATCACAGAAATTGAAGAAGAAGATAAGGAGGACATTCCAAAGGAACCTCCTTTTCCTCCACCCTTTCCTGAGCATTTTCTTTCTAAACCTGTACCAAAGGAACATACACAAACCGAGTTTGATTTTATGAATGAACTCAGGAATGTTAACATCAAAATTCCTCTTTTGTAGGCTCTTAAGGATATTCTAGTATACAATAAAATAGTATTCGAGTTATGCACCCGGTGACAGAAAAAGAAGGAGGATCCAAAGATTGTTCAAGTTATTGGACAGTTAGCTGAATTGATGTTGGGGAATATAACCATTCCAAAATATGCAGATCCTGGTAGCCCTGTTATACAGGTAAGCATCGGTACAATTGTTATTCCTAACACACTTGTAGATCTAGGTGCTGCTATAAATGTGATGACCAATGAAACAAAAATCAAATTATCTTTGGATGGACTTAGACCTACTCCTACAGTACTTCAGATGGCTGATCGATCCTTAGTCAAACCAGAGGGGATTATAAAAGATGTTGTTCTTTCCATCGATAGTTGGGATTATCCAACTAATTTTATGATTTTGCAACCAAAAGCTAAGTTGGGGGGGTATCCTTTAATTCTAGGGAGACCCTGGTTAGCAGCTGCCAATGCTCACATCAATTGTCGGTCAGGTAATATGGTTATTTCCAATGGAGAGAAAACAAAACAATTGACCTTATATCCCCCTGCTCACCCCTTGTTGGACATAGAAGATCCTGCATGGATTGATAGTGATCTAGAAGATTTAGTACCAATCCTTGCCATCGAACAAATCCATCACCTTGAGGAGCCTACCGAGGACACCATTTTGCTAAACTTTCTTTAGAATAGGTATGAGTCCAATGATATCTTAGAAAATATGGTTTTTCCTTCTCATACAACTATTGATTGTCCTTTTGGGAATTTTCCCCTTATCAGCAATCCTCAATCTATCAAACACTTTTTCATCTTACATCAGCTTTTGCGACATCAATGTTTGTATAGTCCATTATTATCTTTAGATAAACCAGGAACATCAACAGAATTCATTCTTAATGCTCCTACACCTTCAGAACCTATGGAGATTTTACCAGGACGTACCCTCAATATTAACCCATAGTTGACATCAACTCAAGTCAAAGATCTCATAGGTGTGCTTAAAGAACATAAAGATGCATTTGCATGGGAGTATCAAGATATGCGAGGTATCCATCCAAACACTTGTATGCACCACATTTACATAGAAGAAGGAAGTCACCTCGTACGACAACCACAATGAAGACTTAATCCTGCTTTACGCGACATTGTCAAGGAAGAGCTTCAGAAATTATTGAATGTTGGTTTTATATATCCTATCTCAGATAGCAGGTGGGTATCTCCTTGGTTGTTGTTCCAAAGAAAAATGGTAAGTGGCATATTTGTGTTGATTATAGAGCTTTAAATAAAGATACTAAGAAGGATCACTTTCGATTACCCTTTATTGATCAAGTTTTGGATACTCTTGCAGGGAAACGATTCTTCTCTTTCTTGGATGGATTCAGCGGGTATAATCAAATCCACATTGCCCTGGAAGATTAGGATAAGACCACTTTCACTTGTCCATGGGGAACTTTTGCATACAATGTTCTTCCTTTTGGATTATGTAATGCCCCTGCTACATTTCAACGAGCAGTATTAAGCATCTTTGCTGATCTAGTTAATAATTGTGTAGAAGTTTATATGGATGATTTTACTATTCATGGGAATACTTTTGAAGAAGCCAGAGATAATTTGAAGAAAGTGCTTAGAAGATGTATTGACACTAACCTATCACTGAGCCATGAGAAGTGTCATATGTTAATGACTGAAGGAATTGTCTTAGGCCACCTTATCTCCTCAAAAGGTATCCAAGTTGATCCCAAAAAGGTCCAAATAATCCAAGACCTCCCTATACCTTCAACTCAGAAAGACGTTAGGAGTTTCCTTGGTCATGCTGGATATTACAGGAGATTTATTGAAAACTTCAGCAAGATTTCTTCTCCTTTATTTTCTTTGTTAGGCAAAGATGTTGTTCTCACTTGGACTCTTGAGTGTCAAGAAGCTTTCAAGACTATTAAGAGAAAACTTGTGACTACTCCCATCCTTAGAGGCCCTAATTGGGAATTACCATTCCATATTCATACTGATGCTTCTAATTTTTCAATGGGAGCAGTACTCGGACAAAAAGAAGACAACCTATATTATTCCATTTACTACGTCAACAAGAAATTTGTTGGTGCCGAGGTAAACTATACGGTAACTGAAAAAGAATTTTTAGCTGTTGTTTATGCTATTAATAAATTTTGGCATTATATTACTGGTTATAAAGTGTTTGTTCATACTGATCATTCAACAATTCAATTTCTAATGAATAAACCCATGGTAACTGGTAGAGTTATTAGATGGTTACTTTTATTACAAGAATTTGATGTCACTATACTTGATAAGCTTGGTCGAGAAAATGTGGTTACAGATTTCTTGTCTTAGTTACAGCAATCAGATGGTGAATCTGTTCCTGTTGATGATATGTTTCCTGACGAACACCTCTTTTCCATTTCCACCAAGAGTCCGTGGTATGCTGATATTGCCAACTATTTGGTTACATGCAAGTTTCCAGCGCACTTCTCTCCTTGAGAATGTCAAAATTTGGTAAGCCTGAGTGGACATTATACATGGATCAATGATCTTCTCTTCTGTACCGGCATTGATAACATTATGTGTCGGTGTGTTCCTGATGAGGATGTCTTTGATATTCTCCATGCCTGCCATACTGAACCTTGTGGAGGATACTTTGCTGCTCAACAAACTGCTCAAAAGATTCTTACTACAGGATATTACTGGCCTACACTCCATAAGGATTGCAAATGTTATGTTCATCATTGTGATCAATGCCAGCGAATGGGTCATCCTACTCGTTCTGATGAAATGCCACTCCATCCTCAGCTTTCTATTGAACCTTTGGAGAAATGGGGTCTTGATTTTGTGGGCCCTATCAATCCACCTTCTAACAACAAGGAATATATTCTTGTTTGTACTGATTATGTTACCAAGTGGGTTGAAGTGGTTGCCCTCAAGCATGCTCGTGATACCAAAGTTGTTGCCTTCTTGTACTCTGAGATTTTCACCCACTTTGGTGTTCCACGAGAGATTACTACGGATCAAGGACCTCAGTTTACTTCAGATCTCATTGTTGCATTAGTCAAAGAGTATGAAATTCATCACCGAAAATCATCACCCTATCACCCTTAAGCAAATGGATAGGTAGAGGTCACTAATCAGGAACTGGAAAATATTCTTACCAAGACTATTGCTCTTCATAAGCGTGATTGGGCCACATGGCTTCCTGAAGCTGTGTGGGCTTATCGTACAATGTGGAAGACTACCACTGGTCTGACCCCTTATGAGATGGTCTATGGTAAGAGGGTTGTTCTTCCTATTGAGTTTGAGATTAAGGCTCTTCGCACCGCACTTCAACTCGGTTTGAGTCTCTCTGATGCTTAGCAGAACACCTAACACAACTCCAGTCCTTGGATGAACTCCATCAGGATGCACTCCTTCATACCGAACTTGTCCAAAATCAACAAGTACTTTGGCATGACAAACACATTCGTCAACGCTCCTTTCAGCCAGGTGATTGGGCACTTTTGTATGATTCTCAGTTTTAGGATTTCAAAGGTAAATTTCATACTCGTTGGCTAGGTCCCTATGAAATTGCCCATGTCTTTGATAATGGTGTTGTACAGCTTTGCACTGTGGACTCTGAATGTCACAAGCTCCTCATTAATGGTCATCGATTGAAGCTGTATAAAAAGCCTCTTTCTAAGGAAGCTTTCTTTCTAGAGCTTGCCAAGGAACTCACCATAGTTCCTTTTGGTCTTCTTCAACATTGATCGAACACACACACACACACACACATATATATATGTCTATACATATATATAATAATAATTTAAAAAAAAAGATCCAACAATGAAAACCAGTCCCTGGCATTGTTGGCCAACTACCGATTGAAAACTGGTTTGCTAGCAATCTGTAGTTGTCAATCTTCTGGAAGTGAAAACTGGTTCGCCAGCGCTTCCAGGTGGCACTTGATTGAAAACCGATTTTTCAGCAATCTTGTGTCGTAAATAATATTTAAAAAATAAATAAATTAAAAAAATAAAATAAATCTTTGCTATTCGCGATAGGAGGTTTCCTTGTTCCTGTCGCCCTTCACTGCCATCTCCCACTCCTCACTGCTGAATGCGACAATAGGTTTCTTTGATCCTGTTGCCATTATCCTTGCGTCTCTCTTAAGTGAACCTCCTGTCGCTCGGAGTTCTTTGATGGCCTACACTGCCATGTGTCTCTCTGTTATGGTGGCCATTTTCTTGCGAATCTTTTTATGGTGGATTTTCCTTCCTCCTCACGTGCCTACTATCCTTTTCCTTGCGGTTGGCGGCTCTGTCCTTTCCTTGCTGAGATGATCTCCTTGGATTTGTTGATGACTTCACCTTGACATCCTCACTGTCACCACGTTAGGAAGTATTTTCTCACCTTATGCTTTATTTTATGTATTTTAATTTCTTAATGATTACTTGGCACGACCAGGACGGATCAGCCGCTAAAGCTAGGGGGGTTTTGTACCATGTCATCATCTTCATAAACACCCTTATTGAGTCATCATTTCTACACCATTTATTACACTCTCCTTTCTATTATTTGTGATTCTGTGCTAGGTCACATCTACGTGAGCCTTTTGTCCTTAACAATTAATTACACCTACCTTGCCATTCTTATTACCTTTTTGGTATCATCCTCATTTCCCTGTTGATAAATCTGTTTCATACTTCCTGTCATTTTCATTTTCCCCGTTGCTTTTTGCTTATTTTCCACTGTGATAAACCTTTCAAATTCTGTCGCTTGTCATGGGGGGAAAACATCTTCGCTTTGAACTAGAATCCTTGGATAAGTTGTATGCTGATGAGGAAGCCTTGAAAGTTTTCACTTATGCTGGATGGAAAAATTTCTTCAAATGCTTGTGTGGATTTGATGCGATCATAGCTGCAGAATTTGCCTCAGGATTGCAGGAAACTCATGCTACTATTCGGGGATTACAGTTTCCTGTGAATTTAGGGATAATTGCAAAAGTCACCGATCTACCCCAAATTGGTGACCTTTTCTTTCTTGCTTCATCATCCAGGGTTACAGATTTAAAGCTTCACAAAAAGCAGTTTCTATAGCAAGGAGAATCAGTTGAGAATGTCTAGGGGCAAGGGATAGTGCAAAAATCACTTCCGAGCCATGGGGTGTTGTTGCAAAGTTTTTAATTCATTACATCACCCACGAAGGACACTTCAAGTATGTGTTTTCCCACCATTTCTGCTTAATGTTACATTTGAGATATGGTGTTCTTGTTAATTTGCCACATTACCTATTTTGTTCCCTGAAATGGTCCTGTGATCAGTACAATCGGGGACATGCCGATTCTTTGGCCCACCATGGATTAATTAAGCTTATTATTAACCATAAGCTTCACTTGGCTCAACCAGCTCTTGAATGGGATGCATTTGTGAATCAGACCCCTATAGAAGATCCTTAACCTCCTGCCGCTGATAATACCCCTAAAGCCAGTTCTTCCAAAAATTGGCGTTTGAAACCCTCAAGCCTACTGAAAGCAAAAGCCTTAAAGCCTAAAAGAAAAGCAGAAAGTGAAACCCCAAAACTTAGCTCTCATCCCATGATTACTCGACAGATGCAGCATACCCCTGATAAGTTACAAGGGTTAGTTGAGACAATAGAATCCGCAGGTGATATGGAAATTTTGGGTACAAAAGAACCCCAGGCAAAGAACACCCAGCTTTCAAGAAGGATGAGAAGCCAGCAGCGCTGGAATAAAAAGAAAAAATAGCAAAAAGAAAACTCTACTCCTGAGAAACCAATTTTTGAAGAAGAAGAACCACCTGAACAAAAAAATGAAGAAGAAATTGAACACCATGATACCAAATTCAGCAAAGAATTTGGTGAAGAAATTGGGGAGGACACTAATGTTGAGATTAATGAAGAAAAGGGCACTATGAAAGATCAGCAGGAGAATCTCAAAACTGCAAAATTACAGGAAGATGTCCATGCTCAATGAGAAGAGACCATAATGCAGGAACACTCCAATACTGATACTGATATGGTCCTTTATCAGGGTATAAATGTTGAGCATCCTCTTCATGAAACTACCCTTGCAATGGTTAATATCTGTAAAAATAAACTCCCTGTCGCTCTTACAGTTGAAAATGACCCTAATCCAATTGCTACAGGAACAAGTGGAATTCATGAAGTTCCTGACGCTGAACAGGTTTTGCCACTATTTTCTAATGCACAATTGTGGCAGATGGTCACTCAACTCCAACAATCTAATCAACAGATACAGTTGCAGCTGTAGGCACTCGCTTCTTAGGAAAAAGGAACCATTGCTATAACCAGAGTTGAAGCGGATACAAAGATACTAAATGTGAAGCCTATTGGATCCAACCAAACACCTCATTTTCATGAGGACATGCAAAACCTCTAAGATGGGGGGAATGATGGGTGTGCAAATTGCTTTTGTTTTTGTATAATCTTTACAACTTTTGCTTTGTCTTAAGCCTGTCTAAACCCCTGTTTTGCCATTAATTATTAAGGAATATAATGCATTTAATAAAGTCTTAAGGTTTGAAATATTTCTTGAAAGAGTGGATGTTTAATGCATAAATATTGATACATTTTGATTCATTTTGCTACAGGAACTAAGGATGCGTAAGTGTGGAGCCAGCTGTTTGATGGAAGGAGCAGTTTGGAAGCTGTAGTTTTGTTATATTATTTTAGGCAAGTAGTTTTGAATGGCTAAACAGATTAGTTTTGGCCGTATGTTATTTTGGCCAGGTTGTTTTGTAAACTGTAATGTGTGGCCAGCGGCCAAAACAAATCATTATCTATGTTTAGGGAGCAGGCCATCGACCATTCTAGTTAGTTATTAATATGGTCGAACATTTTAGGCTATATAAGTGAATGTGAACCAAAAGACATACCATCTGTAATATATGAAAATACTCTATTTCTATTATCTCTAAAGTTTTAAGAGCACGGTTTTTCAGTAGCAGCTGGTGTTTAGAATATCTCTCACCTAGCGAACCAGAGGAGGGCCCCCTCTTGGGAAACTTGGTGAGATTACTTTAGTTTTCTTTATGAGTATTTCAGTATTATTGATTTCATGTGGTCTTTTCAGAATTGATTGTGTGCATTTATAAGAAGTTTTCCATATATTTGTTTACTAATCGAATCTATACAAAGCTTGTTGATTAATTATGGATTCAATTGTCTGATGAGTAATTAGTTGCGACAGTTTTATAAAGAAATTGTTTTTTATATATCATTGTTCTGTTAACACATAAATCTATTACATAATACTGTCTGCTGTATTCCTCCTACCGCCTCCATTCCATTATTAAACCTTGGTACTCCTAATAGCATTTGCTTTATTACTCTTACCGCATCCATTGAACCATAATACTCATAATACCCACAACTTCCTGTCTCCATTCATAATACTCTTTGTCACCACTTATCATACTTCCTGCCACACCCTGTATTTAGAACCAGCCTATTAAAAACAACCTCTTGTCACCATAAAACCTCCTGTCGCAATATAAGCAGATTACAATTCTTAAATAAACCAACTTTTAATCAGACAAATACTTTGCAATAAGCATACATAAGAACATTTAGATTAATTGTTTAGAGGAGTGTGATTAATTATTTAGAAGTGTGTTAGCAACATTCATAGCATTCCTAAATATATTGTTTAAAGGTGTGAACTTTAGATTATAACCTATTTGCAGAAGTAATCTTAGATGTGTAGTAATTTGGACAATTCAATTTATTAGCAAGTAGTAAGTTACATTCATAAACCTCTTGATTTATTATTTTCATCCCTTGAGCAAATAGCCGTGATATCTCTTGCAAGTCTAGGATTCCCGGATTGACATTCTTAGGGTAATTTTGATTCAACTATATCCGTATAAAGGCCATCCAATTGAACCTCAGTTTTACCCAACAACTATGATGAGGTTAGTGAGTTCACAATTGAGATTGTGAGTTTCTCTAAGAGCGATATCGACATGTTATAATGGAAATGATTTCTAACTCGGAGATGATCGTCTAAATTCAAATCTTGTCAAGTTTACCACCCTCTTGGTTAATTAGGTTTTCTATAACAAAACAAGATTTTCTAAGCTTACCTGGTTAGTTTTGATGAAAAATATGCTCTACAAACCTAATGGTGTACTACGTGCCTACAAACCTAACTAGTTGAGTAATAGATTTAGGTGCTTCTTAATGGGATAATATTGAAGGTATGGAATTTGAACTGATATCGTATACATTAATAACATACTTTATCTTTTGTGCAAAAAAATCTATAGGGTTATTATGGTCATAAGGAAATTGGATTACCCTCAAACTGGTGGAACTATCAAACTATGCTCTATTTATATTTTACCACTGTATTGAATTTGGGTATTGTTTTCAAATATTTAAATATTTTTTTGATGGACACTTTGAACTTGAGATACATGCTTCCTGAAAGGGTGATAATTCACCTTCCATGGAGGACTTAGACAAACAAAATTGAACTGTAGTGTCTCCCTACTCACCAATGTTGTTCACAAGTTTGCCATAAAACATGAGCCATGTTGTTAGTTTAGTCAGAATAGTGAGAAGATTCAAGGGAATTAGTATTGTTGTGAATGCTTTTGTAAGAATGACATTGGGGAAAAGGGCATTGAGGTATACTCTATGTACACTATAGAAAGGCACACAGATGTATGCAAATTATATGTTAAAAAATTGGTATTTTGATGAATTTCGCTTGAATAAAATGTAGAGAACTATTTAATTGAATGCAACATTATCATCATAATTGTATCTAATAAAACTCTAGAAATAGTTATATATAGTTATACATTTATATGTTCCATCCTCACTCTCTCCCTCTATCTCTCCCTCTCCTCTCCATATCTCTCTTCTTCAAAATATCTATATCCACACCTCTCTCTATAATTATTATTTTGAAGTTTTATATATATTAAAAAAAAAGTTAAAATGAACATCAAACACTTCAACAAACCGTATAAAACTAAGGCTCTCATAGGGTACCGATGTAACATAACATGAATACAATAGTAGTTTTCTTGTAAATAGAATATGATTGTTGAAGGAAAAGTAGTGGAATATCAAATATATCCATACAACTAATTAAGGAGGATAGTTGGTAGTTGTAGTTTTTTATCATCGCCACCACGAGAGATTAATTTGGCTCTCAATTTTTAACCTCGTGGACAAGAGAAATAGTAAGCTTGAGCTTAACTATCTGCATACATCTAGATTCATATTGTATTATGACACTCATCTATAGTGCAATTGAAAATAGATACAAATTGGCTATCATTCATTTTAGGTCAATTTGTTAAATATAAAGCATATCCCAAACAATTGGCCAGTCACGCAAAGAAAACTGAGCTTCAATATGGAGATTTATTATATGCTATGTAAATGATACAATGTTATGTTCATAGTTGTATCTAATAAAAAATTAGAAAGATAATAGTTTAAGAATTCTATGTATTAGTCTTGCCAAGGTTTTAGGGAATGCATGTTAAAACAAGTTATCTTGATTGATACTTAAAAGTAATGGAAAGGTTGAGGTTATCTTACTTGACGACCATCAAGTGGGACACCAATATGGTGTGGGCCTTATTTTTACAAGGGTACTAGTCATCCACTTCTTGATGATTGTACAATATGATTGCTACTAGAAGGGTTTGTAACCTCGATGGAGATAATTTTCTTGCTTTCCGGTTTCGAATTTAAAGATCTACGTTCTTACCCATGTTTTGTTCATTAATACATATTACATGTTTTAAAGTGTCTTAATCCATGTTTAGTATGAAATCCTAGGTTCTTGAAGCCCAACAAACCACCTGTTGTTACTTCTCACTTGTAATTTTGTTTTGATTGACTGAGTTTTTCTTATTTTACATCAAATGTTATTTTACATGCACAGTTCATAAGCAAGTGGAGAACAAATATTTCATTTATAGTTTCTACTAATCTTGCTTAAGTTTGAAAGAATTTGCAGTGATTATTTTCTGGGTTCTTAATTGTATGACCCCACATTTACAGATTTGAAATTTCGTTGAACATTTATTCTTCAATGTTCAATTAGTTGATGTTATATCTACATTCGTTGCATAACCTATGGTGATTTTTCCTTTACAATATAATCTTTTTTGGGTTCTTAGAACATTAAAGCCCTATAGAGATAGGGATAAAATGGGACTTCTCAACACATCTTTACAAAAATCTACAAATTAAGTTACTCCCATTGAATTGACCATCCACACATATTCAGTGTACCCATTGCACACTAAGGTGCAATTACTAGTAGTATATTTAAGAAAATCTCTGTGAAGACAAACCACCTTAGCACCTCTTAAATTGACACCACGATGTTCCCACCACGGAAGAGAAAAAACCTCCGCCACTCTCCATTTATTGATCGAGTTTAGAAAAGACATTTGCATTTTGTCATATTTGAAGTTGATATATGACTCCATTGTCTCTGAAGTTGGTTAGGAGCTTGCTCATAAAATAGGTTGACGTTTAATGGTGAAATAAAATCAAATAGCATTTCAACATCGTTCCTTTTACACCCCACTCAATGACCATTTAAGTAAGGAGTCTATAGCGTCGAGTAAGAACTAGTCGAGGGGAGATATGCTCGACACTGGAATTTTTTGGAGGTCATTTGAGTAAAATTCCTCTGTAAACTCCTCATAACACAACTGGACACTAATAGAGGCAAAGTGACCCTCTCAGGGGCATTCAAATTAAGTTTGATTTATTTTATTAAAATAGATTCCATTTAATCTGAAGTCTATTATTATAATAGTAATTTTGAAATTTTATGGCAGTCTTATTAGTGAAGTGTTTCAATTGTTGTTGTAAATGGATCCCTTCATAAATATTATATTTTATTATGCTAACACAACAGTTTCATTATTTTAAAATTTTTTAGTAGATTAATTATTGCTTATGTTGTAGCACTCTATGCATTATATCATATTGAAAATTACATAAATATTCATAGCAAAGAGAGCCTTGATGCACAAAGGCATCACCACATAACATAAACTACTCTCTAGCCAAACTATGTTTCTATTCACAAAATGAGGAGCACATAGTCCAAAATGGTGCCTGCAGAAACATTAAAGTGCCAAACATTGTCCAACAAACAACCCATACTAAGGGTATATACCAGTATAGTATCTAAACATGCATATATTATATGGAAAATAAAAATACACAATAGTATGCTAATAGTCATTATTCTATACACCTATTTTTCTTATATGAAAAATAAAAATACACAATAGTATGTTAATAGTCACTATTCAATACACATATTTTTCTTGCCCTTAACCTTTGCTCTAACCAGAGATTTAGGTCCACAAGGTTCATGAAATATTATCTCAGCCTCACTTAACCAAGGCCCTCATTCAATTTCTCCTCTCATGCTTCCTATTTGATGACAACACCAAATTATTCTTCATCAACCTCGTTGTCTAGTCATTTTTTCCCAAATACTCCTTTCTCCAATCACTCCCTTGTATCATCTTTATCTCCAACAACTTTTTTGTAAAAATAATATTCCAATTAATGATAGGATTTTGGCTTTCAAAGACCTTAGATTTAAATGTAGAAAGCATTGACATCTTGGATATTTCTTTCCCATCACAAAAACTTGCAAAATAATCTTGTATCTCAGTGGAACCCTCATCTCCCCACCCACATTTTCCTAAACAATATCCAATTCCACAAGAGAGAATTCTTAGATGTCCTTTTAGCATAATGGCTTCATCCCATCATTTGAATCTTCCATCTTCACCACTATCACCAAGAACATGGTAGAGACATTGATAGTGACCTAATGCCCATGGAAGGATTTTAGTAATTCCTCCCCTCATGTTGCCTTCACCTCATGAAATATTAGGCCATGTAAATAGTTGAGTATGGATTCAGGCCTTTTCTTCTTCATCTCCCATAAATGAGACATATTCCTTTGGTTATAAATCAGTCTAAAAGGGGTGTCTATTTTTATCCCTATTTTCTTTACAATCCTAGACAAAAATAATAAGCAAATGACAACTGTCATTGGAAATAAATAACATATTACAATTTTTCCTCCAAATTTTGATGCCACCCACCACCACTCCATGACATAATGACACCATCTCTAAATATAAAATTAAATCTTCACTAATATGCACTAGATCAAGTGATTAATTTTTCAAAGGTGAAAGTTTTTGTATGACCCAAGGCTTTGTCCTTTTCTAGTTGGTTCATCTTCCAATGACATTGCAAGGGATAGACACATCATCTTTATTCACAAAAAATAATCATGACATGTTCTGTAATCATTGAATTTCATTATGCTTGAGGATAAATGGGACACAAGCCAATGCATCTTTGATGTATATCATGTAGACTTTGTTGTCACATTCAGTGGCAATAAGTAACGATTGAAAGCCTCAATCTCATTAAGTTTATTTCAAGTAAATAAAGATGTGTAATTTGGCTTAGTCAAAAAAATCTATATCATCTAACCACTCTCTCCACAATCATCTTCACAAGCTCATCAACCAATTCATTTCCCTTTAAATATACATGAGTCAGCTTGAAGTTCAAAAGTATGCTGACTAATTCTCAAATTGGTGTTATTTATTGATCAAGCTTCCAATTAAGTATAAAAACTTTCCTTATGGCATTGATGGTGATTGGGAAATCTCCGTCAAGGTTTAGTTGGTTCACATTAATCCCTCTTCCTAATTCTAGCCCCGATAGAGTGTCCCTTAATTCAGTGAGATTGTCTATGTCCTCCCTAAGGAAAATTGATATTTCTAGAAGGATATTTCCATTTTGATCATATGTTATACATCTAGCATGACTGGGTCAAGGATAGCCTTTCAAAGTGCCATCAAATTTTATTTTGATCCATCCAAATTATGAGGCGCTCCAAGTCACTCCATCTTGAGGATTTTAGTAAGATTAACCATCATAACTCCATTAATAGAAGAATTTTATTATTTTAAAATTAATATTTTGTATATTATAATTTTAAAATTATTTTTATATTATTTATAAATTAACTTTTAAATAAGTTAATTATTATTTTATATCATAATGATAATTATATTATTTCTTCTATATTAATACAAAAAGTTTACAATATTATTATATTTATTAGATTATTTATCTATAAAACAAATTATACTATTTATCTTTATTTTGAGTTAAAATTTATAAATTGAGTTGTACTAGTATAATAATTTTTCAAGACTACAGAAATCCAATAGATTACTAATATAGTATTAAAAAATAATATCTCTCATATGCTAATTTACAAATAAACTATGATTAATTAGTAAAATCATCTAACTATAAACTATTATTTATTAATAAAATCATCTGGGTTTGTGAGATATAGATTAACCACAATACGAAAGTTAGATTAACCATAGAATTAGAGTGTTTCGGGAAAATTAGTGAATTAGGTGTGGTATGGAGGGAAAGAACTTTGCGATGGAGAACTCATAGTAACTAAATCTACCGAGTAATATAGATTTATTAGATATCTTAATGAAGTGTGTTTTCTTCTTCACAAAGGTCCACTCATATGTAACTTGAAGATATTGTTGGCACTTGCAGACAATTTCATGTTTCCATGCCTATTTTTCTATGTTTTCTACAATTTTCTTTGGTCTCTGCCATTAAACCCTAAGCCCTTAATGTGTTTTCATGGCAATTTGAGAGAAAATCCTAGTTGCCTTGGCCTTGTTATGTTTCACAGTTACTTTTTTGGGCCACTTAACTGATCCCTTTTGGCATGTGCACTTTTCTTTTTCATATGGTCACTTAGTCTCTTAAAATGCCATAGGAATATTCCTTTCCTTCTCGCGACTTAGTGATTTCCTTTGGTCGGGTAATCTCTTAATGAAACAAAATATTCTTTTGTGATCATGTGACCTAACGACTAATGTCTGATGAAGTGATGATCCTATGGTGGTCACTAGATCTTAAGATATAACCTAAGTTAATGATTTCATCTCTCGACTTTGAGACTCCTCAGTTGCATTAGCTCCAGATTTGACCAAGGTTTGATGCTAGGTTTCAATGTTAAGTGTTGTCGGGAGGTCTCGTGATTTGACCCGTGGTTAATGATTCATCTCCTAACTTTGAGGTTACTTAGTCACCAAATCGCCAGATGTGGACTGTGGTCAAAGGTGGGTCAAGTCAGAGTTAGGGTTACAGATCAAAGACTAGTTAAGGTCGAGCATGTTGATCAGATTTGACAGGTGTCGTAATGCCTTAAAGGCAAAGATGAAGTTATTTAATGGATAAGGCATTGCGACAGTATGCCACATGTTCCTATCGGGCTCAGATGCAGTTCAGTTGGTCTTTTTGGTCACTAGATCTCATGATAAATTAGGGTTTGTATCAAAGATCTCGAGACTTGGTGAGGACCGTCAGATGCAAGTTGAAATTGATCAACGGTAGTCGGGTTATCTCCTGATAAATGTTGAAAGGTCAAAGTCATTCAATGATCATTAGACTAGGGCTTAGTCGCCAGGTCTCCAGACAAAAATCAAGGGTTTAATGCTGAGTTAAGAATGCCTTCAGTCGCCCAGTCTCTGGATTTAACCACTGTTAGAAAAATATTCTTAGGACCTGGAGATTGTAGAGTCGTTGGATGTCCAGATATACCATGGTTGAAGATGAGTTAAGTCAAATGTTAGAGCTGATGTCAGTGTTAGAGGGTGATTGAGCAGTTGTAAACAAATGATAGGGGGACATGTGTCTTGATGGGCCCATTTTTTTTTATGTTAGTTGTCAGGTCTCGTGATGGAGGGAAAATATTCCAATCTATTCGGTGACTATGAGTTTCTCTTCAGTTGTGTAGTCTCTTAATGAGGGGGAATATTCCAAATTGATCTAGAGACTTCTCGATAGTCATTCGATGTGGTTTGAATCTAACGATGGTCGCTAGGTCTCGTGATGAGACTAGGGTTAAGATGAAAATCTGGCGATCAAGAGACAAAGGGTAAATGTGTAGCCAGAGTTTTTTGTCAAGTTATGACCAAGTCAGAAGGGTAAGGTAATGACTGTGCAGGTGGTAGTTGATTGAATGGCTATTTTAATGCCTCATAGATAGGGTGATCGACATCTATTGGCCAAGGTAGTGAGTCATAGTGACATTTGGTAGTGGTGGGCCTATGTTTGTTTACTCAGTCACCAAGTCTCTTGATTGAGACATAATATTCCATTTCCTTTGGCGAACATGATTTTTCTTTATCGCTTGATCTCTGGATGATATTGAATATTCTCATTTGATTAGGAGACTTTCCTAGAGCTATCTGATTAGATGAAGATCTAATGCTTGTCGCCGAGTCTCAGGATGAGACCATGGTTAATGAAAAAGTATAGCGACTTAGAGACTAAGGAAATAATGTAACCAGAGTTGAAGGCAAGTTAGTATGGTCAGTTCCCAAGTAAGATCAGTGCATCATCGGCTGTGTTTTAAAATGAAGATCAATTTTTAATCTGGGTCATTGATCAGGCATTCCGTGCCATTTGTGACCTTTTGCTTTAAAATTTGAATATTTTATGTCTCAGACTTCATGGCAATGGCATGTTTTTCAACTTGCAGGATAGGGTAGATGGCTCTGTCATTTCATTTCAAATCAGGGTAATGGCAATTTGAGTGGCTTCATGGTTGGGTTCTGATTTTCCAGGGTCTCCCTGGCGCATTGATGACATAAATGACTAATTAGTTGTATGGTCCGGTGAGGGTTATGATTATATTTGTTTCAATATCAGAAAAAGGATTGATTCCTCAATTTTCCCAGATTGCTTCCGCATGTGGATTTGACAGAGGATAAATCATTTGAGTGATCTTTTGAAGAAAGATCAGTTGACAGAGAGGACAACATTAATTATCTAATGGATGGTTATTGAAACCCTATCCTAGGGTTTCCATCTTCCTATTTATTCCTCTCTTCTCTCTATTGTAAGGGTTTGGATTTTTGGTTCCTAAGTGTTGGTTCCAAGCTTTGTTCCCAGGATATAGAAGATTGTATTATTTTGTATGAGATAGAATAGAAACTCCCTGTATCTTTTGTAGGTTATTGAAGTGGTTTGTTCTCATTTCAGACTAGAGCATGTACATGATTCATTATACTTAATACAATTATTCCAAGTTTCAAGTCTCTCCTTGGTGTCAATCTTATGAGTTTTGGGTTTTCAGATCCAGTGCATAGGGTTGCTTATGTATATGTTTTATTCATAGTTCTTGATCTAGGATCAAGTGAAATATACTTTGGACAAGGCATAGATTCATCTTGCTTTGTCTACAGAAGGATTTATATAAGTAGTGGATGGGCTTCAGTAATTGTGTTTATGGCTTTGAGTCTTTGACAGTAGTTGGTCTATTTTTTTGTATCTATTTCTGAGATCTTCCCAATGGATTTGTAAATTCTATTGAGATACATGTCTGATAGGTTTTTGGCTATATTTTGCATCTATATACATCAAAACCATTTCCAAGTCCTAGCTATTTGTGGTTGTTGGTTGTATGTCCTGCATGGTAATGGAGAGTCAATGAATGCCTGGTTAACATTTAGCACTTTCTTACCATGATCTGTTGTTAAATCCTGAAGTATAAGGTGTTGTAATGAGTTGAGTGTTATATGGATTAGGTATACCCACCTTGGTTTTGTAGAGCTAGAAGTGCAGAGGGAAGTCTTGTCCCTATAGTTGGTCTAGTTGTCTTGCAAAGCTCTCATACTTGAAGCTAACCACTCCCAAAATCAGTCTCAAGACATATTGGTAGCTTTAGATAGCATAAGCATTTTTTAACACCAACAAAATGGTGACTCTACTCGGGAGTCACTGACAAGATATTGAATTAGCCAGGGAAATACAAGGATAGGAAGTTTAAGATGAGTCATTCCTTGCTTTGTTGAATCATTCCAGAATCTAGTTATAGAGTCATATGCTATAAAGGAAGATATTCCTCATGTTTTGTAAAGTGAGTCAGGTCTGTTTTGTTTGTCATTGCAAAGTGTCTAAAAGTCCTAGTCCTTGAAGAAATCCAAGTACTATATCACATTTGGTGAGTGGCGACTCTAAGTTCTCTGATTTGCACCAGTGTACACATTTGAAGATAGAAAACAAAGAAAAATGTGGACTTGTAGTGGTAGAGGCAGTAGATATTTGGACTCCTATGACTTATAGTGCTAAGTCAAGAGAGGAATCATTGGAGGACTCTATAGGGGTGTGTTGTGAGTTGCTGATTTGAAGAAGGTCAGAGCTGGGAAAGAAGATCTCAGTTGATTGAAAATCTTTTCCTCTACAAAGAGGTGGTGACTCTACAAAAGTTTTGAAATGGTGATCTGAAGGTGACTCCAGATTACATATTTTGCAGCTACTCTAACACATCCAGGTATTTTTCAAAGTTCTAAAACTTTCCTTATTAAGTGATCAAAGCACTAAGAAAAGGAATAAGGTGTGAAGAGAGGTCTACATACTTCAAGTTTTAGTTGCATTTTTGCAAAATCATATGGAAGTATTGTAGTAAGTTAAATGGGTAAGCTTGAGGAGGAGCTTGCATTATTAGATCAGGGCATCCTTAGGGATTGCATATTATTGATGAGATTGAAGGTTGGAGAGAGAAGGGAACTGTCAATACCTTTATTTTATGAAAAATTTTGTGATGTATATGATGAGCTTCCAGGGGGTACTAATTTTTCAGAGTCTGTCTTTATTGGTTTGGTTTTAGAACTATGTTTCCCTGAATCAACCCATTGTCCAGCCTCCTTGTGGGAAGAACATTATGTGTATATTAGGGATTGGATAACTAATGATGCAGATCTTGAACTCGAAGATACATTTGGGGTTGTATCTAGTAGTGTTGTTATTGAGAATGATAGGACTTATGAAGGAGATGTGTCTAGTGATGATACTATCTCTCATAATCATGAGAGTGTTGCTCTTTCTTAGTATGGGGCATAAGATTGGTGTAGTCAGCAAGAAAAAGAAGATTATATAAGTGAAAATGTTGTTGAGGACTGCTTATCAAAGGAGGGTGATGTTGAGGATAGTGGTTCACTTCATAGTGAACAAATTTCAGATTTGTTCTCTTGGGAGTATCTCAAATATTCAAGGAGGGATAGTTCTGAGTTCTCACACCCAACACACATTGATTTTGACCGAGAGCATGAGTTAGTAGGGTCTGATTTTGACATGTGTGCTTTTGATTCTTTTGTTGCCTCTGCACTACCAGATTATAACCAGGTTTAGTATGATATATTAGATGATGAAGTCGTCAGTATTTGTTCAGTTTCAAGTGGTGAAGATATCCCTAATACAATGTTGAGAACTGATTGGGATAGTTTTGTAGATTTTGAATCTTTTTCTGATTCTGGATCTTCTATTAAGCCATTAAAGGATGGCCTTTCAGTTTCTCAAGCTTCTCATTTTCATGATAGGTTTGTTGATGTTTTCCCTCCCACCCACCAACAAGATTTGGGTTTGTCTAACAACAGCATGATGCATGATGTTCCTCTTTTCATGAATGGACCCAGTTGTTCTTTCCCTAGCAGTGTGAAAGAGGTTGAATGATCTTCTTTTTAGTGGGATAGTGAGTTTGCCAGATATGGCTTGAAGATTGAAGATGATACATGTTGCAGCTATCACAATGTTTTCTTATTTAACGAATGCAACATGCATATTCCATATGTTTTTCATGTGTTTGATTTTCTTTTTAGCTCTGATAGTGAAGGTGCTTTTATTTCTTATGGTGAGCTAATGGAAAGTGATAGTTATTCTGATTAGATAGGTGAAAGAATTTTTTTGAGCTTGCTTTCAATGCAGGGAGCAGAAAAATCTGTTTATGATAGAGGCAAGCTGGATCAAGAACTTTGTGGTGGCTTTGGGCCATCATAGCTTATTTGATTTCCTTCAAATCAGTGAATAAATTGTAGATGTGTTCTCTTTGCTGGTAGAAGTAAGTTTCCCTTCTGTTGTTTCCTACTTTCTATTTTAGGTTAGGTTTCCTTTTCCTGTAGGTGGTTTGCTTCTCCTAGTAATTCTGAATCCTTGTCATGCCTACAAGAGGCATGCATCCCTAGACAGAGCCACTATTGGCACTTGAAGAAAATTTCATGTTTCCATGCCTATTTTTCTATGTTTTCTACAATTTTATTTTGTCTCATCCATTAAACCCTAAGCCCTTAATGTGTTTTCATGGCAATTTGTGAGAAAACCCTAGTTGCCTTGGCCTTGTTATGTTTCACAGTTACTTTTTCTGGCCACTTAACTGATCCCTTTTGGCATGTGTGCTTTTCCTTTTCATGTGGTCGCTTAGTCTCTTAATGCCATAGGAATATTCCTTTCCTTCTCATGACTTAATGATTTCCTTTGGTTAGGTAATCTCTTAATGAAACAAAATATTCTTTGGTGATCATGTGACCTAGTGACTACCATCTGATGAAGTGATGATCCTATGGTGGTCGCTAGATGTCCAGATATAACCTGAGTTAATGATTTCATCTCTCGACTTTGAGACTCCTTAGTCACATTATCTCTAGATTTGACCAAGGTTTGATGTCGGGTTTCAATGTTAAGTATTGTCGGCAGGTCTCATGATTTTACCTGTGGTTAATGTTTCATCTCCTGAATTTGAGGTTACTTAGTCACCAAATCGCTAGATGTGGACTGTGGTCAAAGGTGGATCAAGTCAGAGTGAGGGTTACAGATTGAGGATCAGTTAAGGCCCAGCATGTTGATCAGATTTGATAAGTGTCGTAATGCCTTAAAGGAAAAGATTAATTTATTTAATGGATAAGGCATTGTGACAATGTACAGTGTGTTCCTAGCGGGCCCAGATGCAGTTCAATTGGTCTTTTTGGTTGCTAGATCTCATGATAAATTAGGGTTTGTATCAAAGATCTTGAAACTTGGCAAGGACTGTTAGATGCAAGTTGAAGTTGATCAACGGTAGTCAGGTTATCTCCTACTAAATGTTGAAAGGTCAAAGTCATTTAGCAATCATGAGACTAGGGCTTAGTCGCCAGGTCTCCAGACGAAAATCAAGGGTTTAATGCTCAGTTAAGAATGCCTTCATTCGCCCAGTATCTGAATTTAACCATAGTTAGGAAATCTTCTTGCGACCTGGAGATTGTACAGTTGTTGGGTCTCTAGATATACAATGGTTGAAGATGAGTTAAGTCAAATATCAGAGCTGGTGTCAGTGTAAAAGGATGACTGAGCAGTAGTAAACAAATGATAGGGGGACATGTGTCTTGATGGGCCCACTTTTCGTATATTAGTCTCTAGGTCTCGTGATGGAGGGAAAATATTCCAATCTGTTCGACGACTATGAGTTTCTCTTCAGTCGCGTAGTCTCTTAATGAGGGGGAATATTCCAAATTGATCTGGAGACTTCCCGACAGTCGTTCAATGCGGTTTTAATCTAACAATGGTCACTAGGTCTCGTGATGAGACCAGGGTTAAGATGAAAATCTGGCGATCAAGAGACAAAGGGGAAATGTCTAACCAAAGTTTGCTGTCGGTTTATGACCAAGTTAGAAGGGTAAGGTAATGACTTTGTAGGTGGCAGTTGATTGAATTGCTATTTTAATGCCTCGTAGACAAGGTAATCGACATCTATTGGCCAGGGTAGTGAGTCATAGTGACATCTAGCAGTGGTGGGCCCCTGTTTGTTTACTCAGTCGCCAGGTCTCTTGATCGAGACAAAATATTCCATTTCCTTTGGTGACCATGAGATTACTTTGTCACCTGATCTCTAGATGATATCTAAATTCTCATTTAATCAGGAGACTTTCTGAGAGCCGTCCGATTAGATGAAGATCTAATTCTTGTCGTTGAGTCTCATGATGAGACCATGGTTAATGAAAAATTATAGCGACTCAAAGACTATGGAAATAATGTAACCAGAGTTGAAGGAAAATAAGTATGGTCATTTCCCAGGTAAGATCAGTGCATCACTGACTATGTTTTAAAATGAAGATCAAGTTTGAATCTCGGTCGTTGATTAGGCATTCCGCACCGTTTGTGACTGTTTGCTTTTAAATTTGAATATTTTATGTCTCATAATTCATGGCGATCACATGTTTTTCAACTTGCAAGATAGGGTAGATGGCTTTTCCATTTCATTTCAACTCAGGGTAATGGCAATTTGAGTGGCTTCGTGTTGTTTTTTATTTTCTAGGGTCTCCCCAGTGCATTGATGATAGAAATGACCAATTCGTTGTAGGGTATGGTGAGGGTTATGATTAGATTTTTTTTGAATATCAGAAAAAGAACTGATTCGGCCATTTTCCTGGATTGCTTCCCCATGTGGATTTGATGGAGGATAAATAATTTGAGTGATCTTTTGAAGAAAGATTAGTTGATAGAGAGGACACCATTAATTATCTGATGGATGGTTGTTGAAACCCTATCCTAGGGTTTCCATCTTCCTATTTATTCCTCTCTTCTCTCTGTTGTAAGGGTTCAAATTTTCAATTCCTAAGTGTTGGTTCCAAGCTTTATTCCCAGGATATTGTAGACTGTATTATTTTATATGAGATAGAATAGAAACTTCGTATCTTTTGCTGGTTATTGAAGTGGTTTATTCTCATTTCAGATTAGAGAATGTACATGATTCATTATACTTCATACAATTATTCCAAGTTTCAAGTCTCTCCTTGGTGTCAATCTTATGAGTTTTGGGTTTTCAGATCCAGTGCATAGGGTTACTTATGTATATGTTTTATTCATAGTTCTTGATCTAGGATCAAGGGAAATATACTTTGGACAAGACATAGATTCATCTTGATTTGTCTATAGAAGGATTTATATAGGTAGTGGATGGACTTGAGTAATTGTGTTATGGCTTTGAGTCTTTGATAGTAGTTGGTGCATGTTTCTGTATCTATTTCTTCTAGATCTTCCCAATGAATAATGGCACTGATCAAGGATTACTAAATTCTGTTGAGATACACGTTTGATAGGTTTTTGGCTATATTCTACATCTTTATACATCAAAACCATTTCTAAGTCCTAGTTGTTTATGGTTGTTTGTTGTATGTCCTGCATGGTAATGGAGAATCAATGAATGCCTGGTTAACATTTAGTCCTTTCTTACCATGATCTGTTGTTAAATCCAGAAGTATAAGGTGTTGTAATACGTTAAGTGTTATCTGGATTAGGTATACCCACCTTGGTTTTGTAGATCCAGAAGTGCAGAGGGAAGTCTTGTCCCTATAGTTGGTCCAGTTGTCTTTTAGAACTCTCATACTTGGAGCTAACAACTCCTAACATCAGTCTTAAGGCATATTGGAAGCTTTAGATAGCATAAGCATTTCTGAACATTAACTGATACATTGAGTTGCATTGTTCATGTGTTTTATTTACAAAATTTTGTAAATGTTATCAACCTATTGGATTATAGAATGCAATTTTAGTAGCATGGTTTATTATTCATATTTTTCCTTTTCTAAGATTCTACTCTTATCGATCTAGGTGTTTCATAAGATTTTACAACTTTTTCAATTTTATGTTTAATATTTTCAAAGGTTTCAATATTGTAGTCACTTTTTAAAAAATTCATTATATTCAAAATTGGAAACTAATTGAGCATCATTTGAGGTTAGACAAATGCCACATAATAGCTAGTATTTGCTTTCTAATTTTGTAAGTAAAAATATTATATTTAATTAAGTATATTCTATTTAATATAGAATCCTATAATTATGATTATAATTTGATATTACTTATAATTATAATAATAAATAAAATTTATTTTTTAATATAATTAATATAATAATTGTTAATTTTTTTTATAAAATTACCACTAATCTTAGTTTCAATTCTATTTAAATTATACCCATATTAAATAAAGCTTTAACTTATCCATAAAACAAACTTGGACATTTAATTACATTTATGGAAATATAAGCAATAAATTATGTAATTTTAAATTATCCCCTCTAATAAAATGTCCTTTCCCATAAAGTTTGTGTATAAGTGTCAAATTATTTTAATCAAATATAGCAACAAATTAAATATTTTTACAATTTAAAAACTTAAGAAATATACATTTAACTATACCAAAAATCAAATTTATAACAAAATAGAAAATACTACATTCTAATTATACTAGCCTAATGGAAAAAACTAATAAAAAAGTTTCACCTTCCAAGAATATCCACCAAAACTTTTCTTATAATCACCTTGCTCTATTATTTCCCTTTATGGATTCAATTTAGATTCCCATTCCTTTTGAATATATGGTGACTATTGTTCTTCATTTTACAACCAAAAGTAAAGCACCCTCATGATTGAGAGAATCAAAACTATACAAAAGTATAATTTATCAATAATGTGTAGACATAATGAATTTTTGGAGGGTGAGTATTTGTGGGGGTCATTGATAAGCTTTATAAATGATTTATGATGGATTTTATCAATATCTTCTTTAAAAAAAACACTTTTACAAATAGGCATCTAATAGTAATGAATATCTATTTCTATTTTTTTATTTTCTGAAAGAAAGAAAAAGATTACAAAAGAGAGAATCAAAAGACAAATATCTATTTTTTAAGATAAAAATTTTCCTTTGATTTTTACTTTCGAAATACTTTCTAAGTAGTTGATTAACCTAATTAGTTTAAATATTTCATCCTCCTTTTTTGACCTTGCATTTTGTGCTAATGACATTTTTGTTATTTAAATTTGGTGAAACAAAATGATTTGATTAAAGAGAGTATAAATTTTTTACAAATGTAAGATATTCTTAATTATGAATATAATAGATAATTATTTATGGTTTTTTACATGCACTATGTTAGAAGCCTTGATTGATAGATTGTGTAAAACTTTCAAATTGTTTCTTTTTTTTTTCAAATCTGAAAGACATTTCACACTCTATAAACTCAAACCCAGCATAATCAATTCCTCATTCCCCATGTGGCGACGTATAAGTTGAGGAAAGTAGTGACAAAAATAGTGAAAATATAGTTAGAACCTTTGTTAAAAACAAATGGGATCTCGAAGGTCAGGTCATGGTTTCAACAATGGCCAAAGGCTTCAAGTCTTTTGAGTTCTCCTTTCAAGAAGATCAGTCCAAAATACTTTGTGCGGGGAATTGGTCAGTGGGTAGATCCACCCTCATTCTACAAAAATGGATCTCTAACCTGGATCTCAACAAAGATTTCATGACCCAAGCACTAGTTTGGGTGAGACTTCCAGAATTGCCCTTGGAATATTGGCATGAGGATGTGTTTGAAGGCATTGCAAGATCCTTTAGGGAGCTGCTATCTGTTGATCCAGTAACAGTAGCAAAGAAAAGACTCACTTATGCAAGGATATGAATTAGAGTTGAAGCAGGCCAAGACATGCCAGAGGCTATTATTTTCCAATCCAGACTGGGAATACAAGTGCAACAGATAGAGTATGAAAGCGTCCCCTTTGCCTGCTTCCACTATAAAAAACCTGGACACAAAGCCAATCGGTGCCCAATAGTCATTGAAAAGGAAAAATCTTGAAAGGAGAAAATCAAGAAAGGAAAAAGGCCAGAGTTACAACCTTTGAACAAGGACCTAATACCCAAGAAGGTCTAGAAAGAGAAACTCCCAAATGAATTGATATAAAAAAAGAAAAACCCTCAAGGGGAGTTGACAACTGATAGCCTGGAACTTTAGTTAGAGTAACTGGAATCTAAAGGGTCCATACCAATGGAGGGGGATGGTAAGGGATAGCCACAAGCTCAGCTAGGTGAAGGCAAGGAGTGTGAAGGGATCTTAACAAGCCCAACACATCCAGAGGATGAAAATGGGAATGGAGTCAAAGGAGGCCGGGAGAACCCAGAAGAGGGGGAGATTACAGGTGAGGCCAACATTGACCTCTCTTTTGTTCCAGATTCAAAGGAAGATGGGAAGAATGCGAGGGGACAGGGCCCAACCCTCTCCCAAGAATCAAATGTTAGCAGAAGCAATTATATCTCTCCAGGGAAGATTAGTTGATTCTTGGAAATGGTATCATCAACAATGCCTGGTCAAATCTCAAGAATGGAAGCCCTTTTCGATAGCTACAAAGATGCCTCCAAAGATGAGAATGTGGGAGCATGGATAACAGTGAAAAAGAAAAATAGCAGGGACCCATCTCTGGCCTCTCCTACATAAACAAGAAGTAGGGCCAAAGTAGACACAAGAAGCAAGTCTAACACACCAGGAAGGAAGAGTATGAATCAAATCAAAAAGGAAGAAGCAAAAGGAAATATTGCGGATGGTTACCAGCTGACCATCCAGGAATCTCTTAAGAAATCATGAAGGTCATATCATGGAACATCCGTGGGCTCAATGGAGTCCACAAACAAGAAATAATTAGGAATATGATAAGGGACCATAGACCAGACATTTTTTTGATACAAGAAACAAAAATGAAAAAGGATAAAGTAGCAGTCATTTCCTTTGGAAAAGGTCTGAAGACTGTTGCTACTGACTTAGATGGAGCCTCTAGAGGCTTACTGGTGTTATGGAAGGATCACCTCAATGCTCAAATCATTTGGGATGAGGGAAACATCTTACTTATTCACTTTAATAACCCAAAAGAACAGGAGGGATGGGCCGTAATGAACATTTATGCTCCAAACACAAAAAATTGTAGGCGTGTCTTCTAGGACCAGCTGCGAACTCTTTTTTCCAAAGTTACTGAACCAAAAGCCATTATCATGGGGGATTTCAATACTCCTCTTCTGGAATCTGAGAAATTTGGTGGTCTGCCACCTGACCTAGAGAGCAGGCAGCAACTTGCTAGTTTGATCAATGATCTGGCTCTCATTGATGTGGATTTAGGCAGGTGTAAATTCACTTGGTCAAATAGAAGAGCGCGATCAAAGTACATTCAAGTTCACCTAGATAGAGCCCTCATTTATTTGGAATGGATGCAACAGTATCATTGTCACCTTTCTTCCTTGGTGAGATTTGGTTATGACCACTCTCCTATCTCTCTCAATCCGGCCAATCACAATAAGAAAAAGGCTTTCCCCTTCAGATTTGAGAGGATGTGGAAACCCACCCCAATCTCCTTAGTAAGATAAAGGAGTGGTGGAGTATTGATGTGGATGGGACGATGATGTATAGGGTGGCTAAGAAGCTTAAGAATATTAAAATGGAGATTAGAAAATGGAACAAAAGAGACTTTGAAAATATTTTTCAAACAAAAGACATGATTAAGTCAAAGCTTGTAGAGATTCAAGAAGAGATCCAAAACCATGGTTATGATGTTGATAGAATCAATGCTGAAAAATCCATTCTGGCTGATCTTCACAACATTGTAAGTAAAGACGAAATGTTATGGAGGGAAAGGTCAAGATCGGTGTGGTTAAAAGAGGGGGACAAAAATTCTCATTTTTTTCACCTACCCACCATGAAACACAGGACATCTAATAGAATTAGTGACATTAAGAAAGGGGATCTTACTTTGGAGGAAGACAAGGAGATTGCTAATGAGGCCATTAGGTACTTCACTCAAATCCTTTCTAAAGAGAATAACCTCATTGAGGATGATCAGGAAGTTATTCTTCAAATTATTCCTAAGGTGATCACGGAAAGTTAGAATAATTACATGTTGGCAATCCCGGATCAGGAAGAAATCCACAAAGGTATTTTATCTTTACCTGTGGAAAAATCCCCTGGCCCAAATGGCTTCCCTTCTTTCTTTTTCCAAATGTACTAGGAGGTTATCAAAGATGACATTGTCAAATCTGTCCAAGAATTCTTTGGAGCCAAGAGCCTTCTTAAAGATATCAACACCACTTTTCTTGTCCTCATCCCAAAACTCCCAAGTATAGATTCTTTTGATAGTTTTAGGCCCATTAGTCTGTGTAACTCTTTTTACAAGATTATCTAAAGTCTTAACTCTCAGACTGCTTAAAATCCTCCCAGTTTTAATTCCCCCCCAACAAACTGGCTTTGTCCCTGGTAGACAAATTTTGTACTCTATTATGGTAGTGTACTAAGTGATTCATTCTTTGGAGGAGGGCAACCGGGAAGGATTCCTGCTTAAACTGGACCTCTCCAAGGCATATGATAGGGTTGATTGGTTCTTCCTGAGTAACATTTTGGGGGCTTTTGGTTTTAATGACAAGGTTTTAAAGGTTATTTCACAGTTGATCTCCACTCCTTCTTTTGTTGTTTTGGTGAACGGCTCTCCTTCAAACTTCTTCAAATCCTCTAGGGGTCTTAGGAAAGGGGACCCCCTCTCCCTGATTTTCTTCATCATTTTGGCGGAATGCTTGGGAAGGGTTATCCACGATTATAGGCGAAGGGGTTTGGTTAGTGGGCTACAACCTTCTTTAGGCCCTTTCACTTTTACTCACCAATAATTCATAGATGATACCATTTTGGGTGGTGATTCTTTGGTTAAGGAAGCTAGAAATGTCAAGAAAATCCCTAATTCTTATTCCAATGCTTCAGATCAACTTATTAATGGTAAAAAGAGCTCGGTGTTCTTCATTAACACTGCCAAGGATAGACAGAGGAAAATGGCTAGCATTTTGGGCTGTGGTACTACCTCCTTTCCAGCTTCCTATTTAGGTCTTCCGCTTGGAACCAAACCCCCTAAGGTCTTCTGGGCAAGCCTTATTGATAGATTGAACAGGAAGTTGGCGGGCTGGAAGGGCATCACCCTGAGTCAGGCTAAACAAGTGACTTTGATTCAATCTACTCTTCAGAGCCTTCCTACTTATGCTCTAAGCCTCTTCTCAATCCCTACTAAGGTGGTAGACTCTCTGGAAACTATTCAGAGAAAGTTCTTATGGGTTGACAAAGAGGGAAACAAGAAATACCCACTTGTGTCTTGGGATACTATATGAAAGCCAAAAAAGCATGAAGGGCTGGGCATTAAGAAGTTGAAGCAGTTCAACAAAGCTTTGCAAGGTAAGCAGATTTGGAGAATTTTCAACTCTATAGGGGAATGGAGGGATATTATGAAGGATAAATATGCAGCTAACTTAAGCTTCAAACAATTCATCAGCAGAGATTTGGACACGAAGGGATCCCACATATGGAATATCATTCTGAGGACTAAAGGTATAGTGACTGCAAAAGCAAGATGGCATGATGATTGGCTCAGACAGGGTCCTTTATGGAACTTGGAGCCATATAATAGATGGGATGAACATTGCATTAAAAAAATGGCAATAGAGTTAGTGACTACAAAACCAACAATGGATGGGTGAATCTTACTGAGGTGTCCTAGGACCTAAAACCTCTTATGGTCATTATGGATCATACTCCCCTCTCTCTCAATGAAGATGTTATAGTTTGGGGGAAAACAACTGATGGTAACTATACGGTGGCTTCGGGATATGAAACCATGCAACATGTTGGTACTATCCCCATATGGGCCAAAGCCTGGTTTCTTGGTATTATCCCTAAGGTTAACATCTTTTTCTAGACAATGCTCCAAAATTTCATTTTGACTTTGGATAACCTAATAAAGAGGGGGCAATTTATTCCTAATAGATGCATCTTGTGTAAGAGTCAAAGTGAAAATGTGGACCACTTATTTATCCACTATGATTTCACCTGGAAAATATGGCATCATTTCCTATCTTTTTTTGAGACATCATGGTGTTTCCCCAAAACTATTCTTGAGCTCTTTGACTAATGGAATTATGGGGGGAGTGGTCATCATCTTTGGTCTTCGGCTATGCCACACATTTACTGGGGGCTATGGAAGGAGCAAAATAATAGGATCTTTAGGGAAAAGGCTACCCCGGCTAAGTATGTTACCCAAAAAATTTCAAATGCCCTTATGGAAAACTATACTAATTGCAAAGGCATCAGCCCAATTTATAAAAATGGGCCCAATAACACCAATAAAAGGTTGGGTTGCAGATGGACATTACCGCCAGAAGGGTGGTTCAAAGCTAATTTTGACGGGGCTACAAAGGGAAACCTTGGGATGGTTGGTGTGGGAGGAATAATAAGAAACTCTCATGGTAAAGGTATTGCTACTATTTTTCCCCCCCTGGGTTCACAAACCAACCATTATGCTAAGGCGAGTGCGACACATCACACCCTTAGGCTTGCTTAGGAAATGGGAATCAAGAATCTATGGTTAGAAGGGGATTCAAAGAATATCATAGATTGCCTAAATGAAAAGATTGGGCCTTCGTGGATCATTGAGAATATAATAGGGGAGTGTAGACAAATCCTCTACACTTTTGATAAGGTCCATGTGGCACATGATTACCGGGAAGCCAACCAGGTGGCAGACAAGCTAGCAAATATGGGAGTCAAGAATGAGGGAGTGAAGAAATGGTATGACGGGAATAATTTAACATTAGAAATTTTAAACATCATTGAGAGTGATCGGGTTCTAGGTAGACTCGGAGTTATGAAAGGTTAATTATGAAGAGTTATGACAGATGGAGGAAGAATCCCCGTATGATGTGCAAGTACGTGAGACACGATGGGATTATCAGTTTTAGGCCCCGTCGACACACTTGGAGGCATAAAATTAATTATAGCATTCATGAGGCAAAAAGAAGTCTCTCAAAACATCAACTCAATTTCACTATGAAATAGATGACTCTTAGTGAGAAGCACACCAGAAATAGAGGAAACATGGAAATTGTAGAAATGGTGGGAGAAAGGCATAGGAGAGAGTCGGAGAAGGAAAAGAAAAATGGCGCTGGAGATCCAAGGTTTGGGAGATTTTGAATAAGGGTGAAGTGACTACCTACATTGAACGCCTTCATGGGTGGAAGCCCTCGATTATGAAAAATGATGGACAATAGCTGGAATGAAGGGAAGGTGAAAATTGATTGGGTAACTTTCATGGCGACTGAGGAAATTGTGTCGGCAGTGACAGGCATTCCCATTATTGGGAAGAAATTTTATAGGGATAGGAAGATTTCTAGCTAAGCTTTGACAGATTTCGTTAAAAATGAGGTGGAAAAGCGTGCTCTGGTAAAGAAGGGTACCGTTTGTGTGCTATAATTGTGTCACTTCTATGAATCATTACATTCAAGAACACTCAAGAATGAGGTCTCAAAAATTGATCCATAGCTCCCTAGGCATGGAGTGCAAGGGTTTTTAAGAATGCTCTCAGCTAGAGCTATTAAGCCAATAACCTTGCTAGTAAACCATGCAATGAGAGATTCAAATGAAGACAAGGGCAAGAATGCCAATATCTTCAAGAATCAAATGAAATGCAATGCAAGCTAGATTAAGATGAATATGCAAGCTAAACTATAGAAATAAAAGAATAAGTATTACAAAGCCTCTTAGTTAAGCTAGATGAATTAATCTAAAGCATAAAAGAAATCTAAGCTAAGAATGCCATGAAAATGAAGCTACTATGCAATAAATGAAACTACATGATAACATGTAGATGCAAAAGCCAAGAATGCTCCAAATCCTCAAAAGCTCCAAAGTGACCTAGAAAACCTACAACATAACATTAGCATAAAAAGTTGGGGATCTAGAATGAAGAAGAGAGCTCTCCTTTTTAAAGGAAATGAGAAAGAATGGACCATGGAGATTAAGATACAAAAGATTTAATTAAGGGTGGAGCTTGAAAGAGGAGCAATCCATGTTCACAAATATCCTCCAATAAGAAAATAAGAGTTGACTTTTGTGTCCATATGAGACAAAAAGTGTTTTTTCCCTTTTTATAAAATAAGAATAATGCTTTATTTGTGCAACTTAGGATAAGAGGAAAAATGGGGGCTTTTTATTTATTAAAAGGGGAGGGAATTCCTTTTAAATAAATAAAAACTTGGGATAAAATGATTAGCCCATAGAAAATAATCGAATAAATGATAGGACTAGGATTTGATCAAGAATAAGAAATTTGATGATTTTAGCAAATAATGCTAGAAAGGGGCTAATAGTCTAGATGACCATTTTTAGGTGTATACACCTTTTACCACCTGAGCTCTATCAAGCCTCTGTAGAGATTTGTATTAAGGGAAATTATCAAATTCATCTTTCTAGATACGAGATTCAACCGCATCAACACTCACCATTTCGTGCTCCTCAACCACTTCAGGTATGGGGCAAAGATATCCATCCCTTTCTTCCTTTATTTGTCCATCAATGAAAACATTAATGACTATAAGGAGAAACACATTAGCAACTCTGCTTTCCATGAGGGTTTATTACTGTTAATTTATGATTACTTCAGAGCTCGTACTCTGGGGAAGGAAATCAAATGCATGGAGGAAGGAAACTCTGAGGAGGGCTCAGGGGAGGATTACGTCCCCTTTGATATCAAGGACAGCTGAGATATGCACTCAGAGACTGAGGAGGAAGAACCTCTTTAGATGAAGAAAGGGAAGAAAAGAGTCAAATTAGAGGCAATAAAATAGCACATTGAGATCTCCTCAGATAAGGAGTACAATGAAAATGAGGAAGGAATGGAAACGGGGAATGAGAGTTCGGGAGAAGAGAGAAATATGAAACAAGGTGGGAAGAAGGGGAAGACGGATATAAAGAGGAAGATTACAATCAAAATGCTGGCTCAGAATGAGGAGGCAAGCTCGGGGAAGAGGGCTACGAGATTTAAAAGAGGAAATCAGATAAAGGTGGAAACCCAGGAGGAGAGGCAGGACAGCTAGAAGAAAACACAAGAGGAGAGAGAAGAGGAAGAGGAATGAGGAGGATGTTTAGAGCCATGGTTTTGCAGAGTATGGAGAAGACCCTTACACCTGCAGCATTACAGACAAAAACAAGAAGGTCGTCTGGAGGAACTTTGACACGGTTTCTGTGAAAATGGGTATAAAGCATGAAATGGTTAGGACTTTGGTTAAGGAAAACAAGGAGGGTAGAATTTAGATGGAAGAGCTTATTGATCCTGCTTTGGTGATTTTTAGTGACAATGCGAGGGAGGATCCCCAAATGGATGTGCTGAACAATACAAAAAATAGTGCTATTGACAGCTACAGATCAACGAAATGGACCTACTATGAAATCTATGAGCTGAAGAAAAGAATGGACGGGATGGAGAAAGAAAACATAATTAACAACAAGAATATTGCGGAGGACTGGGAGCTAGATAGCAGAGTGACCGAACTGAAGCATAGGGTCGAAGGCATTGAAGCCTCAATGGTTAAAATTGTAGAGCAAAGCTACAATATTCTTAAGGCTTCAAATGATAATATAAAGGTGATCATTGACAAATTTGAAGAACAAAGAGGAAATAAGGAGGAGCGGCCGTTGAATAGTGACAGGGAGAAGATTCCAGAAGATGGAAATAAGAAGAGGACTAGAGAGGACGCCAAGCAGATGGAAAACCAGGAAGCTAACAAAGAGTTGGCCGACCTAAAAGAAGTAGTGGGTAGAATGACTGAGTTGGAGATACGGGCTGCTAAAATTCTCATAGATATTGCCTAATTTGCACCCCTGGTTCTTTGTTCCTGGTCTTTTTGGGGGTTTGTCCTTGGCTTTCTATTTTTTCTGGGACTGTTATGTTAGGTCTGCCTATTTTTTTTGTTAGTTGTTAATTAACAATTATATGCTCTAAGACTACTTTACTTACTTCTGTAGGGTTTTAGAAACCCATCAAAACCTATTTTCCTTAATCAAAAGCATATCAATGAGCTGACAGAAAATGCATAGATTTATTTGGTTCATAATGATCTGTCAGGCATCATATTCACTACCTTTGGTATAAAATTCAACTAATACATTGAATCAAACTTATAAACAGCTTTGCTAGCACATCTGAAACAAACTTATAAAAGTTATACCAAATTCAATGTTTACAATGCCTTCAAGGAGTAGTTAGTATGATCAAGAATTTAGTTCTAGCAATTCTTGAAGTTAACGGTTTGAAAATGGTAAGAAAGGAAATGTGTACAAGCAATCTGGCCTCAAGGTATGCAGATGGTTCAATTGTAACCCATTTCTAATTGTTTTATGGTTTTGAAAAAGATTCATAATTGTCCCGATTCCTAATGGTTTTTGGGTTCTTTTCATTTATATTTTAATAGAAAGTATTTCCATGGACATGATAATGAAAAAGAGGAGACTGCTGAGAGATTCTCATTGGGTGGGGGAGAAGAGGAATGTGGGATGCAAGCGTGGTGGATTCCTCATGCAAGTTCAGGCATTTTCCATCTGAAAGGGCAACACATGTTGATTGAAGATGTTCCTGCGCCCTCTAAAAAGAAAGATGAAGGGCAACCACTTTGGTTTAGGTCCTCTTCTTTCCTAGATGTCGGGAGTCCTCATTGATAAGCCATATCTTCTATATAAATTAATAGATGAAGTGTCTTGTTTTGGTATTTATGCTTATAAACTCTTCTTGGTAAATATGTGGTATATCTTTAGTAAAAGTTACTACTTTTCTTGCCATTGTATGAGTCCACAACTTTTCAACATTTTGAAGTCATATAGACATAGTGTTCTTTCTTATGTTCATAAAGAATGAATGGGAATCCATGTGTCCTAACCATGATAGTAATTCTAGTGTTGTGTTTCTCGTTCTTTTAATTCTATTTACATTTTCTTTTCATTCTCTAGTACCTATGTAACATGTTTATCATTTGGAGATGAGAGATTTTCTTAAGTACCAAATTAAGCTCAAGAAAATAATTGAATTCCCATATTAGTCCACACACATCATTTCCTCAAGTAGATACATCATTTTTCTTGCCTACATTTAGCTTATGTTGGCTTATTAGTCCCTACCTTTAGAGCAGGAAACTAATGTTTTCAATGAACTAAATTGAATTACTTTTCCTCTCGGGAATCTCACATCCTCCCTTTATCCTACGATCTAGGCAAATATTTCTATTAAATTGAGATTTTTATTTTTTATCTCCTTTTTTTTCTATTGGCTGGCCTCTTTTTTGTCAGTGGTATTTTTTATTTTCCCTTTGAAGAATTAGCTGAAAATAGAATGGTACTATGTAAGAAGAAAATTGAATAACGTGGCAACTTTTCTTTTAGAGCCCCGCGCCCTGGCTATGCTTCCACATGTTTCACACTCTATAGACGTGGCAATTGGGAAATGTGGATTTATTGAATTACATGCAAATTATTTGTTCTTCGCCTGTTACGTGCGATTTTGCTTACTATGTTTCTTATTTGGCTATGCAGTTTCATTTTTTCACCGATAAATCTGGGCAATTGCATCAACCACTACTTGTTTCTCATCATTCATCAAAGAGAGTATGAGATCATGTCAATCTGCCAAGACATTTCATTGATCAGTAATTGTTTCTTACTAGTCTTAATATGTTATCCAACGTTTGCTTCACCATCTTTAATTTGAAGTTCTTCAATAGGTTCTGCATCACTCACATCTTTAACTTCCCGATTAGTTGAATTGTTATCCAAAATCCCTATTCTTTGTGTTGACCATCTCTCGTGTTGGCAAAATGCATTTTAAATTCAGGTTGACCATGATGCCATTTAGCTTGATGGCAATATACGCAATCATCTAAAGTGGCAATTGAAATATTGAAACTTGTGTTTTAAACACAAATTAAATAAAGGCATTACGGTAAAGAATTGACACTTGCAGTACGTAGGAATTAAAGTTAAGACAGGTTGTTCAAAGGATTATCGCCATTTGTCCACATTGTATGGCTGGGCAGTTTGAAAGCTATAGTAATTTCATTATTCTTCCGTCAGTTTGTATTTTCACAGACGCAGAGGATGCTTTGTCAAGTTTAAACAAGAACTTGGCCATTGTATAGATGCCTAAGCAAAGAACAAGAAGGCACGTTATGAAACAATATGAAAGATCAGGCAGAAACATAAAAGGAATATCACAGGTATTTTCATGAGCATGTCAGGTATGTTGTTTCATAGAAATAATCATTTTCTTGAAGAAAAGTTGAATTCTTCATTTGAAAAGAATGCAGAAAGTTCTTCATTTGAAACTCTAGCAGTAAGGGTTTTTGAAAGAAATTCTTTGACTCAGTTTGATGCACAAATATTTGTCCTAAAACAAATACATAGTCAGTTCGGGTTTAAAATGAAATGGCAATTTTTAAGAAACAATTTTTTTTATAAAAAGAAGATAGAAAAGTTTCATGAAATGAATGAAATATTGAATGAAGTTTTCACCAAAGTTTGTAACAGCAATGAAGGAATTTGGTCTGAGATAAAAACACCTTGATTTAACAGTTTCAGGTTTGCATCTTTGATATCTTCTAAAGAGGGTTTCAAACCCGGAATATTTCTACACAGTTTTAGAAGATTGAATAATTTTGGGTGTTAAACACAGGATATTATATGCAGTATTTTGTTCAAAACAAAAAAAGAAATGTACAAGCATTTCTAGTCAGTTGCAAAAATGACGTTGTGGAAACTATTTTCGAGTATCTCAAAAATGAAACACTATTGATCAGTTTGGAAGCTTATAATGATTACCAGATTTGAGACAGGAACAAATCCGAAAACTAAAACTGTTTTGTTAGTTTCTCAAAAAGTATTTTTAAAAGGAAGTTTGTGTAACAAACTCTAACTGGTTCAGTTAGATACGTGTAACTTATCAGATTTGAATTTCATTTCTATAAATATAGCATTTGTAATCATTAGATACAGGTGAGTGTGTGTGAAAACATATTTATATGTATCTGAGGATAAGAGGCCTGAAAGTTTTATCATAAACTTATGTACATATATAAGTGACATATACACATTTGTATATGTATATGAGATGTATTTACAGAATTGAAAAGGATTAAACTCTCTGAGCAGAAGTTGCTGCTAATTGTAAAGGATTGGAAATCAATAAAAGATACAAGTTTATGGAGTGGTTTTTCTCCCTATGACGAAACCGTGAGGTTTTGGAGGGTTTCCCACCCGGCACAAATTGGTGTCTCAATCTTCTGTGAGTTGCTATTATATTTCTGTTCATGATGAATGTATGTAATTTTAGTTCAGTTGCTCAAAATATTCTGTTCAGTTGATCAAAATACTCTGTTCTGGTTTCATAATTTCAGTGTATAAATTCAATTTGTAAATCTTGTGATTAATTCTGATTCACCCCCCTCTCAGAACTTGAATACTTCCAACACTTTGAACAATATCTTTTATTTCCTCACCTTTATGAGACAATTTAGCAAAGTTGTTAACTTCATATAACTGCATCCCACTGTGATTGTTATTTTTCTTATTTACAGGTCAACTAGTTCAAGATATATAGATATCCAGAGACGATTAGAAAATAGCTGAGTAATAGAGCAATCTTAATTATTCACCATGCCTAGGGTGAAGATGGCACCTAGGAATTTGATGGATATGGTTGCAGCATTACCAGCTGTGAAGTTGGATCGACTTTATGAAAATCATATCATATGTGAAGTGGTATTAAGGTAAGCTATAAAGATTCTCTATATTCTCTGTTATTTCTCTTGCTGCAAGTATTCATAATTAGAGGGAAGCTTTATAAATTACTATGCATAAGTTTAATATCAATGTTATGCTTTTATATCTGCACTATTTGAGGTCGTTTTTACTTGATTTTAATACAGAAAGAAGAAATGATAAATAAATAGATAAGATATAGGATGAAAACTTAATGTGGAAGAAGTCAATTCTCAAAATCACTGTTGGACTCTTTAGTAACATATTTTGATATTATATTAATATATTAGAATATCCAAGATCCAGGTCTCATCTTTTCATTGATATTCCCTCCCTGAGGCATTCGAAGACGATCCAGGTCTGTAATCAATACGTACTTGTAATTTACTATTGGATAATAATCCTCATCTCGTGAGTCAATATTTGGTTTTGTATATTTAAGTCATATGTTTTATCATTCAGAACACAGACCCCAAAAAGTTGCATATTCCATCTCTAGTTCTTAAGCATGTGCTGAACTTCTCACCAATTTACAATGTTTCATTGCATGTACAAGGCTTCATTTCGGAAAATTAGTCTGCAACAAGCTAACCCCAAGCCATCTGGTCCAAATTGCATTGCTAAGTAAACTTTCGAAGGAAACTACTTCAATACTGATGAAAGATTCAAACATTAGGGCAAGAGTCTATCTGTGGAAAACATTGCACTGTGTAAATGGTGCAGACTTATTCCAAACATATTGAATAATCTTGCAATTTCTCCCATATATAGTATCCTACGAACATTGGGTAGCTAAATACTCCTTCTGAGACAGTCCTAATACAACTCGACAAAACTTCAATGCTAAGTGGATCCCTCAGTATTTTTGAATTGCCGCACTAGGGTAGGTTTGGTACACAATGTAATGTCCTCGATTAAATTAATTGATAATTTTTGCAAATTGTAGAAAGTGCCTGCAAATGAAATCAATTTAATCAATCAAAAACCCTTCAAAAAGGTGTGGGAAGAAAGAACCTGCAATTTTTCAATTTAACAGATATGCAAATGATCAAATTTAACAGATATGCAAATGATCATAAAATAACCAAATGATCAAATTTAACAGATATGCCATTTTTGAACCTGGTGTGGGACAAGAATGATCACTCAAAGAGGTGTGGGAAGAAAGAACCTGCAATTTTTGCAATAAACGAGTGGTTTAAATGGAATGATGTTTTATCAAAGAATGTACAGCATGTGAAAGTAACAACTTTCTTACTTCGTATCCACAACGGTAGAGTCAACATGGAGAAGATTCAGCATGCAGATCAATTAGTTTTCTCTTTGTCCCTTAAACCGCTGGTTTTGTGGACATCAATAAAATTCCTTCCTTCATTCATCCTCCACCGTGGACCACATGCAAGCTGGAAGTCGGAAGCACTCTGCCCCACACAAAGAAGTGACGAAAAGAGACGATTATTAATCAATACTCACAGCACATTACACGTATAGGTAGCTCTTATTTTAATAATTGCTTTCTTCGATATTTCAAAAAGAAAGCATGATACTTGATTTAATTGCAAAGGCTTCAAACCCGGCAGAAGCAATTCCTCCTTCCCCGTGGGACGACGTACTAGTTGAGGAAAACAGTGATGAAAACAGTGAAATATTAATCAATACTCACAACGCATTGCACGTATGAACTTATTACACATAAGCATATCAATGAGCTGTCAGGAAATCAAGAGATTTCTTTTAGTTCTTAAAGGTCTGTCAGGTTTCATATTCACCATCTCTCGTACAAAATTCAATTAATAGATTGAATCAAACTTATAAAGAACTTTGATAGCCAATCTAAAACTGACTCTGAGAAAATTTCATAAGAAATTCAATATTTATAGTGTCGTCCAAGCGAGTAGCCACAATGAAAAAGAATTTAGTTTCAGCGATTCTTGAAGTTAAAGGCTTGAAAATGCCCAGAAAATAGAACTGTACAAGCAATCTGGCTAAAAGGTATGACGATGGTTTGATTAGAACCCATTTCTAATTGTTTTATGGTTTTGAAAAAGATTCATAATTGATTCCCTAATGATTTTTGGTTCTTTTCATTTATATGGTAAACAAAAGTATTTCCATGGACATGATATTATTAGCTTACAAGTTCGAGTCAGGTGGGTGACTACCAAGCAAGTAAATAATGGCTCACAGAGAATGATAGTTTAAAAAAAAAGATTCAGCCTAGACCAGATGAACATATTGATAGCTATTAAACAAGATTGTAGGTAATAGAAATCTTTCTAACCTATATGAACCGCGAGCTTCTAGGTTTTGAAACACAACCGAGCATGATCTGTCAGTTCTAGTGGGAGATAATGAAATGACATTAATCATTTCGGTACGATCTAAAGTTGAATTACATTTATGACAACTTAAAGTGTAGTTTTTCTCAATTTATATCTAGGTATCAAAGTATGACAACATTAATAAAGACGTATGTTTTGTATGGATCAGTTAGCACTTTAACTTGTCATAGTCTTTGTGTTAGAATACTTCAGGGGAAACTGAGAGGGGGGTGAGTCAGTTGTCAGCAACTTCAAGTCTTTTATACTTATTAATTTTGTCTGATATAAATTAGATGCACATTCAGATAACACATTGCACAACACATCAATTTGATTACGGAGAAACGAAATGGTAAAAACCTCGGTGGGAATTAGTACCCACAAAGAACTATATTGTTTATAGTAATCCTGTTAAAAGATATTTCAACCCTGTTAGGAGTTGTACAATACAATGCAGTAGTATAGTTGACCTGGTTAAGGGTCTGACCCTGTTAGGAGTCTTTTATAATAACTCTGTTAGGGGTGGTGGACTCACTATCCAAGTGGTGAAGGCTACAACCTTTTGGATAAATGATACATACTGTATCAACAAGATGAACTGCTGTATGTGACACTGCTTGTCTGATCAGTTCCTTTTATGCACCGATGCTTAACCTCTTGTAAAGCAATATAACAATCTAATCTGAATTCCAAATGCTTCAACATAAACATCTATAATATCAACATATGATATATATAGCTCTGCTTGTCAATCTCTGGCTTTCACAACTCTTCTTATCACAAATGACCTTGCATAAATACATACACCAAGTATGAGATCATGGGCCCTGTTAGACAACTCTTCATAACATCTTTGTCGGCTCTACTAAGTGCGCAAGCATAATAACAACTGTGCAAGTCAATACTGAATAGACGCGTCGCTTCACTAAGTCAGCTTCACCAAATTGGCCATAACATTGCAATCTTCTTGAAACACGTTTGGCGCATTTAGATTAATATCAACAACTCATAACTCATCATGAATATACACATGCATATCCTAAAGATAGGCACAACTCGACCAACATGTTACATACGTTGGCCTTAAACCGTTATTCCTCTAGAACTATAACCGTCAATAACATAATTACATATCTTTACTGAAACTTCATATCTGGGTCTGCGTGTATGAACATAGCATAGTAAACATGTCAGCTACATGTATCTATCCAGGCTGGTCTTCATGTTATCATATGGATAAGTACATACAGAAGTACTATTGTGTATTATATGTTGTCATCAATGACAAACATACAATCAATCAACTATTCAAAATCAAATCTCCAACAATCTCCCCCTTTGGCATTGATGGCAACATATGATATAAAAACAACTTCTGTTCATGGTGTCTTCTTTCTAATACAATCTTCTCAATATCCTCAACAAAGATTCATTTACATTGCTGCAGTTTCATGTACTGTGTATTCTTTGAATACTCCCCCATTGTCATACTTCCCTACTGTATTCCTTTACTCTCCCATAGTATAAGCTCCTTGTATGTGTTCCATATTTGTCTTGTTTTTACTGGTACATACTCCCCCATTGACATCAACGGCAAAGGGCACCATAAACTATTAAGCTCAGGTACTACTCCAGAAGTAGAGTAGTCAACCATTCATCAGTCACACAGGACTGAAGTTCTTGTTGCTTTCTTTAATCAAACTTAGGAGAGGGAATGACTCCCAAGTTCTCCCTCAGATATTCAAAAGTATCCTTTGCTAAATGCTTCGTGAAAATGTCTGCTAACTGATCTTTTGTGCTTACATAGTCCAATGTCACTTCCTTATCTACAACTTTTTCTCTCAATAAAGGTACTTGATCTCTATGTGTTTTGTCTTTGCGTGCATCACAGGGTTCTTAGACATGTTAATAGTACTGGTGTTATCACAATGAATAACAATAGGATAGTCAACTTGATTACCAAAGTCTTTAACCATCTGCTTGATCCAAATAATTGTTGTACAGTTCAGTGCTGTTGCAACATATTCTGCTTTTGCTATTGACTGAGAAATACAATTTTGCTTCTTTCTTGTCTAAGATACCAATCTTTCTCTAAGAAATACTACTCCTCCTGAAGTGCTCTTTCTGTCATCAATACAACCTGCCCAATTTGCATTAGTATACACATGAAGTTGTGTATTATCTGATTTAGGATACCATAAACCATAGTCTATAGTTCCCTTAAGATAGCTAAATATCCTCTTTACTGCCATTAGTGATTATGCTTGGGTTCAGTTGAAAATCTTCCAATAATGCCAACTGCATTAGATATGTCAGGTCTTGATTGAGTTAGATAAAGAAGTTTTCCAATCATAGATTTATACAATGTTTTGTTAACTGCTGTAGAGTCATCATCTTTTGAAAGTTTGCTTCCTGTGATCATAGGAGTGCATACTAGCTTGCAATCCTCCATCTTGAAGGTTTTCAATATTTCCTTCACATATTTTGACTGATTAATGAATATTCCTTTATTTATTTGCTTTACATTTAATCCCAAAAAGTATTTTATAGGACCAGTCATACTCATTTCAAATTCATTCTGCATTTCTTTTGCAAATGCTTTACTAAGCTTGTCATTACCACCAAAGATAATGTCATCAACAAATATGGAAACTAATAGTAATCCATCAGGTGTTTCTCTTGTGAACAAGTTGCAATCTTTTTCTCCTTTCTTGAATCTAATCTTATTGAGATAACCATCTAATCTCTCATACCACGCTCTTGGGGCCTGTTTGAGTCCATAGAGTGCTTTCTTTAATCTGCATACCATGTCTGGTTTATCTGAAAAGTTGAATCCTTTAGGCTGTTCTATGTAGACTTCTTCTTTTAAGTCACCATTCAAAAAAGCTGATTTGACATCCATTTGATAAACTTTAAAATCTTTTATTGTTGCATATGCCAAAAACAATTTTATGGCTTCCAGTCTTCTCACAGGGGCAAATGTATCAGTGTAGTCTATTCCTTCTTTCTGCGCATATCCTTTACATACTAATATTTCTTTGTTCCTTATTACTATACCTTCTTCATTCATTTTGTTTCTGAAAATCCACTTTGTTCCAATCACATTTTTATCACTTGGTCTAGGAACCAATTCCCATGTGTCATTCTTGATTATCTGATCTAGTTCTTGTTTCATTGCTATTTTCCAATCAGAATCATTACAAGCATCTTCAACACTTAAAGGTTCAATTTGTGAAAGTAAACATACCTCTTCATCTACTGTTAGATTCTTTGCTTTTGATCCGGTCAAAACACTGCTGCTCTGATCTCCAATGATATCATTTTTAGAGTGGTATCTGGATGTAAATTTGGGAACCTTAGGTGTGACTTCTTCCTCTGTAATATGTTGTTCTTCATTGCTTGAATCAGGGTCATTGCATGAGACATCAATGCAATCAAACATTTCTTCAATCATAGTATCTCTACTGTTAGGTCTAGGTTCTTCTTCAATCAAAGGTGCATATTCATAGTACCTCTCTTGAATCATAAACTTCTCATCAATCTTGACATGCATGCTTTCAATTATCTTCTTTAATCTTAAATTGAAACATCTATAAGCTTTTCTTTTTGTAGAGTAACCAAGAAAAATACCTTCATCACTTCTAGCATTAATCTTACCAACGCTGTCATCTCTCTTGATGTAGCACTTGGTGCCAAATATTCTAAAATATTTTACTGTGGGTACATTACCAAACCAAAGTTCATAGGGTGTCTTGTCCACGCCTGGTCTCAATTGTGTTATGTTGATAGTATACACCGTCGTGTTCACTGCATCTCTCCAATAGGTGTGTACCACTTTTCATTCAATCATCATGGTGCGCGTTGTATCAAGTATAATCTTGTTTCTCCTTTCTGCAATTCCATTTTGTTGAGGTGTTCTAGGGGTACTCAACTGCCTTTTTATTCCATGTTTTTCATAGTAGTCATAAAACTGGTCAGAGGTGAATTCTCCTCCTCTATCTGATCTTAAACATTTCAGTTTTAGTCCAGATTCATTCTCAACCTTATCTTTGAATATTTTGAACTTCTCAAAGGCTTCTGATTTCTCCTTTAAGAATGCAACCCACATCATCCTAGAAAAATCAACAACAAACAAAATAAAGTACCTTTCACCATAGTATGATCTTGTTTGAGTAGGACCACATAAGTCTGTATGCACTAAGTCCAACTTGTTTTCAGTTGAGGTCTGCTTGCTTCCAAAGGAACTCCTTACATGTTTACCCATTACACATTCCCTAAAAATTATGTCAACTGGTCTTGCAATGCTTGGTAGGTCTCTAACTACCTTGACATTACCGATCTTTACTATATTATCAAAGTTGATATGACAAAGTCTCTTGTGCCATAACCAACTATCATCCACTTTTGCAACAAAACAACTTACATCAGAATTAAACTAAAAAATATTACCTTTTGTTTTGGAGTCTGATGCAATCATGTCTCCATCCTTGTTGCTAATAATGCACTTGTTGTCTTTGAACTCCAAATGATAGCCTTTGTCAAGTAGTTGTCCAACACTCATCAAGTTATGATGTAATCCATCAACATATAGAACATCATATGTCTTATTATTTCCATCCAAGGTGATGGAACCTCTACCTATGATAGGTTTAGGAGTGTTATCTCCAAATCTAACCATACCACCTTTGTATTTGTCTAGATGAACAAATCTATTTTTGTCACCTGTCATGTGTGAGCATCTACTGTCAATTATCCAATCAGTTCTGACATCTGCTTTGGAAATTAAGGCTAATTCATGATCTTCTTCTTTATCTGCAATGTCCATATCTTCGAGCATCCTTTCCATGTCTTTAAGGGCAATGAATCCAATTTCATCTTCTCCTGAATCTTCATCAGTTTCACCTTCTTCAGCATGGTAGCATTCTTTTCTATACTTAGGTTTGTAATTAGATCTGAACTTCTTGACTCTTGTGGGACACTTAGATGCAAAGTGACCAATCTTATTACATGAAAAACACTTGAATGGAAGCTATCCTTCATACTTTCCTTTTCCTTTCTTTTCTCTTTTAGCAATCATGGCAATTATCTCTTCTAGTTCTTCACCAGTTTCTTCATTCTCATTATGACTAGAGATGTGTGAGGATTTCTTACCATGGATTGAAGCTTTGAAGGCTGTTTCATTCTTGGTTCAGTTTTCAATCTTGATATCTCAAATGCAGAAAGTTTGCTGATCAAAGTCTCTCTCTTGAAGTCTTGTGAAAATTGCATAGTTTCTTCTAAAATACTGATCTTGTTTTCATAGTCTGATGTCAAGGTGGTTAATAACTTATCCATTATATCTTCTTCTAATATTTCTCCTCCATTGTTTCTGATTCTAGATACTGCTTCATTTATCCTCTGATTATAAGCTCTAATGTTCTCTTCAAGCAACATCTCAAGGATGTTGTATTTCTTCTTCCATGTCTTCCTGTGTGCATTCTTTGCTTGAACATCTCCTTCAAACATGTCTTCTAAATACTTCCATATATGTTATATGCTCTGTCAGTCTTCTTGATTTTTGAAAATTCACTATCAGATAAGGCGCTGATTAGGGCTTCTTTGGAAATTGCATTATTGGTAAATGTTTCCTTCTGTCTTCTGGTAGCATCATCCTTTGCAAGGTCTTTCAGAGATGGAATTACAACCTCTTGTGTAGCAATTTCAAAGATCTCAAATCTAATGCACTATAGATGTGTTATCATTTTGTTCTTCCAATCCAAATATTTCTCTCCATCGAACTTAGGGCTGTCTTTTCTGAAGTATGCCATCTTGATCTACCTTAAGTTGTTAGGCTTCTTCTCCAAGGCACTTGGCTCTGATACCAATTGTTAGAATACTTCAGGGACAACTGAGAGGGGGGGGGGGTGAATTAGTTGTCAGCAACTTCAAGTCTTTTATACTTATTAATTTTGTCTGATATAAATTAGATGCACATTCAGATAACACATTGCACAACACATCAATTTGATTATGGGGAAACCAAATGGTAAAAACCCCGGTGGGAATTAGTACCCACAAATAACTATATTGTTTATAGTAATCCCTGTTAAAAGATATTTCAACCCTGTTAGGAGTTGTACAATACAATGCAGTAGTATAGTTGACCTGGTTAAGGGTCTGACCCTATTAGGAGTCTTTTATAATAACCCTGTTAGGGGTGGTGGACTCACTATCCAAGGACTCACTGTCCAAGTGGTGAAGGCTACAACCTTCTGGATAAATGATACACATTGTATCAACAAGATGAACTGCTGTATGTGACACTACTTGTCTGATCAGTTCCTTTTATGTGCCAATGCTTAACCTCTTGTAAAGAAATATAACAATCTAATATGAATTCTGAATGCTTCAACATAAACATCTATAATATCAACATATGATATATATAGCTCTGCTATATCAACACTCTGCTCTGCTTGTCAATCTCTGGCTTTCGCAACTCTTCTTATCACAAATGACCTTGTATAAATACATACACCAAGTATGAGATCATGGGGCCTGTTAGACAACTCTTCATAACATCTTTGTCGGCTCTATAAAGCGCACAAGCATAATAACAACCATGCAAGTCAATACTGAACAGACGCGTCGCTTCACTAAGTCAGCTTCACCAAATCGGCCATAACATTGCAATCTTCTTGAAACACGTTTGGTGCATTTAGATTAATATCAAGAACTCATAACTCATCATGAATATACACACACATATCCTGAAGATAGGTGCAACTCGATCAACACGTTACATATGTCGGCCTTAAACTTTTATTCCTCTAGAACTGTAACCGTCAATAACAGAATTACATATCTTTACTGAAACTTCATATCTGGGTCTGCGCGTATGAACATAGCATAGTAAACATGTTAGCTACATATATCTATCCACGTTGGTCTTCATGTCATCATATGGATAAGTACATACAGAAGTACTGTTGTGTATTATATGTTGTCATCAATGACAAACATACAATCAATCAACTGTTCAGAATCAAATCTCCAACACTTTGTGCATGTTGGTAGTAGCTAAATAGCCAATTAAAACCTAATAAGGCCCTGTTTAGTTGAGGAATTAGAATTTGACTTAGAACTTGATTATCTCAAAAAAGGTTTTGAAATTCCGGTTTTGCATCTTTCGAATATAGTTTGGACCATTTGGTTGATCTGAAAGATGGATGAATCAATCCATCTTCTGCATCAATTTTGAAATTGGAATTGGAATTGACAAATTCCAACTTCTACTTTTGGTTCAACAATTTCAAATTGGAATTGGAATTAGACACTCCATGTTCTATGTTTGGTTCTACATTTCAAATTGGAATTGGACTTTGACAAAGACTTTATAATTTTTTTATTATTATTTAGTAATTTTTAATTTAATGTTGTGATTTATTTTGTCCATTTTTTAATTTTGAGTTTTTTTTAATTGTTATTTTTTAAAACTTTTTCTAATTTAAGATCATTGATTGCTTTATTTTCTAGAAAATATGCAACTACACATTCATAGACAAAGTAAAAATACATTGACATCTAAAGAAATTTTTGGCTACTATATTTCCATTTCTTCCTTAATTAGCTAACATTTTTATGAGCTTCAACTATCCTCTAAATTACTGGGTGTAAAAGACTTTTTTAAGGGTGAAACTATCCGTGGAGAAAACTTGAAAAGGATAGCTCACTTGTTGCTTGAATTAGTTTATGGATTATTACTATGTGTAGTAGCACATCTACTTTTCTCTTAGACAAATAGTTTTTCATGCTTATGCTCATAAAAATATATGTTGATTTCCTTTCTACTAATTATTGGATTATATTTTAAATTTATAAGGAATAGCATATTCAATCTTTCACAAATGAAAAATATATCATATTTTGTTTTTCTTTGCACTTAGAATCAAGTTTAATTGATTTAAGTTACTAACTGTATTAGTTATTCTATTAGGATCATGCCTTCAAAATATACAGTGCAAGTGTTATTATATGGATGTTGTAATACTTTAATAAAAAAAACTATGTTCAATATTTTCTTTGATTCTGCAAGTAATCTCCATGTAGGATATTTTATCTTTTGACTCTTAGATGGTTTCTTCTAGATTCGTTGTTTAAATTCTAAGGATGTTTATATTCCAACACAATTTTCATAGATTTGTAGATTTATAGTTAATTTCCATTAACTGGGATTGAGAAATTGGCCCTTGATATACTTGAGAGAACCTATTTGCACAATTTAGGTTCAAAACCAATTTTATTGAGGATTTGTATTAGGAATTCCTAATACACTTTATCATAATCCTTTTCCATATCAAGCTTAATAATAAAAGAGGCAATTTTTTTTTTATGAATGGAGTGGAGAACCTTATAAGCCACAATGACACCCATTTATTATCTAATAAAAAGATAAAGTACCAAATGAAATGTGGACAAATAAGAGGACTACTAGTTCACATCTTAGGCTATTGGTTGTTAGACCTTTTTTAAGGAATCCAAGGAATAACGATTGCTATTTCTATTGATTTCCCAAACCAGGTTCCCTAGTTAGATCTTTTTTCTTTTCTCAAAGAAACCACATATTCTTGTGAAATTAATATATCAAATTTGCAATTCTTTGTGGCCAATGAACATAGTATCTCTTTCAAGTGAACTGATTTAGTAGTCCCCAATTGGTGGAAACCTGAAAGGATACAACTAACCCAAATCTAATTTACCTCTGTGTAGTGTAAAAATGACCACACTTCTATGAACCATTACTTGCAAGGTTTCTCAACAATGAGGCCTCACAAAGTGGCTCATAGCTCTCTATGCATGGAGTTGCAAAGGGCTTATGAGTTTTGCTCTCAGCTAGAGCTACAAGAATGTGACCTTGCTAGTCAACCATGCAATGAGAGATTCAAGTGAAGACAAGGGCAAGAGTGACAATGTCTCCAAGAATCTAAATGACAATGCAATGCAAATGCAACTAGTATGAATGTGCAAGACTAATCTATCAAATGAAGTGCAAACTAATCTATGAAAGGAAATACAATAGATTTCAAGCCCCTAATTAAGCTAGGTGAGATCTACTCTATTGCATAAAAGGAAATCTAATCTATGATGCTATGAATGTAACTATGAAAGCAAACTACTATGAAATGCAACTAAAATGCCAAGGCTTCAAAGCTTGAGTGTCTTCAAGGAGAGCTCCAAAACCTACAGCATAACGTTAGCATAAAAGAGATGTGTGTGTAAATGAAGAAGAGAGCTCTTCTTTTATAGGAAATGAGAGTTAATGGACGGTCGAGATTAAGAGGCAAAAGTCTTAATCAATGATGGAGAAAAATGGAAGCTCAATCCATGTGCACAAGATTCCTCCAATGAGAAAATAAGAGTTGACTTTTGTGTCCATATGAGACAAAAAGTGCTTTTCTCTTTTTTGCAAAATAGGAATAATGCTTTATTTGTGCAACTTAGGATAAGATGAAAAGGTGGGGCTTTTTTATTTAAATAAAAGGGGAGGAAATATTCCTTTTAAGTAAATAAAAACTTAGGATAAAATGGTTAGCCCATAGGATAAAATCCAATATATGATCAAAATTAGGACTTGATCAAGAAATTGATAATGTTGAAAATACTGATTATTGATAAAAATGATTCAGGGTTGATAAATCAAATAAATGGGGCCCAAAGTCTAGGCGACCATTTTTGGGTGCATACAACCTCTAACAGGCAAATGAGAAAATTCAAGAAAATGAATATGAGAAAGACAGAGAAAATACCCCCAATAGCCTATAAGGAAAATTAGCAAGTTAAAGTGCAACGTTGAAAAGCTATTTTTTCCCCATTTTTTCAATAGAAAATTACATTCAAGATGCATTCCATCAACATTTTAGATCACAATTTGAAGTCCACAATCTAGATGAATGATATGGTAACAGACAAGGTGATTGTAAAACTCTATGACATCAAGACTATATTTCTATAACCAAATAAAATTAGGAATGCAGAATGGTATTGTAAGGATTGGTTGGAATTGAGACGTAAAAGTGTTTGCATAAAACTATAAATAATCATTGCAGTGCTCGATAGTAAACAAGTCTTGTAGTCGTCATCACAATATATATATATATATATATATGTATATCTATATATATATACACATATATATATGTATACACATATATATATGTATATACATATATATATATATATATATATATATATATATATATCTATATATACATCTATATATACATATATATATGTATATACATATACATCTATATATATATATATATATATATATATATATATATATATATATGTATACATATATATATATATATATGTATACATATATATATATATATATATGTATACATATATATATATATATATACATATATATATATATATATGTATATATATATATATATATATGTATACATATATATATGTATACATATATATACATATATATATATATATATGTATACATATATATACATATATATATGTATACATATATATATATATGTATACATATATATACATATATATATGTATACATATATATACATATGTATACATATATATACATATATATATGTATACATATATATACATATGTATATATATGTATACATATGTACACACACACACACACACACACACACACACACACACACATATATATTGAATGACCCAACAAAGTAGTGCGATTAGAGCACAAACAAAACATTTTAGAAACTTGTCATCAACTTTATAGGTAGCCTCCACTTTTTTCCATAGCGATCTTGAGCGCCTTGCAAGACTTGTACTCATCATCCATAATAGGTATATGTTTAGATGGTGTAGATGATGTAGACAGAGATGGGGCATCATCACCCCACCGAAAGTAGTCACATTCACCGCCATCCTACAATATAAATCTAAGTTAGTACAATTGCTATAATGATTAATATTTATTATTTGTAAACATTAAATATAGTGCTATTAACAACCTTTTTCTTATTTTTGCAAGTCCAAAATTTACGGTCCTGATTATTGTCAGTGTGTGATGTTCTCAGCACGCAGCGCACTCCATCACCACAATCACACATAGGAACATTTATCATAGCCATCACCCTTGTATCAATTTTTTTTTTGTTCATTCATACTATTGAAGCAACCAAACTTAGTATTGGAGATAGATAGCAACATCCATATAACAACATGACTGTTTTCTATTAATACAAAACAAAAAAGTTTCATTTATGTTGATATTATCAATTTATACAAAAAATACAATGAAACAACTATAGCATTAGATAGAATATGGGGAAGAACAATATCCATGAACTGAATGGTGGTGTGAAAACACACTGTTAAATAAGAAAACATAGGGAAATCCACACTCTACGCCCTTATGCCCCACACTCGGTGAGAAACTATATCATATCCCGCTCATTCTTCTCATTACTGTCTATATTGTTAGATGGTAAATCCTACATATAGAAACTAAACATGATAGAAAAACTAAAACTAGTTTATTTTTAAATGGAATACACCAACGAGTACCGTCAAAAATATTGATTATTTACAAACATGAAAAGTAAACAATCATCAGATAGCTCATTTTTTTATCAGCATATGTGGAGTCTCGCACATTTGTGTAACTTAGATTTTCTTATTAGATAGTTCATTACATTCAATTGTGTACAAAATTTTTGCATCAACGTTTCGGGTCACACTCTATGATCCATCATCAGGATGAAAGACAACAAAACGATTGAAAGTGAACAAAATGATTGACTTCTCTTTCAATCCTTTTGCTCTTTCATCCTGATGAAGGATCACAAAGTGTGATCATAAATGTTGATACAAAAAATATCTACACAATCAAATCCAGAAGCTATTTCAAACATTTTTAATATCAACATATATGTAGTCTCACAATATCATCATACGTGTAGTCTCAGAACTATCCATTTCTATTTCTTTACCATGAGACATAACTATCCTAGTGCAATAATAATAACAAATGCAACAGGTATATACATATAACATGAGACAAAATCATGAACAATACAATCATCTACCAAAACACATTTATATCACCATCTGTTCTCCAAAACTAGAAATGGATAGTTCTAAGAGTACACCTTGACAATGCATTATATTAAGCATTCATCATGTTGTACTCCTTGGTGTATCACACCTAAATATGTTAAAAGAAATAGGACTAAAAAATTCAAGAAGAACAATAATCTTTGTTTCTATTTCATGTATGACTAACACTCAAAAACTACAATATAAGAAATATACCCCTCCATTGACCCCAAGATCTACAAGATCAAAAGAAAATGCTAGAAACTTAATTGAATATGAATGAACTGTGGAGAACACACTGATGTGATGTAGGTACTCCCAAGGCCAAAAGTTGAGCAAGCCATCAATCAATTCTAAAAAATATGAGCTAGTTGAATGTTATGCCCAAAATCACCTCACAACAAAATTACAGCTAAATCTCAGGTAAATGTATCCTTGTTCCAATCCAATGTTCATGTTATCCTAATTTTGTACATGTAGGATAATAATAAAAAACAACACAAGATTGCATAAAGGTACACCTCTTAAATACTATTGTCTAGCTAATATAGATGAGATACATTGCTATTGCATTCATATTATTAGTTACATTGTAATCTAAGTATTGATCATTTTCAAATTCTCAAATTCATACTTGATCATTACATTGTGTATTCAAAATGAATGTGATAGAGAAATGTTCTTTTCATATTACATCTTTCGTGCATTGGAAACCTAGAGGAACATATGCAGAAAAGAAAGCATGATAGAAACATGATGAGTAGGGGTCCATGCATTTCCTTTAGGAGTCTTCTGCACTTTGGAGCTAGTTGTCTGCATCTTCTCAGGTCTTCATGTCTTTTGCATTGTCTCCTATGTCCCGCATCCTAGGTTTTTTGGTCCTATGTCCTGCTTCATGGGGAAGAAAAAGGGTTAGATCCAAATTAGATCTAAGAAATGCATGAAAACCTAAAAGCATCATTCAACAATCATACTTTCAGAATTTCATATTTGCCAACAACATGAATGCAAGGGAAAGGTATGCATATGCATTAACAAAATAATAGTATCAAAGGGACATATATCTTTATAAAATCCTTTACTATATTTGAAAGATGCAATGAAGAAGAGAATCATAATTAGTTACATTATCCTGAATTTCTATACTATGTGGGTGATCATCACTTTGATTATCCAGACACTGTAGGAATCTAGAACAATGTAGCTATCTACTATCCCCTTTCCCATCACAAGTTTCAAGAAAGCAGTGCTATCTTGTAAAAGTGGCATAGCTATGACAATGTGATGTTTAAACTTTCTGAAAACAGATAATAGATGTAATGATGTTTGTGAGTGTCACGAGCCGGTGCTCAAACCTCATGAACATGTGCAAGTGATCAACACGTGCAAGCAATAAGAACAAATCAAAGGTAGAGTGTATGACAACATTTGTGCACAAATATGACAGGTTTTTCACAAGTATGCAGATGTACAAAAGCATTAAGTGTATGTAGGTGCATGGTGAGGTTGATACAATTAAATACTGCAAGTCATTAAAAGAATGTTGTTGTCTCATAAAATAGAGCATCATGTGCAGATGTGAAAGAATTTATACTAATATGTAAAATTCAACATTGTTGATGAGAAGATGAACTACAATGCTATCAAATGTAAGTGATGTGCATGTACGGATATAGTTCATTATAGTACATATTCAAGAAAAATAAATGACAGTGTTGTTTAAAGGATATAAAAGATGCATATCACTGTGAGCTTCTTTCTACTTTTGCAAAATGATATGCATATACAGATCTATGCAATGAATAATGGTGTCATCAACGATAAGTGACAATAAGAGATTAAACATTGTTGATGCCAAGATACAGAGTAATCCAAATGTTGTTATAAGTACTGGTGTACATGAACAGATGCAAGAAATAACAGTGCCTTCGAAGATAAAAAGCATTGAGAGTTCACAAATGCATAACTTTGTCATGTCAGTGATGATTAATAGTAATATCTATTTTTCAAAGTAATATGCATATGACAGAGAAAAATGGATAGTAGTGCTTTGCTAAAAACAAGATAACAGTAATGTTGTTGTAAGGAGGTGCCAAGTTTATAACAATGTTATCAAATTTAATGAATATGCATGTACAGGGTAAATCAAATAACAGTGATGTTCATAGGAAGAGAGGATGCATATAATTGTGAAGCTTCTTTCGAATTTTACAATAATAATATGCATATAATAGAGGAAGATGGATAGCAATGCTTTTTTTTAAAAGAAAAATATCAGTTATGCATATGCAGAAAGCAGTGATAAACAAACAATGCCATCGAATGTCAAATAATGTGCATATACAAAATAAACCAATTAACAATGTTTTTTAAAAGAGAGAAAAGATACATTTTAAGTAATTGGGCAGCTAGGAATATTAGGATTTGTGGGTGTCACGAGCCCGTGCTCGAACCCCACAGACCTCAAAAGTTCAAGGAAACCAGAAAGCATATGTATAGATGCAAAGAGGAAATAATGTTTCCTACTACAGCTAGAAGGACCCTTCAAAACAGTCTTATACACTTATCATTGTTGCAGTGCAAGGTGGAGTAAAGACACTTGATCGGTTCAGACACCTCTTAATAGTGTCAAAGCACAGTTCAAGTCACGGCCCAACAGAGAGAGAAATAAAATTGAACATGGTGGTTGTTGTCAACCACAGACAACTATTGTTTAAAAACCCCAACTCAATGATAGAAATAAAGGCTGCAGATAAAGGAGTGGCAACACAAACTTATTACTTTCAAATGCTTATCCCAAACAGAGTGTTAAACTGCAGTGACCAAAGACTGCCATCTCGACCTTTCTAAAGCTATGTGTTAAAAGCACAGAATGTTCAACATCAACATTAAACAACTAGAAGAAAGAGAAGACAGAGGTGACTTATCTGGAGTTCAAAAGCACGAGCTTCAAGATCAACAAAGCCTGCACTCCAGTATTAATGCAGCTCGAGCCCAAATCATAGGAAATGACTCCAGCCAAGAGCCCGAGCTTTGTGTTCAAATCCATGTTAAGATCCCAATCTTCATGATCATAGTCATAGATAAAGGTAAAACTACATTTATGCAACTGCTTTCGAGCCCAAAATCACAGTGAGGAGCCCAAGACAAACAACCCAAGTCTCAAATAACAATGGCAAACTCTAGTTCGACAGCTCAAGCCCAGTGGAGCAAAGAAATCTCCAGAAATCAATGCCATAATCAAAACATGAGCGGCGCCATAAGCTAGGGTTTCAAACCCTTATTTTACCCAAATGCAAATGCAAATGCAAATGCGATGACCAAGAAAATGCCAAGTTTTGATAAACTTTGAAGTCTGAGTACATAGAGGAGTAAATGCATTGAAGACTACAGTGATCAACAGTAAGAGCCTCAGGATTTTATTTCCCAAGTGGCACGACAACAGTGCAACAAACACCATAACTCATGCCACGTTGGAAATGCTTCACTCTTTGAAAGAGTTGTAACCTAATTGCATGGTGTCGGTCATGTTGACCTTAGGTTATGCCGAGAGGCATTACTTTAGGCATGGATTTAGGTTATATGTTTTGGGGTTAGGGTTTTTTTATCATAGGGTTTTATATATGTTGGTTATGTTTTTAAAATGAAGGATGTATTTTAAAAAAACCAACATTAGGGGGCATGGGCTAAGGCATGAATTATGCCTAGTTTTAGGGTTTTCTAGCTTGATTGGAGGAGTGATTTTAGGGGATGAGTCCATTTTCAGATTTGCTTGGAGGGGCCACGTCGTGGTATATATCTGGATTTCTTATCCATGAGAAAGGGTTCATAATTTAGGGAGAATGTGGTTTTGTGAACACATCAGTTCCTTTGTTCTTTCTATATACATTTTGTAACCAGAGGGGTTCATAATTTAAGGAGAAGGTGGTTTTGTGAACATATCAGTTCCTTCGTACTTTCTACATACATTTTATAACCAAAGGTTCAGTTTTTGATGCATTAGTATGTTTGAGTGAATGTATCTTGTTCCTTGGCATGTTTTTTGCTTCTTGGCATGTAACCATTGCAGATTTTGAAGAAACTAAAGAAAGTGCTCCCATTATTCACATATTTTCTGAGTTTTGGTATCAATCCTCTTTTCCATTTCTACATTTAACTGTGATATGTTTTGCAGCATAGATTAGAGAATTAATCCAATTCCTTCTCTAAGTTATCAAAATATAGCCTTTTGGAGATTTTGTATGTCTATTGGTAGATCATCATTGTTTGTGGTACAAACCATAATAGTGAAATATTTAGGTAAACCTATACATTGAAAAGTGAATGTCTATTGTAAATCTCAGTCGTATGTGTCATGTTGATGCTTGTTCAAAGTTCTGATTAGTCTGAATTAGTTTGGTATATCACCCCCATTTTATTTATTCAATTTTCAAGTTATACCCTTTTCCCAATCAGAGAATTAGTCATAAGTGATATACCAAATCCAACAGGAACAAGCCTAGAATCTGATGATTCCTTCCTAATCAGAGTCTACCCACAACTCTTCAGGGTTTCCATTGTTACCATGAGATACTAGCATGCCCTAATGCCTGAGTTAGGGTGATATTTCAAGGCCTTAAGAGTTCAGTTAGAAAAACTTATTGATAGGGGCATAAAATCTCTTTTCTAAAAAGCTTTAGTTAAGCTTTAGGAGCATTAATGTGAAGATGGAACCTAACAATGTGGGTACAAGTTATTGATATTGGCAATGTCCTTAATAAGATCAACTATGATGTGTGGCCCACAGTGTTAATAAAGAGGTGAAAGAATGTCCATTTCTCTAAAATCGGATACCATTACTGTGAACTTATAGGGGCACTGCTCCTATAAGGAGTAGGAGGAGAAAAATAAAACCCCTTTAGGTAAGAAAATGTAGAAAATTAAATTCTAAATGCCAAAAGAATAAAATATGCATGTAACATTGGTAAACATATGCATTAAGACAAACAAATGCTCTGTGAGGCATCATAGGAGTCACAAACCATGTTGAGTCATCTAGAGAAGAGAAGAGAAGAGTAGAAAGACAATCCTGCCCACTTCCTCCAAGTTCAAAGGTCTCAGATAGTGGTGGAAAACTTTTCAGACATTCAAAACTTTCCCACTTCTTCCAAGTTCAGAGTTCTCAGCTAATGGTGGAAAACTTGTCACACATTCAAATATATATGCTTCATTGGTAATATAACTAGATGCCTCCCACAATAAATACAAGGGAGTACGAGTTAGTCTTGTAGACTATAAAATGACCTTTACTTTTCTAATATGTATAGAAAATTGAGTATTTCTCCCAAACCCTCAAGGGTATGATCCCATAAAACGCTGACATGCCCTATAAAGAAATAGGCCACATTAAATGAAAACAATAATAGGAACTATTTGGTAATGTATGAATAATGACCTCTAATTTCCAATATTTTTTTAAAAATGGCCTAGTGCACTTTACTTGTAAATTGCATGCATGCCCTTAATCACCATAGATGGTATTTCTTTGGCATGCATTTAGGTTTGTACAGAAATCATAATATACTCCAATTAAGAAGAAAAGAGAATCCTTATGGCTCCAACCACATGTATTCTAATGTGTTCGTTAAGCTCTTATTAATTGAACAAGGTCAACATAATGTTCTCATGGTGTTAGAATAATATGCATGAGACTACAAGATAATCTACTTGTATATAAATATCAGTAGAAGTTACAGTAGCAGTAACTATAGAAGTCATTTTTCTACAAGGATGTTGAAGATAATAAAAGAACATTCACTGATGAGAGAAACCTTATAGAAATTTTGAATGTCAAATTATCATATATATTTAGTGATCCAATAGGAAGTGGAAATTTTTAGAGAACTACCCTCTCTCCCTACCTACCTAGAACTACAAAGAAGTCTACTAATATAGAAAAATTAATGAAAATCAAAGTAACACTTGTTAATGAGGTTATACATCTAAATGGATGTAAATAATGATAATGGCACCTTCACTAACCATTGAAACCATAATTTTATAAAAAAGATTCAACTTCCCTCTTACCTAAACTTTAAGCTATACTTGTAGAGTGCATCCATATAACCACAAAGCATCTCTATAAATGGAAACCTAAGAAACGTTTCACTCTTTTGGGAAATTTAAGTAGATAACTAGAAAGGAATAAAAATTTATTTTCTAATGCCTAGAAATGAATATTTTTTTATTGAAAGAAGAAAAATAATAGATACATAACAACAAAGAGAATGCAATCTGCAGCCAAAAAATAACAGTAACTAACATAGATGATCAAAAAAACAACTAAATGAGATGATCATCAAACACTTAATTATTTATAGAAGTTACATGCTAAGGATAAAAATACATTTTGAAATGATTTCATGTTACAGCCACGAGGATTTGTTGACTATAACAAAACTATGATTTATTTGCAACCGGTAGGATCTGGGAGGATTTGCTTCTTGTCTAGCTGGGTAATACTTCCTCAAATCCGAATGGATATAGTCAGAATTGGATATGCTAGTTAACTAGGGTTTTGAACATGATTATCCATTATGAAAGCCCACATGTTTTACCAGTCGAACTGATCTCATTTGTCAATAAAACAACCGATCCAATGATTGAAATTACGCGTAACAACAGGAACAAATTTATCCTATGTACAACATTAAATGTGTTTGGAAACAATGATGAATTTATCCTATGTACAACATTAAATATGTTTGGAAAAAATGACAGCCAATAATAAATTAATTAGTACATATGTGCCATATCAACATTGTAAAAACCAATTGGAATATTGCAATGCAACAGTACTGTCACCTCATGAAACATGCAAAAGGGTAAGTTATAAAAGATGAAAATGTTTCAAAGACCTCTAAAAATTCTAAATACAAAAAATAAATTATGGTTAATGTCATACTTATTTGGCACTAAATTTGTGAATGCTTTGGGTAGTGTGGATCATTACAATCCACCAAATGTGAATGCAATCCACTCCACTCTCTCCTCCTCATTCATCAACAAGAACCCTTTGGCTCTTTCACATTGAAGCATGAAGGTGTTGTATACCTTCACAAAAACACCTCGACTCAATTCAGGGATGGATTTGAGAGTGTTATATGCACTAAAAAAAACATTATCCTCATCAAATTTATCCCTTTGTGGAGGTGAACATTGCCGGGGCCATATTTTATTTTCTTGATTGTTTCATAGATGACATCCAAAGAATTGACCATACTTTCCTTTTTCCTCTTTCCTAGCCTTGATGATGATGATGTAGGAGTTCCTCTATTTGTTGTTGATTGATTTGAATGATTAAGATCTTCATCAAAATCAACAACACTGTTAATAGGTATACTGAAACCAATGTCCTCTTCATCATGCACATCGAATGCCTCTTCCATAGGGTTCCCTTCCTCACTCTCATGGGCATTCGTAGCTACATTACCTTCAGCAATGTCATTACCCACAATTACACTCAATTCATTTAAGTATTGGAAGGGTTGCCTCTTATGTACAGTTTGGTATTTTTTAATTCTCTCCTCTGCATGTTGGCATAAATAAATGGATTAGGTTTTGTTTTTCATTATTAACTTTATAAGAAGGAAATATTATTTCAATCAAAACATTAGAAATACCACCCTACCTTCAAAAGCTCATCCCACACACTATCCTCAACATCCATGCATTGAGTTGCCTCATTCCAATCAAAACCGCTTGTATTTCTCAACTCTTTCATCACTCTATATGCAACCTTCAATGTTTTCAGCTTGTTTTTCAAATTGTCCTTTGTTAGAGTGAGGTGCATATCTACGTTGAACCGCCTCTCAATGGTGATCCACGCTTCATTTTTGAATCCCCCATCTCCTTTTCTTCCAAGTTGGACTTGCTCAATGAGTAAGTCTAGAAACTTGTGTTCCATCTCTTTGGTCCACATTACCTTCTTTGAGGAAGAAGATATGTGGCTCATGTTATCAGTTTCTTCCATGCTCATCATTAGTTATGTGTATGCCATGGTTTAGATCAAATGTTCACAATGTACAAAGGCTTTTTAGTGGTGTAAACATATTGTTGTTAATGGTTTAAACATATACATGGAACACATTTATGGACATATCATCGTATCATTATATCTGCATACATCGGTATAATATAGCAAATAAAAAAACAACACGTCCAATACTTCCAGATACGAACAAAAGAAAGAGGAAACCATCCTGTATATCAAAGTATATGCATGCATCAATTTACTCAAATAAAACACATTGACCCATAAAAGTACAACTATTCTTAGGATTTGAAGTCTTCCCACATTCTACTTGCTATATCATCTCAAAATTGTGCCCACTAGTCTCTATCATGCTGAGACAACCCATATGTCTTAAGCATTGGTACATCTATTCCAATATGATCATCTTCATCTTCGGTACCAATTTCTAGTGGAATGGCATCCTCTGTCATGATGATGTTGTGTATTATACAACATGCTAATACAATATGGGCTTGTGTCATGATAGAATAAGACGTGGCATGCCTTAGGATTGGAAAACGCTACTTGATAACACCAAATGTACACTTTATTGCATTTCTACGAGAGGAGTGTTAGTGGTTGAACAACTCTTGTCGAGATTTTATTAGATTTTCTCTTAAAAAATCCTTCAGGTGGTATCATGTACACCGATAAGGAAAAATAAATATAGGTGCATTGGGATATCTAGAATCCACTAGAAAATATTTTCCTACATAAATAAAGTTGATTGTTAAAACTTGAAACATTGATTGTGCCCTTGATTATATTAAACTATGATTTGGCTTACCGAGGGGAACAACAAAAGGATCTGCTCTTGACAGGACTGAAGCTAGAACATGACTATCCATAATAGACCCTTCCCAACCAATAAGGTAGTACTGAAACTTACAATCGAAGGAACACACACCCATAATATTTTGCGACAAGTTGGCTTTTCTATTATGATATTTACCCTGCATGCTAACATTGACAGTGACTAGTATATGGGTTCCATCAATAGCTCCAAAACAATCCTATACGATATGATACAATCATCAATTGTATGGTCAACCCATAATATGAGAAGGATAAAAAGTTATACAAGGAGTTTGTAAAAACACAATAATTACCTTGAAGAATGGATCAAAATGGTCCTTCCCACTAATTTCAGGATGAGTGTTTGGACTAGGTGGTATAAAGTAATCCTTGTGGAGTGTTAAGATAGCCATCAACACCTTGTGGAAGTGTCGACATAATTGCTCTCCTGAGTGCCCAAACTTATGGGAAATCTTGTGGTTCCTCAGATTGTGGCCAAGGGTGTGGAGGAACATCACAAGTTGTTCTTCATCTCATTTACCCCTCCCCTCTCAATTACTCATCTCATTTCAAACAATTGGTATCAGAGATTTTGGTTCTTTTAGGGAAGGTTTCAAGGCCTAAGCTAAAGATCAAATCTGTCTTACAAAAGGGAGATCACTAAGCTTAACAAAGACAACTTTCCTACATGCCAAGAGTTGATGAGGCTTCATCTATCTACTATTCGAGATACTGGATTGCAATTCTTGGACCACAAGTATGTGGAACCACCAAGACCTATGTCTGTGGATCAGATGGTGGACATGAAGAATCATAACATAATGATGATTGATATATCTCTTCACTCAGCTATTGAGAATTTTATGAAGTCAAGGACTATCCAACTGCTTATGATATGTGGAAGAAATGGCATGATATCCATGGAGGAGATGACAATGTTAAGAGAGCCAAAGAAGAGAGTCTTAGAGATCATTTTGATTAGATGAAAATGAAAGAAGGAGAAGACGTTACAAAATACAATGAAAGAATCAAGAAAAGTGTCAGTGTCATCAGAGCTGCTAGTGGACAGATTGAATACAAAACAGTGGTCAGTAAGGTATTAAGAACTTTACTTCCTATGTATGCAATTACAGTTTAAGCTATTCAAGAGTGAGGTTTAGTAATGATATAACTCTAGATGCATTGGTTGGAAGGCTAATAAATTTTGAGTTGGACAATTTTGACAATTATTCTCCTAATCCTAGAAATTTTGAGTCTCCATTCAAAGCCAAATTGAGCCTTGGTAAGAAAGATAGAAAATCAAAGGGAAAATAGATTAACAGTGATAGTGATGATGAATCTAATGATGAAGATCTAGAAATCATTGAAGCACTACGTGCAAAGAGAGCTTCCAAAGGAAAAGGGAAATACAAAGGAATAATACCATTGATTTTGTTTTCATGTAATGAGGTTGGCCACATTTCTGCTAAGTGTCCAAACAAAGAAGAGAAAGATGAGAAAAAATTCAACAAGTATAAAGGCAAAAAATATTTCAAAAGTTACAAAAGCTACAAGGAAAAAGCTAAGAGATCTTGTTATATTGCAAAAGAATTTGATAGTGATGATGATGAAAATGAAATGGTTTACATTTCTATTAAGGACGAGTCAGATAATGAAGAAAATGAAAAGACTTCACTTTTCTTTGATTTTAGCAAGAATGATACTTGGATAATTGATAGTGGTTATTCTCATCACATGATTGGTGATAAAAAAAAATTTGAACATCTTGAGCACTATTATGGTGGGAGTGTAAGATTTGGAAATTATGAACCTTGCTATGTGAAAGGTAAAGGTTCTATTGATCTAACTAAAGGAATCAAATGTGATAATGATTATTGGGTTGAAGGACTGAGGTATAATATACTAATTGTGGCATAGCTGAATAACATTGGTTTCAAGGTAGAATTCATGAATGGTAAGGCCATGCTCCTAGATGGTAAGGGAAACCTAGTTGGAACTGGCAAGAAAAGAAAAGGTAATCTATTCTATCTTGATCTCGCTGAAAGTTCATGTTTTATTGCACAAGTAGAAGAAAGCTGGTTATGGCATAAAACATTGTTACATGTGAATTTTGATAACCTGGTCAACATGAGCAAGAACAAAAGAGTAAGAGGTATTCCTATTATGAAGAAACCTGAGTTGGCATTGTGCAAACAATGTCAAATTGGGAAGATGGGAAAAACTAGTTTCAAAAGCAAGAATTACAACACTAAAGAAGTCTTGGGATTAGTGCATATTGATCTATGTGGACCAATAGGAACAACAAGTTACTCTAGAGAGAAGTATTTCATTCTATAATGATGATTGTTATGTTTCTCAAAGAAAAATCAGAAGCTTTTTAGAAGTTTAAATGGTACCTTGCTTGAGTTGAGAAGGAAACAAGAAAGAAACTAAAATGCCTAAGATTTGATAGAGGAGGTAAATTCATTTCTAATTATTTCAATAAATTTTGTAATGAAAGATAAATCAAGTGACAGGTATCTACCCCTGGTACACCACAACAAAAATGGAATAGCAAAAAGAAGAAACAAATCCATTATGGATTGTGTAAGGATCTTAATGATTGAAAAGAATGTTGCAAACAAATACTGGAAGGAAGCTATCTGCACTGCAGTTCACACCTTGAACAAAGTTCAACTGAAGAAAGGTACCAATCAGATACCCTATGAATTATGGTATGGTTATAGACCCAATGTTTGTTATTTCAAAATATTTGGAAGTAAATGTTACATCTTGGAGGAAGCAAGAAATGGAAAATTTGATGTAAAAGGTGATGAAGGTATATTCTTAGGCTACTCCTATAAAAGAAAAGCATATAAATGTTTGAATCTTGCTACTCATAAAGTCATAAAAAGTGTACATGTAAAGATTGATGATTTTGCAGAAAGAAGTAAAGAACATAGCAGTAAAGAGCCTAAGGAATACATGAACATTGTGTATTATGAACTTGATACTATACCTAAGACACAAGCAATGGTAATTGGATAGAAACCATGCCAACCACTAAATTCATCAACATGAACTTTGTTACAACCTGTGCAACTTGAGCTACTACTAGTCACAATGAGTCTTAGACAAAGGGAACCAAGTCTCACACAGAGGAAACTGAGTCTCACATAGAGGAACCTGAGCCTCAGTTAGAAGAGCATAATATAATATTTGAGCATGGTGAACCAAGTGGAGCAAGTCCACAATCAAAGATGAAGGAACTTATACTTGCAAAATATGTCAGAAGGCATCATGCACCTGAGAAAATAATTGGAGATCAGACAAAAGGTATGATGACAAGGAACAAACTTAAAGGTACATGTTTGCTTAGTGAATTTGAACCTAGATCCATTAAAGATGCATTGAATGATGAAAGTTGGATAGAATCCATGAATGAAGAGATTGAGTAGATAGAAAATAACAAAACCTGGACTCTTGTGCCTATACCAAAAGACAAGAATGTAATTTGTACTAAGTGGGTTTTAGAAACAAGTTGAATGAAAAAGGTGAAGTTTCTAGAAACAAGGAAAGAGTAGTTTGTAAAGGATATGCTCAAGAAGAGGGTATTGATTATGGAGAAACTTTTTCTCCTATTGCAAGACTTGAAGGAGTCATAACTCTTTTGGCATATGATGAACATAAAGGATTCAAGGTATACCAAATGGATGTAAAATCTGCATTCTTGAATGGAATTCTGGAAGAGGAAGTTTATTTTGAGCAACCTAAAGGTTTTGTTTATCCTAACAAAAATAATATGGTTTGCAAATTGTACAAAGGTTTGTATGGACTGAAACAAGATCCTAGAGCTTGGTATGAAAGACTGCATGGTTACCTAGTAAGTATTGGATTTCAGAGAACTAATGATAATAGCAGCTTATACATCAAAGAAGGACCTCAGAACAAGTTACTATTAGCAGAGATATTTGTTGATGATATACTATTCACTGGATATGATGATTTATGCAAAGCATTTTATGAAGCAATGAGTAAGGAATTTGAGATGTCTATGTTTGGAGAAATCAAATTCTTTATTGGTCTACAAGTTCATTAGATGAAGGATGGTATCTACATTACTCAGTCTAAATACATCAAAGAAATACTGAAGAAATTTGGAATGGAAGATTCCTGACCAGTTGGGACACCTATGTCTACTAGACATAAGTTGTCTAAGGATGATGATTCAAAGGAAGTAAATCAGACTACTTAAAGATCCATGATTGGCGAACTTCAATATGTTGTTCACACTAGGCCTGATATTGTATTAGTAGTTGGTATTGTTGCAAGGTTTTCAACTAATCCTAGAGAAAATCATTTGATGGCCATCAAAAGGATTTTGAGATATCTCAAAGGCACAAAAGATTATGTATTATGGTATAAGAAAGGAGGAAGCTTTGATTTGAATGATTTTAGTGATGCTGATTGGGTAGGAAGTGTCGATGATAGAAAGAGAACCAATGGTGGAGATTTCTTTCTTGGAAAGAGGGTAGTCTCCTGGACTAGTAAGAAATAGAATTGCATCTGTCAGTCTATAGCAGAGGTAGAGTATGTTGCAGTAGCTGTGAATTGCTCAAATGTCATATAGTTCAAATAGTTTTTGTTAGGCATGAAGGAGGAAATCAAAGAACTATTTGTTATCTACTGTGACAACACTAGTGCTATTAACATTTCAAAGAACCTTGTGATGCATACTAAGACTAAGCATATTGCAATAAATTATCATTCCTTGAGAGAATTGGTTTAGGACAAAGAAGTAAGGTTGGAATATGTGAATTCTAAGGAAAAAACTGTAGACATATTCACAAAACCTTTACCTAAGGATGCATTCTTGTATCTTAGAGAAAAGCTAGGGGTGATTCCCCTAACCGAGGCTCACTAATGCATATATTAGTGATGCATCAATTGAGCTACATCAAAGATCTAACAAGTTGATGTAGGTTGTCAAAGCTTATTGGACATGAATTAGTACATCAGGTACATTAAAACTTCATTAGATGGAGTCTTTGGCATTGGATGTCAAAGAGGGAGAGATTATTGATGTCATGCCAAAGAAATCCAGAGGGAGAGATTATTATAGAAATCAACATATTGGAAGGGAAAAATTTTCAGAAATAGAGATTGATGAAGAAAATTGTTTATCAGTGACTGTGAAGATAGAGGGAGTTTTCTGGATAAGAATTAGAATGAAGCTAAGGATATTATAACTTTTATTGTTATTTTTGTTTCTCTAAAATTCTTTGTATAATGACATGTTGTGTTGCCATCAATGCCAAAGAGGTAGATTCTTGAAGACAATTATTCAATTTTGTATTATCATTTATGTTACACAAATATATTGGTGTTACACAAATGTCTAAAACCAATTGAGCACAATCAGTATATAGTGAGCTCACTCGGGCATTGAAGAAGACTTCAGTATTTTCCAAGTGATTTGCAGTATTAACCGAGCTCAGTCGGTTAATGAAGGAAGTTCTATATTAACCAAGTTCACTCGGGCAATACAGTGAGTTTAGTCACAACTGAGTAATGGTCGGGCATCATTATTTGAGTTATGCATTGAGTGTTAGCCAACTTACAACATTTTACACTTTATGTTTAATTGGTTAAATGCAACTGACAGAGTTGAGTTTTATTTTTTATTTGAAAGAGTATTCATGCCGACTTGACAAGGATTATTATATATATACAAGGTCAAGTTTGTATTGAAAATTGTGGAGAATAAGAGATATGATATAAAGAGTGAAGGTGAAGTAAGAAGGAATTTTGATTAAGGATAGAATATCCAGACCGAGCTACAAAATAATATTTGATCAGTGAGGATCCAGTTAAAGCTTTAGAATAGAGATCTGAATCTACAAAATCAGTTGCTTCTACAATTAGGTCAACTCATTGTTACTCTCTAACAATTGTAGTAGTGATCCAAATCTCCTAACTAAGCAGACTTAACAGTCTTTCATAAATCCTCTCACAAGGTGGCATTTCTACATTGAAGTGTCTGAAGACCTCTAACAAGGCCACTCCTTATAGGGTGATTAAATCCTCTAACAAGGTCACACCTAACACCGTGTTTTGTAACCTTTAATAGGGTTGTCTCCTAATATGGCTCAATTCAGAAGAGTGAAAAATAGTAACTAGTTGCATTTGGTATTTTTACCAAATTGGGTTTCCATGTTAAAGCTTGGTGTCATATATGTACATGTTATTTTCTTTATCCTTTATGTTTATGCATTAAGTTACTAAAGCTTAATCACACTTAATATCTTAAGATTTCTTTGTTAACCGAGTTACAACAGAATATCTTTCATTCATCAAGCAGAGTGATAAGTTTGTTTAAGACATCTAAGGGACTTGGATTTGTTTTTGTGGTAACTGATTCACCCCTCCCCTCTCAGTTACTCATCTCATTTCCAATAGTTAGGACTAATGTAATAAGGGGGATACTGTTAGTGTATTACATTAAATAGCTTAGTTATAGTTTAGATTAATAAATAAATGTAAGTTCATAGTTGTTAGTTGGGAAGTTATATTCCCATAGTTAGTTTTTATACTGGAATTATGGTTTTATATAGCCAATGCTAAGAAATGTAACAACATCAATTTTTTATTATATTGTATCAATTGATCAAGCTATTATTCCTTTTCACTTTTAAAACCCTCTATGAATGTTGAATTCCTCTAATGACACAATTTTTTTCAAGACACGTCAACTATAATAGTTGTGTTTTGGTAGTCAACATGTGATTATTAGATTAAATTAATTGTTAAAATAAGATGCAATTATATCCATGTCTTGATGAAAAGATAAGGGATTATATATTATTGTTTTTACAATCACAAGATTGTGTAACATTTAGCCAATAATACTAAGCAAATGGAAACTGAGAGAGAGAGAGAGAGAGTTGCAAAAAACAAAGATAGATATATAGAATTAGTGACTACATAGGAGAGGAGTGGAGGCATATAAAGTAAAAATATTCTACCTATAACCCTACCTAATTTTCCACATGGACAAGCCACCAAAGCACCTGAACATAATTAAATACAAAAAACCACCATAAACATAGCTTAAGCGAGGCAAAAAGGTGGGTTCCAATCTCAAAACCTAATGAGATACCCAAATACATGGAACCCCATAAAGAAGAGGGGAAAAAATAGTGGGGAAAAGATATGTTGGAAATATTGTTTGGAAAGCTACAATGGAAATAATTATTGTTTTGTCATTGATGTCAAACCTTAACTAGTGAGACTGTTCCTATCTGTTTGAGTACCATATCTATTGATTGATGGAGGATATTTAACAGGAGGACCAAGAGGAATGGTTGAGTTATGAGGAATTACAAAGGGTACTTTATCATTTGGCACATTGGCAAAGTGATATGTTATTTATCTTTCACTGACAATTTACTGAGAAAAGTTTATGCTGAGAAAGTTTTTGTGTCGGTCGAGCACCAGTGTGTGTCGAGCATATTTTTCTATGTTTCGAGAGTCGATAAATCGTCGAGCAAGTTTTTTGTTGGCCGAGCAAGAGTATTTTGATGATTGATGAGATTTAAGATCTTTGGCCGACATAGTTGATTTTATTGGGATATGTAAAGTTAATTAAGGATAAGCACGTTTGATCTACAATATGTAAATGCATGGGTAACCGTAATTAATTCATGGATCAAAGATTTAATTGGTGATTGTATTGTAGAAATAAATTAAATGTAATGATGGAAAGATCCATTGGATCTGACCTAACCTAAGATCTACAATCTTGATTAAGTGGAAAAAGATGTATCTGACCTAGATGGAGAGGTATATGATAACCTCAAGGGGTTATTCATTGATGAGGAGAGAAGTTAGTTGTGTATGCAGAGTATACAAGAGGATTGCATAGTTAATTAACTAATTGGCAAGATCTAAGAAAAGAAGGTTGAGTAGAGAAGCAAAGAGAGATTGCTTGATGAATTCCCAAGTAGATCTGGAGTTTGAGATGAGAATGGAGGCCACTCAATAAATTAGCATTAGAGATGAATTGGATCTAGATTACAAAGTAAGTTGTATGAATCAAATCAAACCTGTTGATTACTTTCTAACCAATGTATTAGTTGAAATCCTTTAACCAGGTTGACCTAACAGTCATTGTATAAATCCTTTGAATAAGGTGACATTCAGATTGGAATGTTCTAAGTCCTCTAACAAGGCCACTCCTGATAGGGTGATTAAATCCTTTAACCAGGTCACATTTAGCAATGTGTTTTGTAACCTTTAACAGGGTTGGCTCTTAATAGGGAATCACTTCAAAAGAGTGAAAACTTGATAGCATGTTATTGGTGGTTTTTCCCAAATTGGGTTTCCACATTAAATACTAGTGTCAACTTGTGTGAATGTTTATTTTTTGTTTTATTGTTAAGTTTCTACAATCTTATTTCATCTGAACAATAAACTGCATACTTATATTGTTGACTTATCCTATCACTACCAAGTAGATCTGAGTTGTTTAATTTGGTATAAAGTTTTAATGGGAACATATAGACCTATGGATAACCAATTCACCCCCCCCCTCTCAGTTATTCTAAATTTATTCTAACAATTGGTATCAGAGCTTTGGTATCTTGAAAATTTTTGAAGGTACTTGGAGCAAAAGATCAAGATGTATAAAAGGGAGGTACCAAAGTTGAACAAGGAGAACTTTCCAGCATGCAAAAGTTTGATGAAATTTCATTTGGCTGGTGTTGGTGATTCTGCTAAAAATATTTTTGATCAAGAATATGTAGCCCCTATAGGAGCTCTCAATGCTACACAGTTAAGAGAAAAGCAAGAACATAATCAAGCAATGTTGGACATTGCATCATCCCTGAACTATCATGAGTTTGAAGACATAAAGGACTGTACAATAGAAAATAAAATGTGGGATACTCTTGAAACCATCTATGGAGGTGACACAAATGTGTTAAGAGCCAAATCTGAAAGCTTGAGAGGTAAATTTGATGAAATGAAAATGCAAGAAGGATAAAATATAGTTTCATATTATGGTAGGATAAAGGAAGTTGTAAATGATATTAGAGGAGCTAAAGGAACCATTGATGATAACACCATCATGAGCAAGGTATTGAGAATACTTCTTCCTATTTATGCTATTATAGTATATGCAATTCAAGAATTGAGATGTACTCCTAACAACAATTTGACTTTGGAAAGCTTGGTAGGAAGACTTACTGCATTCGAGATGTCAAATTTTGATAACTATACTCCACAAGTCATTGAATTTGCATTCATGTCCCAGATGGTCCTCAACAAATCAAAAAAAGGAAAGAAATGTGTGGATAGTGATAATGACACTTCTGATGATGAGCTAGAAGAACTTGAGGCACTTATGGAAAGAATACTATCTAGAGGAAAGGGACAATTCAAAGGTAAAATTCCTATTATTTGTTTTTCATGTAACAAAGTTGGTCATATTGCTGCAAGATGTCTTGATAAGAATTAAAAAGATGAGAGAAGAGACAACAAGTATAAAGACATGAAGGATGAACGAGACTTTAGGAAGTACAAGGATTACAAAGACAAAGGTAAGAAGTCCTGCTATATAGCTGAAGAAGCTTCTAACAATGATTCTAATAAATTTGATGAAAATGATATAGAAGTTGTGTATGTTGCAATGAAAGATGATTCTAATAATGATGATGAGAAAACTGCACTAATTTCTTATATGAGTAAAGGTGATCATTGGATTATTGATAGTGGTTGTTCACATTACATGACCGGTGATAAAGATAAATTTAAAACCTTAGATCAGTTTTAAGGTGGTTATGTTAAATTTGGAAATGATACACCATGTCGTGTTAAAGGGAAAGGATCAATTCAATTAACTAGAAAAATCAAATGTGATGATGTATATTGGGTTGATGATCTTAAGTATAACCTACTGAGTGTTTCACAGCTGAATACTTCTAGTTACAGAGTTGAATCCCATCACAGGAAAGCGAAGATCTATGATGCCAATGGAGAATTAGTTGGAGTTGGTGAGAAAGCAAAAGGTAACTTGTTCTATCTGGATTTAGCTGACGAGACATACTTGTTTGCACAATATAATGATGTTTGGTTATGGCATAAAAGGTTGTGTCATGTAAACTTTGATAACTTGGTAAGCATAAGAAAATTGAAAAATGTTAGAGAGTTGCCTAAGTTAAAGAAACCTGAAAATACAATGTGCAAGCAATGTCAATTAGAAAAGATGACTAAATCTAGTTTCAAGAGAAAAACTCATACTTCTGAGGATATTCTAGAAATGGTTCATACTAACCTTTATAGACCTATTGGTGAGAAAAGTTATTGTGGAGACAAATATTTTATCTTATTTGTTGATTATTACTCTAGAATGATGAATGTTATGTTTCTTAAAGAAAAATCTGATGCATTACAGTTGTTTAAGTGGTACTTGGAAAAAGTTTAAAAGGAGACAGGTAAAAGTTTGAAGTGTCGAAGATCTGACAAAGGAGGCAGGTTTATTTCTAATGAGTTTAAAAAGTTTTACAGTGACAGAGGGATAAAAAGATAGATGTCCACAGCTAGGACTCCACTACATGAATGGTATAACTGAAAGAAGAAACAAATCTATTATGGATTGTGCTAGAACACTAATGATGGAGAAAAATGTTACACAAAAATATTGGAGAGAAGTTGTAAGTACAACATTTTATACCTTGAATAGAGTGCAAGTCAAGAAAGGTACAAATACTACACCTTATGAGCTATGGTATGGATATGCACCTAGTGTAAGCTACTTTAAAGTTTTTGGAAGTAGATGTTTCATAGTAAAGGATAAAAAAAATGGAAAACTTGATGCTAAAGGTGAGGAAGGCATGTTTCTTAGATATTCAACTAAGAGTAAGGCGTATAATTGTTTGAATTCTAACACTAATAAAATTGTGGAAAGTGCAAATGTTAGAATTGATGAATATGTAGAAAGAAATGAAGAAGAAAGCATGACTGAGCTTGAGAGTTACAAATCATTCACCTATCCTAATGAGGTAGATTCTAACAAATTACTTGAGATGGAAACTGAAGTTGTCGAGCAACAGTTTGCACCTGTCGAGTCACATAATGAAATTGTTGAGCAACATGAGGTGACTACCGAGCTATCTGATGGAGATGTTGAGTCATAGTTTCAACCTAAATTAAACATGAATGATCAATCTAAAGCACTGAAAGAACCTACTTTGGAAAAATATATTAGAAGGCACCATAAACCTGATCAAATCATAGGAGCAAAAGATTCTGCAGTCATCACAAGAGGAAAATTGAGAGAAGACACCTTCTTGTTATGTGATTTTGAGCCTAAAATAGTAAAAGGTGCTTTAGACAATGAAGAATGGATTCAAACCATGAATGAAGAGATTGAATAGATTGAAAAGAACAATACTTGGACACTTGTACATAGGCCAAATGATAAAAATGTAATTGGTACTAAGTGGGTATTTAGAAACAAACTAAATGAAGATGGATAGGTAACAAGAAACAAAGCTAGACTGGTATGTAAGGGTTATGCACAAGAGGAAGGAATTGACTATGGAGAAACATTCACCCCAGTTGCAAGAATGGAAGGTGTCAGAACCTTACTTGCATATGCAACCTATAAATGATTTAAAGTCTATCAAATGGATATGAAGTCAGCATTTCTAAATGGAATATTAGAAGAAGAATTCTACATTGAACAAGATAATGGATTTGTAGACCCAAGCAAAAGGAATATGGTTTGGAATCTACACAAAGCACTATATGGACTGAAGCAAGCACCCAGAGCATGGTATGAAAGATTGCACAACTATTTGATGAAGATTGGATTTGCAAGAACAAATGACAAAAGCAATCTGTATTTGAAGACAAAGCAAAGTAAAGGTACTTTATTAGCTGAAATTTTTGTTGATGACATTATCTTTTGTGGATAAGATATGTTATGCTAAGCATTTGCAAAGGAGATGCAAACTAAATTTGAGATGTCTATGTTTGGTGAGATAAATTTTTTTGTTGGCCTACAAATATATCAGATGAAGAATGATATCTATTGTTGGAAATATTCAAGAATTAACCAAGTTACTGAGAGGGGAGGGGTGAATCAGTTACTTCAATTTTTTTTTTTAATATCAATATCAGATGTATTAACATATAGTTCACTTAATCCTTTTGCATATAGAAAGCATGAAACATAAAAACATTCACAACAATGACACAAGGATTTGGTTACCCAGAAACCTTCCAAAAAGAAAGTAAAACTGGGGTGGGGATGAAACCCACAAAGCTTTAATACTGCAGTACAAATTTGGCCGGTTAAGGCTTACAATGATCACTTTTGATGATCTGCCCTGTTAGGAGCAATAAGGATTGCTAAATCCACCTTGTTAAAGGATTTTCACAGACTTACAATGAAGTATGTACTCGGTAAAGAGATTTTACAAAATACTGTTAAGTCTACCTGGTTAGAGGATTTAGTACTGATTCACTAGTTAAAATGAAACAGTAGATCTCTTACTTGCAACTGACTTGCTGAATGAGATTCGCTGATATACTTATCACTTTCTGTGATGGATTTGTCTCTGCTTCTCCTTATATGTTATAGCCCTTTGTAATTCACTTCTCTGCTTCTTTTTTTTCTTCACTCTATATCTCATCTATATATTTGATATGGTCTACAATGATGTTTATATACAAGTTCAAAACAATTTAATTACAATTACAAAGTCGGCTCAATAATAAACATAAATGCTACTGAGTCGGCCCAAGTATGGTTACACGGTTCCTGCAAACTAACTCGGTGTCTTTCTGATACTCGGCGTCCACTGCATTACTTAGCATCATCATGCACTTGGTAGAAGTGAAGGCACGGTTCATACTTGACCAATTGGTAAGTTTCAAACTCGGTATATACTTGTGACTCGGTAGACATAATGTCACTCGGTTTACATTGTCCTGCTCGGTTTGCACTATCCTGCTCGGTTTGCACTGTCCTGCTCAGTTTGCACTGTCCTGCTCGGTTTGCACTATCCTACTTGGTTTTCACTGTCCTACTCGGTTTGCATTGTCCTGCTCAGTTTGCACTGTCCTGCTCAGTTTGCACTGTCCTGCTCGGTTTGCACTGTTCTGCTCGGTAAGCTCTCAGGATGCAAATAAGTGTTGTCACTAATGACAATCCTGCTTAATGCCAACAATCTCCCCCTTTGGCATTAGTGACAAAAACACTTATTGCTCAAAATTTATGTACATGAACCATGCTGAAATGGATTTTGATTTTTCAAAATTTTTCTTTGTCATAGAGCTTTATGTAAATTATCTCCCCCTTTCAATGTACTAACTTTTTCCTCTATACATATCTCCCCCTTTTTGACGATAATGCCAAAGGTGTATATACAAGTGTTTTACAGGGAGAATCCAAAATTTGATAGAAAAATAGAATGTACCTTCATTATCAGTGCCAGAGTTCTGTCCCAATTCTCTTGTAGAATTTTACATGTTTGGATTGCAATTTGAACTTTTTTAGATAGTTCAATCATATGATCTGCTATTGAGAACTGATTGTCATGAATTAATGTCTTAGAATGTTCAATGTGCTTATGCATTGTATTCATGATGGGAAGGATCATGTTCTGAATATCTAGCAGTGTGGACCGGATCCTTGTGTCTTCTTTTAGGAGTTCTGACTGCATATTTGATAGGAATGAGATTTTCATGTGATGAGCAGAGCTTGAACTTGGTTCAAGTTGCAACTTTTGTATGGTAATCTTCAAATCCTCATCAATTTTATTCATTTTATCCTTGACATCCTTAGTGAACTCGGCAACATTACATAGTTTGGCCAAAAGAGAGGTAACATTCGAATAGGAAGATTCAATATTTGTCAAAACTGAAGATAATTCAACTTGATTAATAGCTATGTGCTGAGCAATGTGCTCAAGCACTTTATTGTTGAATTTCTTCTCGGCTCTCTCAACTAACTTGTCTGTCCTAGAGGAATCCTCATTGTACTTATTTACCACTTCTGCTAATTGTAACAAAACATGTTGAGAAGAGTCTACTTTAATACCTAATGCTTCTGAAAAAATGTCCTTAGCATCCTCAATGATTTTATATTCCTTGTCTCTCTCCTCTTTGAGTTTCTTTTGCTTAGCTTTCTTTTGGAGGAGTTCCCCAATATTTTGCATTTGATCCGCTGATAGATTTGCAAAATCCAATGTTGGAATCTCTATTTCCTCATCTAGGTCTATATCCTCTACTATATTCTTGCCCAAAAATTTTATGCTCGGTTGAGCCTTAGGCTTATCTATTATGGTACTTAATGCCTTTGTAGTAGTGATCGTAGACATAGTAGGACTGGCTTTAAAGAGTGGTACACTATCTACTGGAGAACTTAAAGCTGAAGTATTTACACTTGTAGAATCAAAAACTGGAATACTTACTGCTGGAAAACTTGATGAAATAGGAGACTGCAACTCGGTAGAAGAGATGGTAGTTACTTTTGTTGTTGCTATAGGTGATTGGACAATTGGTGAAGTTGTCACAACCATGCTTGAAGCTATCTCTGGGCTAGATGTAGCAACTTTTTTTGGAGAGGTAGGAAGTGATGCAATGACTTTTGCCGCTATCCTCACGGTGTCATCTACCTCAGTGGCTTCTTCCTATTCATCACTGTCATCTTCAATATCTTTTATTATTACTGATTCAGTACTCGGTTGGTGAAGATGGTATATGTTCTTCCATGTGGCATTGGCACTCTTCACAACTGATTCAATATTGTTAATCAGAATTAAACAAGTATTGAACTTCAGTGTCATCTTGTTTTCATTATCCAACAATGCCTTCTTTACTTCATTATTTTTCAAGCTCGACATTAACTGTCTCAGAGTTTGATCAAATATGTCTTTGACATTTTGCCTTGCATTGGCCCATCTCATTTTTATTTGATCTAATAAAGCTCCTGGAATCTGTGGGGCTATTTCATCAGGAGAGTATTTCCACTATCCCATCTTTTCAATGATTGCATCTTCAATCTCCTTTTGCTCTGTTTCAGATCTTATTTCATATTTTAAAGATTTTATATTACATACTCCAGATCCTTCTCTCAAAAGTTTGATTCTCTCTTGAAAGGTTGGAGGAGGCTTTTTGAAAATTATATCATCTTCCTTACCCTTTTCTTTTCTTCTTGTAAATACTGCAGTGGGTTGCTTAGGTGCCTTGGTGATGAATACCTTTCCTTTCTTCTTTGCAGGTTCTGGTTCCTCTGCTTTCTCATCCTTTTTCTCTTCTCCTTCAATGTCTTCTCCTCTGCCCTTGGTTAGCATTAGAGGTGTGATAGCTTGCATTTTGGCTATCCTCCTTTTTCCTTTGTTTACCGCTTGTGGAAGCTTTATACTTAATTCAATTCTTACTTTTGCTTCTTCATATGTCCCAAAAATATGGAGCTTTGGGATCAACAGGCTGATTAAGGAGGGCTTCAATGATATTTTTGGTTTCATCAATATTTACCTCATAAGGAAGAGGTTTCACATGTACAATCCTCAGTTTTGCTGCTTGAATGAATACTTTGTCACAATCCACCATGAAACAAATATCGTCCTTATAGTCTTCCACCAACTTCTGTGGAATCTGGAATCTGTTGTTCATTTTCTCCTTGAAGGACTCAAAATAATTATCCAAAATGCTTTCAAAATTTACACCCATTTCTACAATATATTCATTTATCTGGTAGAGAACCGCCACATCCTTTCTCCATACTACTTTTCCTTTGGAAGGGAAGAATTTCTAAACATAGAAAAACAAGCAGACTAGTAGAGATCCAAACTTACATGGGTTGTTTTTGGAAGTTTGAATGCTTTCCATATTCTTGTTAAACTGTTTAACAATAAGTCTGCAAGATCAAATGATAGATTGTTCTTTACCACTTTGTATGCTAGGTCTATGGCTTCGTAGGGAACACTATTCTGCTGACTAGAGCTGTATATCTTATGGGAAATGATGTGTGTTCCAAACTTTAGTTCAGCATCAGTAATGCTACTTACTTTCATACCTCTACTGTCCCACTCGGCTAGGGTTTTCTTTTCCAACTCCGTTCGACCTAGGGTTTTAGTAGATTTAACTTTGTTTAGCATGGGAAGACTGGTGATTCGGTGAATCATCTTCTTAGTAATTTCTATGGGTTGCTCAAGCCAAATTCTACCTTTGTGTACACGGCTGAGAATGTATCTAACCCATTTCTCCTGAAAGTTTCGAGGTAAATGTGTAATGTGAACTAATCCCTTGTCTTCCAGATGTTTGTGTTCTGGTTTAAGAACACCATTCACACACAGTTCCTCACGCACAATATCTATCTCTAAGTTTCCCATCTCTTGAATTGCACAATTGAAATGACTGCGAATATCGTTAACAAGTAATACCTTAGGAGGAATTTGAGATTGAGCTTCGTTCGGGTCTAGGGTTGCTACAATTGCGGGCACGAGTTTGAAATCTAGCGCTCTCCATTCTCCTTGGATTAGCATTTCTATCCTTTCTTTCCTGAAGCGCTGGATGATGCCATGTTAGCTCACAGAAAATTCTTTTCACAAAAGTATTTGAATCGCTTGATTGCTCTGGAAATTTCTCTGCTCTTAAAATGCTAAAGTTCGCGGTGAAAAATGACTCTGATTTCTCGCCTTTTGTTTACAACTCTGTCATTAATGCTTAGTAGAAATTAGGGTGTGAATTCAATAGACTGTCACCCACTATGAATTAATTGCTCGGTTAAGACTTCGCAACTCAGTGAACCTGAGAATTCATATTTCTCCGACCTCGCTCGGTAATCATATTAGATAACTCCCGACCTTGCTTGGTAAAAATTGATACCGACCTTCCTGTGATCCTATTTCATCTTGTATGCCGATTTAGATCTTTCTTTCAATTCAGTTCTGGAACTGCTTGGAATTTTTCTATTTGAATACAGTTCCAGTGCTTTCTTGGGAACTTAGTTTGAGTCGGTAGAGCCACCCACTCCATTACTTGGACTGGTTTGCTCGGTAGATTTAGGAATCCCCTATTGTCTCTTCTGTTTCCTGATCTTAGTTGCTTCATTCTTCTTTCCTTCTTCAACTTCACTAGCATTCATGCAATTTTTGGCTATATGACCGAGTTTAGTGCATTTGAAACATCTTATGGTAGTATCTCTTTTCCTTAGGTGATGTTTTATACAGTTCATGCCAATGTGTCCATATTCTCCACAGTAGTGACATCTACACCAAGTGTTGTAATCCCATCCAAACATTGCTTTCATAATTTGTTCTGCTGGATTGAATGTTTTGGATCTGCACTCGGATGCCTTGTGACCTTGTTTGTTGCATTTGTGACAATTACCTTTGAATCTTGGTTTCTCCTTGCATTCATCTGCTTTGTGACCATGCTGATTGCAGTTGTAGCATTTTCCATTGAATTCTACTTTTCCATTGCTCCAACATTTATTTGAAGTATGTCCTATTTTTCCACAATGATTGCAAGTAGGTTTATGATTTCTTTGAGTACCTTGCTTGGAAGATTCACCTCCTTCTTTGTATCCAAGTCCTGCTTTTCCTTTTTGCCTATGAAGATTTTGATCATGCAGCTGATTTAAGTCTTCTTGGTTCTTCAGCATTCTTTCATTGATTTGTTTTTCGGTGTTTAGGTCATTCACCAATCTTAGATTGATTTGCTTTTCAGATCTTAGTTCTTCTCTTGTGCTTTCAATTTTTGATCTTAGAGTCAAGATTTCCTCATTTGTATGAGAGATTTGATCAATGAGGTTTTCTAACTGAAGGGTTTTATTTTGGACTTCATTGTTCCTTCCATCTAATTCATCTTTCAACTTGTTTCTTTGTTCTAAGATCTCACAAAATCTTGTTGAGTGTAATTCTTGTTCTCTTTTTAATTTTCTCACTTCTTCCTGCAGAGACCCATTCTTTTCTAAGAGTTCTTTGACAGCATTGTTTGCTTCATCTGAGCTATTTGAAGGAAAAATATCTTCAATCTTTTCTTCAATGTAATTATGATCATTCATCTGATTTTCAAGTTCCTTCTTTCTTCTTAGGGATTGGGAAAGATGTTCTTTTTCTTCTTTAAGTTTAGCTATGGCCATTTCCAGATCTAGCTTTTCATTTTCAATCACTTTGTTCAATTTGAATACCTCCATTGTCCTGGATCTTTACTCAAGCTAGTTAAGCTTTATCTTGAGAACCATAGAGCTCTGATACCAATTGTTGGAAATATTCAAGAATTAACCAAGTTACTGAGAGGGGAGGGGTGAATCAGTAACTTCAATTTTTTTTTTTTATATCAATATCAGATGTATTAACATATAGTTCACTTAATCCTTTTGCATATAGAAAGCATGAAACATAAAAGCATTCACAACAATGACACATAGATTTGGTTACCCAGAAACCTTCCAAAAAGAAAGTAAAACTGGGGTGGGGATGAAACCCACAAAGCTTTAATACTGCAGTACAAAGTTGGCCGGTTAAGGCTTACAATGATCACTTCTGATGATCTGCCCTGTTAGGAGCAATAAGGATTGCTAAATCCACCTTGTTAAAAGATTTTCACAAACTTACAATGAAGTATGTACTCGGTAAAGAGATTTTACAAAAGATTGTTAAGTCTACCTAGTTAGAGGATTTAGTACTGATTCACTAGTTAAAATGAAATAGTAGATCTCTTACTTGCAACTGACTTGCTGAATGAGATTCGCTGATATACTTATCACTTTCTGTGATGGATTTGTCTTTGCTTCTCCTTATATGTTATAGCCCTTTGTAATTCACTTCTCTGCTTCTTTTTTTTCTTCACTCTATATCTCATCTATATATTTGATATGGTCTACAATGATGTTTATATACAAGTTCAAAACAATTTAATTACAATTACAAAGTCGGCTCAATAATAAACATAAATGCTACTGAGTCAGCCCAAGTATGGTTACACGGTTCCTGCAAACTAACTCGGTGTCTTTCTGATACTCAGCGTCCATTGCATTACTCGGCATCATCATGCACTCGATAGAAGTGAAGGCACAGTTCATACTTGACCACTCGGTAAGTTTCGAACTCGGTATATACTTGTGACTCGGTAGACATAATGTCACTCGGTTTACATTGTCCTGCTCGGTTTGCACTATCCTGCTTAGTTTGCACTGTCCTGCTCGATTTGCACTGTCCTGCTCGGTTTGCACTGTCCTGCTCGGTTTGCACTGTTCTGCTCAGTAAGCTCTCAGGATGCAAATAAGTGTTGTCACTAATGACAATCCTGCTTAATGCCAACAATCTATATTACTCAATCAAAATATGTCAAAGAGATACTAAATTTTTTTGGAATGGAAGATTCAAAACCTGTGAGTACACCCATGGCAATTGGATAGAAGTTAACCAAAAATGATGAGACAAAAGAAGTAAATTAAACACTATATAGATCAATGATTGGAAAGCTGCAATATGTTGTACACAATAGACCTGATATTGCATTAGCTCTTGGTATTGTTGCTATATTTTTTGCCAATCCCAAAGAGACTCATATGATGGTAGTAAAAAGGATTCTGAGATATTTGAAAGGAATAGATGACTAGGTTGGAAATGTAGATGACTGAAAAATCACCACAAGAGGAGCATTTATTTTGGGAAAAAGATTAGTTTCATGGGAAAGCAAGAAACAGAAGTGTACCTCACAATCTACTGCTGAAGACGAGTATGTGGCAACAGGATTTAATTACTCTAATATTGTATGGTTTAAGATACTACTAAAAGGTATGAAAGAAGAGATCACAGAACCAGTTGTCATATATTGTGATAACACAAGTGCCATTAATATTTTGAAGAACCCTATAATGCACTCTAAGAAAAAGAATATAGCTATCAACTATCATTACTTGAGGGGGCTAGTTTAGAAGAAGGAAGTGAGGCTGGAATATGTAAACACTAAGGAACAGTTAGTAGACATATTTACAAAGGCACTACCCAAAGATGCTCATGAGTATTTGCGAGGTAAATTGGGGGTAATTCCCCTAACTGAAGCTAATTAGTTTAGAATGGTATTGTTGCATCAAATGTTATATTCATAATATTTTTCACATTGATGCACATATAGTCACACTTTAGGATGTTGCCTAAAGTTATGAAAAGACAGACAAGGACAGTACAAGAATATAAGTCATAAGCAAGATGACAAGAACAACATAATATAGAGTTTAGAATAGAAGAATTTGCATGATGAAGATGTCAAAGTCTTTGGCATTGTTGTCAAAGAGGGAGAAGTTTACTAAAAGAGGGAGAATTATGCCGAGAAAGATACAGGAAGAGTCTACTACTTAGAGAAAAAGGAGATTGATGAACAGAAACAGAAGGATATCAATGTGATTATAGACACGGAAGAAGAAATATTTTACAGATGAGAATCAGAATGAAGCTAAAGGCATTAATGAAAATTTGTTCATACAAGGAACATAGGCACTTTTTAGATTGTATGGTAACTATGCTTGTAATATTATTGTTTTATTGTTTTGTGTTGCCATCAATGCCAAAGAGGGAGATTGTTTGAAATATTGTTTGGAAAGCTATAATGGAAAAAATTATTGTTTTGTCATTGATGTCAAACCTTAATTGGTGCTCAACTATTTCTATCTATTTGAGTACCATATCTATTGATTGATGGAGGATATTTAACAAGAAGACCAAGAGGAATGATTGAGTTATGAGGAAATACAAAGGGTACTTTATCAGTTGGCACATTGGAAAAGTGATATGTTGATTATCTTTCAGTCACAATTTACTGAGAAAAGTTTATACCGAGCAAGTTTTTGTGTCGTCTAAGCACCAATGTGTGTCAAGCATATTTTTCTGTATGTGTCGAGTGTCAGTAAATTGTTGAGCAAGTTTTGTGTCGGCTGAGTAACAGTATTTTGATGATTGATGAGACTTAAGATCTATGGCCAACATAGTTTATTTTATTGGGATATGTAAAGTTAATTAAGGATAAGAACATTTGATCTACACTATGTAAATGCACAGGTAAACATAATTAATGCATGGATCAAATATTTAATTGGTGATTGTATTAGAGAAATAAATTAAATGTAATGATGGAAAGATCTATTGGATCTGACCTATCCTAAGATCTACAATCTTGATTAAGAAAAAAAAGATGTATCTGACCTAGATGGAGAGGTATATGATAACCTCAAGGGGTTATTCATTGATGAAGAGTGAAGATAGCTATGTATGCAGAGTATGCAAGAGGATTGCATGGTTAATTGACTGATTGGCAAGATCTAAGCAAAGAAGGTTGAGCAGAGAAGCAGAGAGAGATTGCTTGCTGAATTCCCAAGTAGATCTGGAGTTTGAGATGAGAATGGAGGCCACTCAGTAAATTATCATTAGAGAGGAATTGGATCTGGATTGCAAAGTAAGTTGTATGAATCAGATCGTACATGTTGATTACTTTCTAACCATTGTATTTGTTGAAATCCTTTAACCAAGTTGACCTAACAGTCAGTATATAAATCCTTTGAATAAGGTGACATTCAGATTGGAATGTTCTAAGTCCTCTAACAAGGCCACTCCTAATAGGGTGATTAAATCCTTTAACCAGGGCACATTTAGCAATGTGTTTTGTAACCTTTAACAGGGTTGGCTCTTAACAAGGCATCACTTCAGAAGAGTGAAAACTTGATAGCATGTTATTGGTGTTTTTTTCCCAAATTGGGTTTCCATGTTAAATATTGGTGTCAACTTGTGTGAATGTTTATTTTGTGTGTTACTATTAAGTTTCTGCAAGCTTATTTCATCTTAATAGTAAACTACATACTTATATTGTTGACTTATGCTATCACTTCCGAACATATCTGAGTTGTTTAATTTGGTATAAATTTTTAATGGCCACATCTAGACCTATGGATAACTGATTCACCCCCCCCACCCCACACTCCCAGTTATTCTAAATTCATTCTAACAAGATACCCCCTAAACAAGGAAAAATATGATAAGTAGAAACCCCATGTGAGGAAACAATACTTTGCATATATGAAAGATGAAGGAGAGAAATAATGCAGTTTTCCCTTATTAAAGTAACTCCTATAATAATGTTTGATGTTGAACAATAATTTTGAAGATGATCTTAGCTAGTTGAACAATTCCTCTCGTTAGGAAGAAATAGAACCACAAAAGTATGTAACTTATATTCCTATTCCTCAAAGGAATATGAGAGAAGAAAATTCAAGATGTATGATACCTCTAAACTTTCGTCAAGTTTCAAAATGTTGATATCAAAAGGTTTCATAGTGAAATCAAGTAATTTAGGCCACGATGATGAAAAGAAAAATCTAAAGCTTTATTATTTTTGTTTCTATACATTTAAAAAATGGGGGGTTGAAATATTTATTATTAGTGTATGTGGACAAGTTTCTATTGTTTCTTGTTTGAGCATTCAAAGAAAATTGGAAAATCTTAGCAAGTCAATGCTTGACATTGTCAAGGAATTGTTTAATGTGCTAAACTTTGGTAATGTGGGAAAGAACTCATGTACCATGGATCAATTTAAGAGGACTTTTGCAATCATGCAAATCTAGTTTGTGGAGATGGAAATTATACATAATATTTTTCTTTCCATGTCACCTAAAGATCATATGAATTAATTAATGCACCTAGTTGTGTATGAATATGGATTGGAGGTTTCTATTGGCCTTCCACTAGATGAGAAAAATGTTATCTCTCTCAAGGACAAGGCCCCATTTTTTTCCAAAAGATGATTTGAGCCAAGATTGGCTCACCTAAAGTCTAGGGATTAATGACTAGATCTATAGGAGGTTAGATGAAATGAAGGTAGGAGGTTCACTATCATCTTGAGCTAGCTTCTCACTAAGGGATTATTCATTGCATGAGAAGTAATCTGTTTATGTCCCTAAAAATTTGGGGCTTGGCATATTTGTTCCTGAAGAAAAGAGGGGACTTGATATATTTGTGTCCCTAAAGAGAAGAGGGGGTTTGGCATCATGATTTTCCCTTAAAGGAGTGAGGGGAAGAGAGGAAGATTTGAATATGATCTATCAAGTAATTGAGGAAGTGTTAGACACACTCAAATGAGATGTCACATTCAGAGTAAAGACGTCTCATGTGAAGGCATGTCGGTAATGTTATGTGCAATAGAAGAGAGGTTGTTTCCATAGAACTTTAGGAGGTGTTAGAAACACTTAGAGGATATCTATACTTTTGGAGGAAAGGTGTCTCATGTGCAGTACTAGAGGAGGAACTAGACACACTCAAAGAACATGTGGGATTTCAAAGAAAATGTGTTCCATTGTGCATGGGAGGTGGGAAAACTCATGTTGTGTAGACAATTTGAGGTTTTGCGATTAGGAGATCCACTAATGCAGTCAATTTGGTATTTCTTGAGTGAACAAGGAGGATTGGTGGAGATGCTTCATCAAAGTCTCTAGAAGGGTTGGGTTCAAAACCCTTGCAAATTCCACTCCTATTTGGATTAATGTAATAAGGGGGGAATATTAGCATATTACATTAAATAGCTTAATATCTAGTTTAGATTAATAAATAAATTTTAGTTCATAGTTTTTAGTTGGGAAGTTATATTCTCATATTTAGTTTTTATAGTGGAATAATAGTTTTATATAGCCAATGCTTAGCAATGTAACATCATCCATTTTGTATTATATTGTATCAATCGATCAATCTATTTTTCCTTTTCACTTTTAAAACGCTCTATGAATGTTGAATTCCTCTAATGACACCATTTTTTCCATGACACATCAACTATAACTATTGTGTTTTGGTATTCAGCATCTGATTATTATATTAAATTAATTGTTAGAATAGGAGGTAATACTATTCATGTCTTGATTAAAAGATAATGGATTATATATTATTATTTTTACAATCTCAAGATTGTGTAACATTTAGCCCATAATACTAAGAAAATAGAGAGAGAGAGAGAGAGAGAGAGAGAGAGAGAGAGAGAGAGAGAGAGAGAGAGAGAGAGAGAGTTGCAAAAAATAAAGATGAATATATAGAATTACTAACTGCATAGGAGAGGAGTGGAGGCATTTAAAGTAAAAATATCCTACTAGCAACCCTACCTAAGTTTCCACATGGACAAGCCATCAAAGACCTAAGCATGATTACATGCAAAAAACTACCATAAATATAGCTTAGGCAAGGCAAAAATGTGGGTTCTAATCTCAAAACCTAATGAGATACCTATTACCCTAATTTTTTACATACATGATAGTAATCAAGAATAGAAAAAAATTGCATGAAGGTACACCTCTTTAACACTATTGTTCAGCTAATGAAGATTAAAAATAGTTATGTTGCATTCATATTATCAAGTTACATTGTACTCTAAGTATTGATCAGATTCAAATTTTAAAATTTATAATTGATCATTACATTGTGCATTCAAACTCAATGTAGTAAACAAATTTTTCTTCCATATTACATCTTTCATATTGAAAACTTAGAGGAATATGCAGAAAAGAAAGTAAGATAGAAGCATGATGAGGTTTAGGGGTCCATGCATTTCCTTTAAGAGGTCTTCTACATTCTGGAGTTGATTGACTACATTATTTGAGTCTTCACCTCCTTTGTATTTGTCTCTGTGTGTCTAGCATCCTAGGTCTTCTTTTGGTCGTGTGTCCTGCATCATGGAGAAAAGGTGTTAGATCCAAATTGGATCTAAGAAATACATGAAGACCTAAAAGCATCATACAACAATCAAACTTCCATAATTGCATAGTTAATAATAACATCAATGCAATGGAAAGGTACGCATCTACATTAACAAAATAATAGCATCAAAGAGGCATATCTTTATGGAACCCTTTACTATATTTGAAAGATGAAATGAGGAAGAGAATTATAATTGGTTACATTATCCTTAATTTCTATACTTTGTGGGTGGTCATCACTTTGATTATCTAGACACTGTGGGAGTCCAGAACAATGTAGCTATCTATTATCCCCTTTCCCATAACAAGTTTCATGAAAGTAGTGCTATCTTGTAAAAGTTGCATAGCTGTGGCAAGGTGATGTTTAAGATTTTTGAAAATAGAAAATAGATGTAATGCTATTTGTGAGTGTCACAAGCCCGTTCTTGAACCTCATGAACATGTGCAGATGGTCAAACTATGCAAGAAATGAGAGAAATCAAAACCAGGTGCAAGACAAGTGGTGTATGTGTAGAAGAGAAAGAGATGCACTGATATGAAAAGTTCATTACTGATCTGCAAGAAAATGATTAAACTATTGTGATATCAAATGTGAGTTATGTGAATATGCAGATGAAGTTTTTAAAACAATGCATATTTAAGGAAAAATCAAATGATAATGTTGTCTAAACACATAAAAGATATATGTCACTATGATCTAATGCCAATATGCATATATCAAAAGGTGAGCAATAGTATTATCAATTAGAGTAGAGAATCAGGTAATGTTGCAATGTTAACATTCAAGGGTCTTCTATGTTTCGGGTGTCTAAGAAACTCTAGCACATTAAAATAAATATTAAAACATTGATTAAGGAAGTGTTTGGTGACATATTCAAAGTCAAGCTTGATTTGCAAAAGGAACTTGATATCATTCAAGACTATATCCAGCAGACAAGTATGTCTCAAGACCTTAAGGATAGGGAGACTTCTCTTTTGTTCAAAACTCATAACATCATTTATAAAGAGGAAGTGTACTGGAGACAAAGGTCAAGGTCACTTTGGCTAAAGGATGGAGATAAGAACACTAGGTTCTTCCATATGTCTACTTTTAAACATGGCCCTTCCAACAAAATCTCAAAACTCAGGTTAGTTTCTAGAGAGGTTTGTAATGATAAAGATATTTCTTTGGCTATGGTTGACTTCTTTTCCTCCCTTCTTTCCAAATATCATTCGCTTTCTTTTGAAAATCAATCCCCGCTTCTTGATTCTATCCCCTCTTTAGTGGATGAAGGTACTAATAAGTTTCTAACTAGCATTCATTCGTTGGAGGAAATCAAGTTAGCTACTTTCTCTTTTGAGGGGGATAAGTCCTCGGGCCCAAATGGGTTTCCTGTGTTCTTCTTTCATAAATTATGGCACATTGTGTGAAAGGATATCTATAATGTTGTTAAAGAATTTTTTGGGTCAAGAACCATGCTTAAAGAAATTAATGCTACTTTCATAGCCTTGATCCATAAATCTCCAGGTGCTAATTCATTTGACTTGTTTAGGCTAATTAGTTTATGTAACTCGGTGTATAAAATTTTCTCCAAGGTTCTTACTCTTAGACTGCTGGCTATCCTTCCCCATATTATTTCCACCCAGTAGAGTGCATTTGTTCTAGGTAGGAAAATTCTAGACTCCATTATGAAGGTTCATGAGGTCATTCATTCGACTCACTCCTCTTCTAACAATGGTTTCTTGCTGAAGCTTGATCTCTCGAAGGCTTATGACCAGGTGGATTGAGACTTTTTGATTAAGACTCTTTAATCCTTTGGATTATGTGATAAATTACTATAGCTTATTAGCACTTCGATGGCTATTGTTATTGTGAATGGTTCTTCTTCCTATTTCTTCAAGTCTTCTAGGGGGATCTGTCAAGGTGATCAATTGTCCCCAATTCTCTTTTCTATTCTGGCGGAGGGTCTAGGTTGTTATTTTTAGAAATTGGCTTCAGAATATTATTTAAAGGGCCTCATTCCTTCCTCTACATCTAGGCCTTGCTCCCATGATCAATTCGTTGATGACATAGTTATTATGGGGTCTTATACTATCCAGAATGCTATAAAGATCAAACAGGCTCTTTTTAATTATTCTCAGGCCACATGTCAAATTGTTAATTGGAATAAGTGATGCAGGAGCATCCAGGGTGTAAGAGAAATCTTGCATCACCCAAAAATATTTCTATTTTTGTATTCAATAAGGGTTATCTGTTGGAGAGCTGGTATTTGGAAAACTCACTATTTTTAGTAAGTTGGTCATATGATCTTGGAATGTTCCGATTTTGCATGTGGAGGTTCATCTCAGTCATATCAGCCTGCCAGTAAAGTTTCATGGCTAGATCAGGTCTAGTTTTGAAGATATTGAAGATTTTCGGTATTGGGAGCAGGGTATAGAAAATTTGAACTCAGTTTTGAAGGCTTTAGAGACCCCGAATGAGGTCAAAAATTTTGGCGATAAGCGCTTGCACTAGTCAAGCCTGTAGAGCGCTTCGTGTCATTTTTGAAATGGGGTTATAATAGTCAATCGGGTCAACTAGTGATGACTTATGGTCTCTGGAAGTTGGACCACCTGAAATGGCAAAAAATAATTTTCCTTCAAAATTTTTGTTCAGGTTTCAAAAGTTATTTTGACTTGACTTTGATGTAATAAATTGAAAAAAATAAAATAATTCTAAGTCTGGTTGGCCCTAAGGGCTAAATTTCTGGAACCTTCTCGGGTGGTGGAAAATGCTTATATAAAGAAGGCCCGTAGTGCTGTCTAGGGTAGTTCTAGGTAACAATTTCGAGGCTTTTCCCTACATAATATTGTAAAGGGAATGTCCATGTGGCTTTGCATATTGTAACTTTGAAAGTTTGGAATTCCACATTTGTGGAGATAATAAGAAGCCAATTTTCTGTTCTTGCAAATTGTTGTTGTTTCTTTGTTTCTGTTATGTGTTTGTGGTATTAAGGGAAGCACCCTTCATCAAGTTGAATCACCCTTCATCAATAAGAGTTCCCTATATTTTATTAATACACTTGAGGAAAGACAAAACAAAATTGCTAGAATTATTGGGTGTGAAATTGGGGCTTTGCCTTCAACCTACCTTGGTCTCCCGTTGGGCTTGAAACCTCCTGACTTCTTTTGGGCAGATATTGTGGACCGATTCAATAGGAAGTTGGTGGGTAGGAAGGGAGCTCTTCTAAGTCAAGTAAGAAAACTTCAACTTCTGAAAGCTTCTCTACAAAGTCTCCCTACCTATTCCATGAGCTTGTTTAAAATACCTAGAAAAATTACAAACGTGATTTAATCTATTCAAAGAAATTCTCTTCGGTCTGGAGTGGAAGATAGAAAGATAATGGCTCTTATGGCTTGGGACAAGGTTTGTACTCCAAAGAAGTGGGGAGGGTTGGGGATTCGGCCTCTAAAGGTGACTAACTAGGCTCTCTTGGCTAAGCAGATCTAGCGTATCTATGGCGAGAAAACATAATGGAATTATATTATTCAAAAAAAATATATCTTCTTGTAATGGTTTTGAATCAAGGCGTCTACGACCAATGAATGTTTACAAAACTTTTTGAAAAGTTTTGAAAATATTTTAGAATGTTTCTAAGGGTATTATGAATGTTTTGAAGGGTATTATGAATGTTTTGAAAGTATTTATGGAAATTTATTGCAATTTTTGAACACTCACATAAGACACATCAAGAAGAATTTTTTGAAAGTCTTGATTTGCTTGCATGATGAGGACATTACCCTCACCTATAAGAGTCAAAATTGTGATGTTCACGATGGTCTATAGCTTAAAATACCTAATTAAAGACCTCTATCAAAAATGAAAATCTGATGTGTTTTTTAGCTCCACCTAATATCCAATGCATATGAATTGAGATTTCATATTGAACTAGGCACCTCCTTCTGCATTGCCTGAAACCAAGAGATTGTCACAGTTAACATCTAAAACCATTATTGAACTTTTATTATAATTAAAAACTGCATTAATACTTACTATATAATTTTGAACCAATTGAATCACCTCATCCTCTCTCATTTGTATTTGAGGAGTCTGAGGTTGAATGTTTGCCAATAGAGTTAATCTAGTCAACTCTAATTTTATCAACACAAAGGGACATTTATCATAGTTATAGAAACATGATTATGTTTAGATGGAATGTACCAAGGAGTACTGATGGGGAGCTCCCACTCCTAGAGCCTTCTCGCTCTCTCCTAGACCTTCTCTTGGTCTTTCTTAGGGTTTCAATCACTACCCTAACTAGATGATTCCTATCTGATCCTCTAACACACTAGGAGCTCTCCACCAAGTTTAGTTCTTTGGTAGTCCCTTCTCCATAACCCTTGACATTCATGGTTTTCCTTGGTCATCTATTCTTCCATTTGTCTCATCTTCTTATGGTTTGGATTCCTGACTTCTTTTAGGTCTCCTTCAACCCTTCTAGTTCCAATCTTGGGGATCTTTCACCCAATTTCCAATCAGGTTCAAGATTTCTAGTCTTCTAGGCCTTGTAGCCTTTTTAGGCCGATTAGCCCTCCTAAACATTGAAAAAGTGGATTTTCTCTCAAAATCCCTTAACACCCCTAAAATCTAAATACATATTCCTTTTGGGTTTTTCCTAAGCTTATAGATATTCTAGGTCTTAGTTTCCCACCTTGTTTGTATAATGGACTTTCATCAAACCCCTAAAATTAAGCGTTTCTAGGGCATGAACACTGGTTTGGTTTCTTGACTTTATTTATCTAATCTAACATCCTCCTCTGAACTTCTCCTTCCATCAACATGTATCTATTACATTCCCCTATAGTCCTCTACCATTGATTGGCACACACAAATCACCAAGAAATCTTTATTGCCACTATTTTGTTTAGTTCCCCTAGCTAGAATAGGCTGTACTCGCCTAGGGCTTGAATGTTCTCTTTCCTTCCATGCACACACAAACTCCACAAACTATATATACATTTTATATACAAGGATTTACTTGATTTCAAGTGCTCATAGAAATTTGGATAACGAGAATTCCAAGAAAAGCCATTATCTACATGGCTGGTCCAAAACTGGACAGTGAACTAGTGAAACTTAAAAGATTTACAAAATGTTAACCAATACAAATAAATGATTAAACCAATGCCACAGAGAGTAGGGAAAAAACACATAAAATACTCTCAATGCATTAATTCAACCCATTCAATCCATTAAGGTATTAGATGATGGTTCTATCTACAAATATAGTGCAAAATCTTACCTCTCAACAAACAATCCGTAAAAAATGAACTTCGACTATCACTTTAGGGTTTGTTCCACTTGATATATCCTATACCAACATGTCTAGACCCTCATATTGGGATTTGGGAATAATTAAAGCTAATTCCTAAAAACTAGGGAATGTTGTCATGACAACATTGCAAAGTTGTAAAAGTTGTTATGACAATTTTTACAACTTTGCAAAGTTGCAAAAGTTGTTATGACAACTTTTACAACTTTTGTCAAAATGACATTCTTTCAACTCCAATGGCCCAATTTGGTTTCAAAACTTACCAAATGACCCTAAAAACCTTAAAAACATTTAAATCTTAAAAATTGCCACATTTTGGAGTTTTGGTCAACCCTTTGACCTTTTGGTTGACTTCTAAGGATATAGTCCCCTAGATGCAACTTGACTCAACCACTAACAAAACCTAATCTCTACTAACCCTAAACACACCTTAGACACACTTGGGCCTTTATAACACAGTCCTTATGCATTTATGGTTTTCCAAACCAACCTATAAGCCAAAATGACTAACAAGATCTTTTAAAGACCTTAGGGTGCTCATGCACCATCCTCCCCCTGCAAAAAACAAGTTAAGGTACCTGTAGTGTCATGAAATCCTCACTGATTCCATGTTTTTTAAAGTCACCCTCAGCTATCTGAGTGGCTTCTGCCTCTATTTTCTGCCTCCATTTAACTAGATGCTCCATATAGACTTTATGCCTGGTCTACTTCTTCACTCTTGAATCCAATATCCTTTCAGCTTGTGGCTTGATCTGATCTAGAGTCTTGAACTCTCCTACATCCTTATCCACTTTAGTACTGTATTGTACTACATCCATTTCTATCCCTTTATACTTTATCAAGTCCTTCACATTGAAGGTTTGAAAAATTGACATATCCTTGGGTAGCTTCACCTTATAGGCATTGGGTCCATACTTGGTCAACACCTTGCAAGGCTCAATCCTTTTCATCTGCAACTTAATAAGTATCCCCTTTTGTAGTCTTGCCTTATTCAAAATCTCCATTACTAGATCACCCACTTTAAATTGCAAATCTATTCTTCCCTCATCCCTCTTGGCTTTGAATTTGTGATTGGCCTCCATTACTATCCTCCTAACCTATTCATGTACCAATCTCATTGACTGAGAGAAATTATAAGCATGACCACTGATGCCTTCATAACCTTGTAAGTCTCTCAACTCAAATACACCCCTAGGATCTATCCCATAAACAATCTCAAAGGGCTTTTACTTGTGGTTTGATTTGTGCTATCATTGTAGGCAAATTATTCTTGAGGTATCACTTGGTCCCAAATTTTTCCATATTCTTTTGTCAAACATTTCAACAAATTTCCAAGTACCGTGTTGATCACCTCTATCTGGCCATCCGTTTAAGGATGATAAGCTAAGCTATGTGACAAGTTGGTTCCTAGCCTTCTCGAAAGTTTCTTCCAGAAATGTCCCATACACTTCACATCTCTGTCTGCAACTATGCTTTTTGGCAAGCCATGTATACTCACTATCTCTTTAAAGAAAAAATGGGCAATATGGCTAGCATCACGTGTTTTCTTGCATGGAACAAAATGGATCATCTTGCTAAATCTGTATACTACCACAAACACATTGTCTAAACCAGTAGTTGTCCTAGGTAGTCCCATAATGAAATCCATACTGATGCAATCCCATGGTCTACTTGGGATGGGCAATGGCTGATATAAGCCTGCATTTGATGAAGTTCCTTTTTCCTTCTAACACACCCCACACTGCTCTATATATCTCCTTATATCCCTCTACATTTTTGGCCACCAATAGAACCTCTCCACTAAGTCTAGCATCTTGTTCAATCCAAAGTGTCTACTTAGAATCCCATTATGCTTCTCCTATATGCTATTCTCGCTCATGGATCCCCTTGGAATACATAATTGTTTCCCTTTGAACAACAATCCATTTTGAAGAGTTTAATCTACATATTCACTTTGTAAGTGATTCTCAAATTCTTTGAACACCTTGTAGATCACTAAAAAGTCTTCATCTCCTTCATATAGGTCCTTAAACCCTTCTACCCTTGTACTCTGCAACTGAATCTCTTGTACTATAAGCATCCTTCTACTAAGGGCATCTATGACTTTTTTTTGTACCCCTTCTTATGCTTAATTATGAAGGTGTATGACTGCAAGAACTCCATCCATTTGATGTGCCTCAAACTAAGTTTGTCTTGAGTATTGATATAACTCAATGCTTGGTTATCTGTGAAGACAACAAACTCTTTAGGAAATAAATTATTCCTCCATTTATTTAAGTATTGTACAAGATCATATAGCTCCAAGTCATGGGAAGAATACCTAGACTTTGCCTCATTCAATCTCTCACTGAAGAATGTCACAGGCCTACCTTCTTGGCTTAAGACAGCCCCCACTACTATGCTGCTGGCATCACATTCTACTATGAAAGGTTTTTCAAATCTTGGTAACAACAATATTGGATGAGTAGCTACTTCCCTCTTCAATCTTTCAAACCCCTTTGGTCCACACAAATTTGGTTTTCAACCCTCCTTTAATGGTCTCTAGGACTGGAGCAAAAATTTCACTCAGTCTCATAATAAAATTCCTATACAATTGGGCTAACCCATGGAAGCTCCTAAGTTTAGTCCTATCTTAGGAGTAGGCTGGTTCAATATGGCCTCTACTTTGTTCTTATCCATTTTCAAGTCACCTCGGGAAACCACAAATCCTAGGTAGACTAATTCTTCCTTCATGAACTCAATCATTTCAAGATTGATGGTGAGTTTTTCCTATTGCAACCTCTTCAACACTAACTCCAAATGTTTCATATGATCCTCCTTTGTCTTACTAAAGATGAGGATGTCATGTAAATAGACAACTACAAACACACCTATATAGTCTTTCAAGACTTCATTCATCACCCACATAAAGGTACTAAGTGCATTATTAATCCCAAAGGTCATAACTAACCATTCATATAACCCCTTTTTAGTCTTAAAGACTGACTTTCACTCATCACCTTCTTTCATCCTAATTTGGTAGTAACCACTCTTCAAATAAATTTTAGAAAATAACTTAGCACCCCCAAACAATCCATCAGATCTTCCATCCTAGGAATAGGAAATCTATATCTAATAGTTATCCTATTTATTACCCTAGAATAAATACACATCCTCCACTTACCTCCCTTCTTAGGAGCCAACACAATTGGGACAACACATGGGCTTATGCTCTTTCTGATCATCCCTTGGTCCAAAAGTTCTTGCACTTGCCTAGCTATCTCCTTTTTTTTCTCTGGTGTCATTTTATATGTAGCCTTGTTTGGAAAAGATGCTCCTGGAACAAAGTCAATCTGACAACTTATCTCCCTTTTTGGTGGTAGTGTAGCTGGTGTACCTTCACATATTATGTCTTTGAACTGATCCAACAATTTTTTCACTTCATCCGGCATAGGTTCTTGTTTATGAGTCTCCTCCTCCTTTGGCTTTAACATGACTACATAGCCAACTCCTTCCTCTTTCATATCCCTTAGGAATTATTTCCCACTCATCAATAGTGTAATAGATTCTCTCTTCTCCACTATGTCTTCTTCTAGCAAAGACTAAATTTTGAAAGTTACCCCATTTTTCTTGAAGGATTACTTTTTCTCTTTCCCATTATGGATAGCTTCCCTATCATACTTCCATGGTCTGCCAAGCAATAGATGGAAAGCATCCATTGGAAACACATCACAAAGTATATTATCTTTATACTTACCAATGGTAAACTCTACCCACACTTTCTCATTAACCAAGATGTTCTGGCCCTTGTTTCACCATGTAAATTTATAAGGACACACATATGAAATCTTGGTGAGCTTCAACTTCTCTTCTGCCTCCTTGTAGATAAAATTATCCGTGGATCCTAAATCAATGATCACTTTACAAACTTTTCCCAATATCTTGCACTTGACTCTAAAGAGAGGCCTTCTTTGATTATGTTAATCTTTGGTGGGTGTCTTAATCAAAATTCTTCTCAACATGAGGTGTTCTCCTTTCTCTGAATCTAGACTCACCTCTGATTGTTTGGAACAATCCTCCTCTTGGACATAGGCAATCTTTTTCTCTCCTTGTGAAGCTGAGGGTTTGTTAGGACATCTATATGTAGGGTGCCCCATTTTTCCACAGTTGTAGCATTTCATGGATGAAAAATGAGAACTTCTTCCAAAACCCCCTAATCTTCCTCTTTAACTATTATAAGAACCTCTTCCTCTATTGTATCTACCTCTATTACCTAACTCATGTCCTTGCTCTATATATCTAGAGTCACCTTGAATCCTATTGTCATTGCCTCTTCCACTTGTGCCTCCTCTATGGAAACCTCTATTGTCTCTACCCCTTCCTCTCCCTTTGGAGTTAGAATCTTGTTTCTTCCTAAGTTTCTCTTCCACTTTCAAAGCCATTTGGAAGAAACTATGAATGGAAGTTAGGGTAAAGAGATTGATTTCTTCTTGTATATTCCACCTTAATCCGTTAAGGTGTCGAGCAACCTTGATTCTCTTTGTCTCCTGTATTCTTGATCTAAGACAAAGATTCTGAAATTATTCAGTATATTATGGCACATCTAGATCCTTTTGCCTAAGGTTTTATCTCTTCTTGTGTAACTGAATGTCATAGTCTTCTAGAAGGTAATTCTCCTTCACTTTTTCCACCATTGATTTCCAATTTTCTATGGGCTTCTTACCCTCTTTCTCTCTTTCTTCCTATAGAAAATTCTACCATGTGAGTGCTTGTCCTCTTAGCCTAGACTTGGCTATCTTCACCTTCTATGCTTCTATGATCCCATCACATTCGAAGTGGTTTTGCATACCTTCAATCTATTCCATAACCATCTATGCATCCATCTTACCAGAGAACACTGGAATGCCTTCTAGAGCCTTGCCACTCAATGCTTTGAGTACTTTGAGAAATGGTTCCTCAAGTAGAGGAGGGTCAGGCTTTGGTTCTGTCTTCTTCTCTACTAGTTTCTTTCCCTTGTCTTTATCTTCACTCATCTACTCCTTCATATTTTTGGCATTCTCTACAACCTCTTCCATCTTTATCCTCATTTCTTCCATTTCTTCTTCAAGATGCCTATTCTTGTCTTGTTGCTTTGACAAGTCCCTTGCCAATTTGGCATTAGTCACCATGATGTTCTCACCTATTGATTCACCCCTCTCTGACATACACCAATCAACTCCCAAGACTTTCAATGGCCCTGATACCAATTTGAAGGGGATCTCCCACTCTTAGAGCCTTCTTGATCTCTCTGAGACCTTCTCTTGGTCTTTCTTAGGGTTTCAATCACTACCCTAACTAGAGGACTCCCATCTGATCCTCTAACACACTAGGAGCTCTCCACCATATTCATTTCTTCACTAGTCCCTTCTCCATAACCCTTTACATTCATGGTTTGCCTTGGTCATCTAATCTTCCAATTGTCTCATCTTCTTGTGGATTAGATTCCTGATTTCTTTTAGTTCTCCTTCAACCCTTCTAGTTCCAATCTTGGGGATCTTTCACCCAATTTCCAATTAGGTTCAATATTTCTAGTGTTCTAGGCCTTGTAGCCTTTTTTGGCCTATAAGCCCTCCTAAACAATGAAAAAGTGGATTTTCTCTCAAAATCCCTTAACACCCCTACAATATAAATACATATTCCTTGTTGGTTTTTCCTAATCTTATAGATTTTCTAGGTCTTAGTTTCCCACCTTGTCTATACAATGACTTTCACCAAACCCCTAAAATTGAGGGTTTCTAAGGAATGAACACTAGCTTGGTTTCTTGAATTTCTTTAGCTTATATAAAAACCTCCTTTGAACTTATCCTTCCATCAACATTTCTGTATTACATTCCCCTATACTCCTCTACCATTGATTGGCACACACCAATCACCAAGAAATCTTCATTGCCACAGTTTTGTTCAGTTCCCCTAGCCTGAATAGCTAGTATTCACCTAGGGCCTGAATGTTCTATTGCCTTCCCTACACACACACTCCAAAAAATATGTATACATTTTATATACAAGGATTTACTTTATTCCAAGTGGTCATAGGACTTTGGACCACGCGAATTCAAAGAAAAGCCATTATCAACATGACTGGTCCAAAACTAGATAGTGAACCAGTGAAACCAAAAAGATTTACAAAATGTTAAATAGTATGAAAAAATGATTAAAATAATGCCACAAAGACTAAGAAAACAACACACAAAACACTATCAATGCATTAATTCAACCATTCAATCCATTAAGGTATTGGATGATGGTTTTGTCTACAAATATAGTATAAAATCTTACTTCTCCATAAACAATCTGTACAAAATGAACTCTAACTGTCACTTTAGGGTTTGTTCCACCTTATATATCCTATATCCACATGTTTGGACCCTCATGTTGGGATTTGGGCATAATTAAAGCCAATTCCTAAAAACTAGGAAATGTTATCATGACAACTTTGTAAAGTTGCAAAAGTTGTCATGACAAGTTTTACAACTTTTGTCAAAATGACATTCTTTCAACTCCAATGGCCCAATTTGGTTTCAAAACTTACCAAATGACCCTAAAACCTTTAAAAATATTAAAATCTTGAAAATCACCCCATTTTGGAGTTTTGGTCAACCCTTTGACCTTTTGGTTGACTTCTAAGGATATAGTCTCCTAGATGCAACTTGACTTAACCACTAACAAACCCTAATCTCTACTAACCCTAAACACACCTTAGACACACTTGGGACTTTATACCATAGTCCTTATTCAATGATGGTTAGCCAAACCAACCTACAAGCCAAAATGACTAGAACAAGATATTTCAAAGACCTTAGGGTGCTCCTGCACCAAGTACCATCAGAAATATTAACCATTAAAAATTGAAATGTCTAAAGTATACAAGATTTTCAATGGAACTGCTTTGATAGCATGTAGATACAAATAGGGGATTGGAGTTGATCAACCTTCACATGTGCATATAAGAGTTGATGAGAGAAGGTATATGCACAGGTGAGAAACATGTTAATTTGACCAAGCATTAATAGGAGCTAGACCCCACAACAAATGGATTTGTGATGATATCTCCCCTACACTTCCCTTTCATCAAAATCATGGCTACACTACCCAAATACCATTTCCCAATTGGTTTACAATTTCCTTTAACCGGTTATAGTTAGTTATGACTATTTGCAATTAGTTTTTGTTTTTAATATTGTTGTCTAGTTGACAACATGGTTTTCAATTTGACCACTCCTTAAGATTTTTCATTGTATTAAACTTTTCAGAAGGATATTATGACTCTAAATTCCTTGTTAACATCTAAAATTCATTCATTCATCTATTAATAAAATGTAACATTCATGAATTATCGCAACATTCATTAACACATAAGATTAATTACCATTCATTAGCATTCATCAGGACATCATAAAATTCATTAACACATAAGATTAAAACATCAAGACATAAACATCAATAATTATCAAATAAGTTACATAAATGAGAATCATTTCTTTTTTGACTTTTCATTTTTTTATGCTTCCCTATATTGTTGCAGAGGCATATCCATCTCGACATTGTCATTTCTTCTTTCTCATGCATGTGATCTCACTATCCTTTGCATAGGTGGGTCCTTTGAAAGAACAAATAAAAGGGTTACATTAAAAACATATTATCATAATTGGGGTTGATTTAAAAACATATTATCATAATTGTTACAAGCATTTTAGTACTTCAAAATACATAAACATGACGCTCTTTACCTTGTCCAGCCACATCTTCTTTCCCAGTGGCTTGAACCTCAACATGCTCATCAGGAACAACCTCTACATCCCCTACAACTGCAATAAAAAATGTTTTATTAATCCAAACACATTATAATTAAATTTTTATTACTATGCCAAATTCAATTTAAAATATTTACTTGTATTAATAAATGAATAATCAAAATTTGAATAGAAAATGTATACCTTGAGTACTACAATGCACATTCAAATCGACACCTCCGTCATGCTTGGATGGTGTTTCAGGATCGGCAAGTTGCATTCCAATGTAAATAATCAATGCATTTATCAATAATATATACATATAAATACATGACAAATACTGATAAATGTTAACCATTCAGTTTAATACATATAAATATATTCACTTTAAAGTTTTAAACAAATATATAATTATTATTTCCTTAAAACAAATATAATCACTTTATGTTGGAACTTAACAGCAAATACAATCATTGATAAAGTATTCAACTTGAAATAAAAATCAATTGGCTTATTTGCCTGATTAACAGATCCACTGGAAGATCTTTGCGTACTCATTGATCAGAATCATTCAACCACGACTATAAAGCCTTGTTTGTAGCCTACTTTCTTGTCCTCTTCTAAAATCTTTTGTTTGAACTCCAAGCCCTACATTTTTTCTTGGTATCATGAATTTTTATTGTAGTGAATTTCATCAAAACTAAATTGATTACAAGTTATAAATATGTGCATATGGTTTTTGATTTACTATCACTTACAATTCATGCAACAAGTTTTGAATATCCACCCAAGCCGAGCTTGTGTTGCCTATGCTTTTTTTCTTAATTTCTTTTGTTGCCTTTGATGTGTCAGGAAACCTCTGTGATGTTTGAAATATGTTAGATCACATAAGTAAAAATATTAAATAGTACATAATTTCATTATTAAGATTATCAAGTACCTTCTTTCCTCGGGTGATACTATTTGTCCACCATGTCTTGTGTGTCTCTCAAGTGCATCCCTTTTAAGATTCTCCCACTTGTTAATAGGAACATAAGGGGGCCGCTCGTAATAATGGTTTCATTATATTTGGGCCATGGAGTTTTCCTTGATATACTTAAAAGTTTGACTCGCTTTCTCAAAGAACCTAAGTCTTTGAAAGGCGTTGGGTCCAAAAAGTTTTATCATAGAGTCAAGGAGTTTATCCTTTAACTCTTTATCCTGTAATTGCCACCTTTTAAGAAAAAAAAACTATTAGATTCATAAATGAAGTGAAGCTACCCTTTAATATACTTGAAGAAAGGGATGAAAGAAAATCTGATTTAGCAATGAAATCAAAATATGATACCATTTCTGTATGGTCGGCCTGAAAATGCACAAACATTTATCATTAAGTTTTTCATAATATAGATTATTCCCTGCAAAATAATAATGAGATTATTAGCTATTGCAAGGGACTACACAGGGGGTTAGTGCATTACATTATGGGTATAAGATTGTATAGTAAAATAAATGATCAATCTTTAAAGTACTTGGAAGCTTGGCTACTCTCATTGGAAGTCCATCTTCAATGTTCACGAGAAATTGATCACAATTCTCGATTATTCCCATACATCTAACATGAGTACATCTAGGAATTTCCTCATCACTTCCTACATAAAATGAATCCAATATTAAAAAATGCCCCCTAAGAAAGAATAGTTCAAGTGAAATAAATACATGATAAATGAGAGAGAAAAAGAGGAATCTACTTACCAATAATAGGCATTTCCATTGCATCTGTGGCCATGCTACGTGTTGCCGACATTACAGATGACAGTACCTCTGTGGTTCTTCTCCTCGTAGCAGGTGACATATTCAACATAGGATGAATAGTAGGTGATGCAAAATAAGATTGTTAAAGCATTAAAAAAATATGGGCAACCATGGACAAGATTGTTAGAGCTATTAAAAAAAAATTGTTCGAGAAAAATAGAAGTGGATGATAGAACATGCGATCTACTTGAACCACCTAAAGTATCTACATCTGGGGCATAGCCCTTTAATTTTTTTTGCATCCTCTGTAAAAATAACACATATATATTTTAGTTAATGACATAAATAAAAGAGTATACTACAAAAACCATTATTGAACTTTTATTATAATTAAAAACTACATTAATACTTACTATATAAGTCTGAACAAGGTGAGCCAACTCATCCTCTCTCATCAGTGTTTCAGGAGTCTGAGGTTAAATATTTGCCAATCGATTTAATTCTCTTGAAATTGCATGAATGACCTTTTTTAGTGCAACCTCAGGATCAATGTGTGGTAAACAATAAATGGATCCTGCTCATCCTGCAGCTTCTCATGGACTACTTGTTACTTTCCATTTTTTTGATCAACACTCATTTGTGAGAACAATATTATTAGCACTTTATTTAAAGGCAATCCAAAATAGTAGTGAAGAATAAACCATAACAAAAATTACGCATTAACATTTTTCTTGTATGTGCATTTGTACAATAACAATGAGTTTTACATGTCAGGAAGAAGAAGTCCCATGAGAACCATCATCATCGTGCATATCATGTGGCTGTTGATCCATACTATAGCCTTGTATTTAAAAAAATAAATCATTTAGACATGTTAAAACACATGTGTTCTTATTCTAAGTTACGTTGAATAATAGACAATTATTAGAATGCTTCAATTAAAAGAAGAGATAGTTTTGAAAATTTTAAACAATTTTAAATGGTGCATAGTGCATACCACCTCATCCATGATAGTGGGTTTTTTTGTATTGATACGATTAAAATTGTAAATGATAAGAAGCTCTTCACCTTGATGTACTAATTTGATCACACATACAAATACGTGATTTCCCTTGCACGCTTCAAATATGCAATTGGGTTGCTTCTTAGTTGACGCAAGTCATGTACTGTTTATAAAACCTGCAATATTCCTTGATACTTTCAGCCTTTCATCAACTTATATAGCTACTATTTTACTTTTTTCACTGAATTTTTGTTGGATATAATTTTCCACGAGTGCATACCTACACATACTTTTTTTTATATCTAACAATCTACATCCAACTACTGTAATCATAACAAGGTATAAGGCAAAAAATATGGTTTTTGTTAGGGTTTAGTACAATGGAGGTTTTCACATAAAAGAGACCTTATGCCACATTAATCACCTATATTTAATTGTAATGATAGGAAATATAGATCTGCAAATATTTGCAAATAATAAGGAAATTAGATACATAACTCATCACATAGAAGATTTGGAAATGCCCATTTTCTAGTGTCCATGTTGGGTTTCTAAAAATTCTGCAACCGAATCTAGAATAGAAACATAGAGATGCAGAAAACCCAGAAATAATTTTTTGAGTTGAGTCAGGTCAACCTTGACCTAGATGAAGGTCAACCTTGACACCTTTATGTCGACCTTGACTTGCACTTCTCTGATGGAAAATCTATTCCTGGATCTTGAAAGTTTGCTGAAAAGGCTATCCGGATCTGCTTTGTAACTCCTGAACCAGGACTGTAGATATATGAAAATGGTGTTTTGGGGTGGCTATATAGGGTTTTGCCATAGTCAAACCTCTATTTTGGTGGTTTCCACCTCCAAGAATAGCCGGATGTAATAGAGTATGTATGTGTGTGTTTCTCATAGGAAGAGCTTTGAATGTGCAATGCCAATATCTAATCCTCTAGATCAAAACCCTAGGAAGAATTGAAATGAGAGAGAAATGCATAGATTTGAATAAGATAAAGAAAGCATACCAACCCCCCAAGGCTAAATTACTCATATAAAACTCACAATCTATAGTTTCTACCCATGATTATATCTTTTGAATGCTTGAATGTTGAAGATAGTAGATCCAAGAAGAAGGAAAGATTTGAAGAAATTCTTCTTACTCCAATGAATTTCCACAATATCTTGTCCACAAAATTCTTGTTTAAATCAGGACATCATCATATCTTGTCATCCTATATCATCCTCTTGCATTCTTGCATGATCATCATGTCATGATTTCATCGTATCCTTTTATCATCTAATTTTGTTTAATGAAGAATGAACGCAAAAGAGAGTGCTTATATATAGATTTCAAGGTAAGCCCCCTAGAGAAATGTGAGGAACCCAAATTGAAATTTCACCTCAAAATATGGTCCAATCACAATAATTAACCAAGGAGGGAATGCATTAATTCAAATTTTGGAGAAAACCCTCCCGCATTCAGATTCAGATATCAATTTTTGAGTTTAGAACCCCAATATGATCCAAATTTGAAAGCGGGAGCCAAAACCTAATAGGGTTCAAGGTAGACCTCAGCCCTGACATAGGTCACGATTGACCTCATCCCTGACCTGAGGTTTTAGGCTGGTCACCTTTAGGAGTCAGTGAGGTTCCCAGGTCATCCAGAGACCTAGGATGATGATAAAAATAACATAATTTTGGGAAAAGGCACAGGGGCCTAGAAGAGATGTGATGAAGGATAGGATGACCATTACATAGGTCCTACCTAGAAAATAGATTCATAGAGAAGGAAATCAATGAGAATCCTCAGGATCCTAACCCTAATTTCACCTAGACATGAAGAATCAAGTGCATATGCATCCCTAATGAAAATCTAACATGGAAATGCACTAAATGAGGGTGCTAAACCTACCAAAATGGAATTTCTTCCATTTTAAGATGATGCATTTAGCCCCCACTTTAGATTAGATATGACACTACATGAATATGCAAACTAAAGTAAGAAAACATCATAATAAATAAAAAGGATATAGCCAAGTCCTCAATGTAGAGATCCTACACGAAACCATTAGTACACAAAAACCAAAGCACACAAGGTTAATGAAAATCCACAAATCACCTAAGACTTACTAAGATGAAATTGAGAAGTGGATAGAGCCCCTTATTCCCCTTGTTTTGGCTTAGTACTTCTGAAAGGTGAAATAGGGTGATAAGGATAGCCCTATACACTAGATATGCACTTTGTTGAAATTTTTTTTCCTAAACTATCTATAATGATTCTTGACCTTCCCAAAATTATTCAAGGAGTTAGATATCTAAATCACAACTCCAATGCCATTGACGGCACTAAAAATAGAGCTACATAACTCAAGTTATGATGAAAAGAGTGAATGTCTATCTAAATGCATATGAAGGTAAATTCAAATTTGACCTAAATAAATCCAAAAAAAACCCTAACAGAAACCCTAATAATTCACTTATAAATAAGGGAAGAGATAAATTATCTCCTCATTCTTACCATTTGAAAAATTTAGTAGAAAAAGAAGGATGCCAAGAAGAGAGGAACTTTGAGCGACACAGACGAAGCTCCTGAGACAATGCCTAGCTACCAGAAAACCTCTTCACGACGTAAGTTCACTATTTTTGATATCTATAATTGAAAATTATTTCTTTCATAGGTAAGGTTGACCTTGACCCTTAAAGTTTGACCCTGACCTTGTTATGTTGACCTTGACCCTTGAAGGTGACACAAACTGGGAAGGTCCATATCCTTTCCTGGGGTGAGGTCAACCTCAACCCATAAAGGTTGACCTTTACCCAAGAAGGTTTAGCTTGACCTAGGAAGTTTGACCTCAACCAAGCAGAGGTCAACCTTGACCTAGTAAAGTTGGATACATAGTTTTATGGTTATAGAGATCTGATATGATGTTGTTTTGTGCTGACATGACCTTTTTCATCTCTAAGAGAACCTCTTTGGAGGGCCATTACTGAGTATTAGAGAGAAGCTGTCTGAGCTACATGAGCATGAGACATAGCTATTGAGAGATATAGGAGTGTACTAGGTAGCAGTCCTACTACAGATGAGATTCCACCTAACCATGATATCAACTCTTATAGAGAGGGGATGAGGACACATGTTCCTTTCATCTTCCCTCAGGAGTGATCACAGTTACACTAGAGGATGTATAAAGGATCCTACAACTTCTAGTCCAAGGAAAGCTTATTAGCAGGGATAAATTTAAGAAACCCCCCTCTAGAAAAATATATAAAATCCTGGTGAATCTTTCATTTTATTTAAAAAAAATTAATTCCTATTGGTGAATCTCTCAAATTTTTGGGAAAAAAAATTATTTGTATTGGCGAATATTTTTTAATCACAAATTTTTTGTAGAAAATATTGGTGAATCTCAAGCAATAACCAAAATTTCATTAATGACCATGGAAAATAATTATATTTAAAGAAAAAAGAGGTCTTATAGAAAATTATTAGGCTAACTATGAAAATATTTGATGGGTTTAAGGGAACTCTATAGTATCTAGTTGCTACCATTTATTTAAAATATAATCAAATAATGCTCATTATATATTGTGAGATAAATGTGTCGTTATTTTTATTATTATAATAGGACCCAAAATTTCTTTAGTGTCATTCATTTATCAACAATCCAAAGGAAATCTTAGCCCCGATAAGCATTACAAATAAGATAGTAACATTTTTGCCTCATGGAATATAATGAAGATCACTAGATTATATTTTAAATCAATAATGACAACTAATATTGGTGACACAACCCTACTATAGCTAATAGTTATGATATATTATTGGTGAATTAATTTAGATTTCTATAATAACTGATAAAATTTAGGCGAATTGAATCTAACCATCTATCAAATATTAGGTGAATATTTGAGTCCAAATTTTTAATAAAATAAATTATTTGGCGATTTAAATATTTCTAAAATAAAATTTTGTAAAAGTTTGGTGATTTAGGTCGCCTTAAATCTTGAATTATTAGCCAAATTTTGATTCTCAAATTTCAAAAATTGGCCAATTGGAAAATATTAGCCACTAAAAAAATCACTGCTTCTTAGACCGAAAGTATAATGGGGTTCAAAGGATATCTGCATAGATGTAGAGTATTTCTTAGGATGGGTTCCATAGATGCGAACCTGAGTAGATCATATCACCCTATCAACCATACTTGAAGGCTCAACACCCTTGGTATGAAGGGTTATGCTGTGTATACTCTCTCTAGTTGTAGTACCCAACACAAAGGGTACAATATTTTCGGCACTCTTTTCTCATCTCAGACATAAGATGAAGAGTGATAGGACTATCTTTGCATGGGGAGGCAACAAGCTAGCCCATCTCTACCATGAGTTATGTCAGTTGGTGAGATACTAGCGAGAAAGTCTCATAATATGCACAATGTTACAGGTTTGGATGTTTGAGCACTTCGCATGTGCATGACCACAGGGTGTTCTGGTGATGGTAGATGCGAGCACACCTAGATCCTTTTCTTACCCACTGGAAGATGTCTGGCAACACTAAGATATCCTCTACTGGAGGGTATTTCTTGACTATGTACCAAGCACATATATGATATAGAGACCATACTGTCGCATGATAGAATGGCCACATACACGACACTAGATGAGACACACATAGTAGCGTAAGCTACTAGAGGGTCACACCGGTCACATAGTGATGCCATACTACTATGACAGGGTGATGAGACATTTTGGTCTTATACAAGGGGTCCCTAGAGCAGTACCTTGGTATGCACATTTGATGAGATACTACCAGAGACCCAACGCTATGAACCGACCATCAATAGAGGACATCATAGATAGTGATACAGATGAGAGAGAGGATATAAAGGTATCCCCCAATGTTTCCTATTTAGGCATCAACATAGACTATATCAAATACTGGAGTCTGCAGGGAACCCACTCCATCTTTCTTGATGACTATCCCATAGGTGATTCAGGTCTCTCAAAGAGGACACACTGAGATAATAGCATACTAGAGGAGGAGGATCACAAATATGAGGAAGAGCCCATCTCTGAGGAAGATCCTATGGAGGAGAAGAGAGAAGAGGAGAGAGAAGACATGATTCCCCTAGCCGATAGTATTGGTGCAAATGAGCATGTTGTCTATGCTACACCACTGAGATCACAATGACCTCCATGCACCCATATAGAGACACCACCTCTGAGACCTAGACAGAGCGAGCCTTGAGAGAGAAGTCACTCAATGCCCCCACCATCCATACCCTTCACTAACACCCAGGAGGGAGATCTAGGTATAAAACATATATTATGTTTGAATATTTAACTTAAATTTTTAAGAATAAGTACTAAAAGATAACTATGTTGTGATTCTATAGCTAGCATAGTGGAGTGGAGGAGCTTCTTATCCA